>JARJLG010000101.1:0-345623 GCA_029448575.1 Mycena maculata
ACTTCCGTAGCTTTGACAGATGGCCACAAGGAGGTATGTATGCAGCACTCAAAGCCACGGCTTGAAGCCCCGGCTTTGGCTTCGCTGACCTCAAGCCAAGGCCAAAACCCTGTCCAAGCCCTGAGTACGGCTTGGCTTGGCTTGGTCAAGCCGGGGCTTTGGCTTGGGGGCTTGGGGGCTTAAAGCCAATCCAAGCACATCACTACTCATCGCACACAGACATTCGGCGGGCCGGATGCAAGTCCTCGAATGCTCTCCTATACCCTGCGCCGTGTGTCATATTCTTGTTTAATTGGACTCTGTTGGAAATAGTCCAAGCTTGACCGCATGGCTTGGTTCCTGGCCATATGGTTTGGTATCTCTCTGTATGGCTCACTCCTTATCTACATGTGGTTCGCTATCCGTCGCCATGCCTCCACAATATTTCTGACTCACATATTTCATATTCCTTATCTATTTGATATTCACCTACATATAAAAGCTCAAGTACTTGTGGTAGTTACCTCACTGGTTTGCCTCACAATTACCTCTTGCTTGCAAACTCTCCCTCCTGAGCCAAATTCTACACAAACCAGTACTAGCCTTGTGGTGGGCCAGCCTTCAATACACCACCTTGACTGTTCATCCCGTGGAAGCCTACATCACCTCGGACGACCCATCTTTCTTCCCGTTGCATTCGGACGACACTTCGTTTATCCTGCACACGCAGACGACAGCCAGCGCATATCCCGTGACGACGGACAACATTTATTTGACTTTATCTCGAGCACACATCCATCCATTTAAATTCCCCCACCAACTCAATCATGTCGGACGAACCTTCAAATGTCTCCAGCATCCGATTCCAGAACCTCGCGGATGCCAATTACGACAAGTGGTCCCCTCGCATGGAGGCCGACTTGATCCGTAAAGGTCTCTGGGATGGCATTGTTGAAATCATTATTGATCCGAAGGACAAAACTCCCGAACAAATCACTGCCGAATTCGAGTTGAAGAAGAGTAAGAGGAAGGCTCAGAGGATGGCGGAGGCTCGGGCAGAGATGTTGTTGAGAGTTGACGACGGTCAGCTTTCCCATATGCGGTCGAAAGACCCAATGGAGATTTGGACGAACTTACGCGATGTTCATCGTGCACGTGGCTTTGCGACAAGCCTTGCGTTGCGCAGGAAATTTTTGACCGCAAAGAAGAACGACACACAGACGATGCAGGCGTGGATCAGTGATGTTCAAAGTTTGGCATACACCATTGAGGAGGCCGGAATCCCAGTCACCGACCAAGACAAGATACTTGCCCTCACTATGGGTCTTCCCCCCTCCTACGATGCCGTTATCATCAACTTCGATTCCACCGCTCCCTCTGAACTCACTTTCCAGAGTGTCATCACTCGATTGCTTAATGAGGAAACCCGCCAACTCTCTACCATGATCTCCCATTCCACCGCATTCGTTCCCGCGACCACACAAATCAAATCTGAAGAAAATGTTGCTTTTGCAGCCAATTCTCGTGGACCGCGTTCGGAGATCACTTGCCATTTTTGTGACAAGAAGGGACACTACAAAACGGAGTGCCGGGAGAGGCAGAAATGGGAGGACGCGAAGAATGTTGCTTCAGCGCACACGGCGAATGATTTTGCTGAGTGGTAAATCTTTTTCTTTCTACTTTCCGGGGGTGTATTCCCATTCTATTTTCTTTTCTCTTTTGTTTTTCTATGCTCAAGCTTGCGGGGGTGTGTTGGAAATAGTCCAAGCTTGACCGCATGGCTTGGTTCCTGGCCATATGGTTTGGTATCTCTCTGTATGGCTCACTCCTTATCTACATGTGGTTCGCTATCCGTCGCCATGCCTCCACAATATTTCTGACTCACATATTTCATATTCCTTATCTATTTGATATTCACCTACATATAAAAGCTCAAGTACTTGTGGTAGTTACCTCACTGGTTTGCCTCGCAATTACCTCTTGCTTGCAAACTCTCCCTCCTGAGCCAAATTCTACAGACTCCTCACAGGTCATATCCCACCCGAATGCGCTGGCATTGGGGCCGAAATGAAGGCCTACTTTCGCAAACATCCATCCGCGGTCACTGACTTCCTCAAGGCCAAAGAGCACCAACTGATGCTCTCATCCGCATGGTACAGTTAGCCCTTCTGAAAGAGGCAGCGGACAGTCTTCTACGCCCGACAAAGTACACAGACGGAGGCGGGCAGTACCTCAAAGCAAGCCGCAGCTATGCTCGGCGGCGACCGTCCTTTCAGTGGGTCGTTCCATCTCAAGGAGTATCAGAGCTTGACGCCCGGCTGCCAAACGTGCAAAACATGATGGTGTGTCTCCATGGCGCCGCGGACTCTGTGGTGCAGCAGCGTCAGTACAAACCCGTGCGTTGCCGGACTTCTTTCAATACCTTCCCGGGATCCGACGCGTGTTAAAGGCGTGATGGTTCGCGTCAGAAGTGGAGGTTGTCGTACGGAACGTGCAAATTGAGAGGAAGCGCGAATCCCCCGTTTGGTCAGTCTTGCCATGTTTTATTCGATCTGGTCGATACATATTCATTCTTTGGCAGAGTGGTTTGATCTCAATATCGAGCCGTCGGAATATTGTCTGCAGCGCGTCCGTGCACGCGGAACGGTGCAGACGATCTTCCGTAAGGTAGGTAATACGGGTGCGGCAAATGAGTGGGATGTGATTTCTCTCGAGTACCTGCACCCCAGTTGCATCTCCCGAGAATTCAGCCTCACGTCGCCACCGTGAACTCGGTCTGCATCATGTCGCCGATATTGCTTAGATACAAGTCCCAATCCGAAACCCTGGGCAAACAGAAACGGTGAAACAGGGAGGACCCAAATATGCAAATTGGCCTACTCGAATCCAGTGGGAGCGGTTGACCACATCGCCACGGTATCGGCCACGTGCGCTTCCCCAGACGCTCCGAAATATTTTAGGTTGTCGGGGTTGAGGCCGTGTGGTGCGCAAAAATATGCTGTCTCGGCGGAGTCGTTTGTGGCCAGGAATTGTGAGGTATGTGCTGATGCTTCTCCCGAGTATCCAGTGTGGTTCACCCAAGCGGCGTCGTTTGTTGTCCCTGGAGGAACGACGGTCCATGGCCCAGTTGATGGGGGTTTCAGCGGATGAGACATGTTATTGGTCGTCGAAACGGCCGGCTGCGCAGTCGTTTGGCTGACCTCGGATACGAATAGTGGAGGCTCGTAGTCCTCTCGCGTCGGTTTCCCGGTTAGGGGATGATCAACCTCGAGGAGTCGCTCCAAGGTCTCCCTGTCAATGTTCAACATGTTGTATCTCAGCAGGACATCCATCCATACACCAACGGACCGGTGGATGGCCACCTTTCGCTTTGCGCTCGGAGCACGGCAATGCATCGGTGGACGTCAGCCAAATCTGCGTCTTCTGCTCGACCTACGCGACTGTGTCCCCATATGTTGAGTAGCAGGACGATTCCTGCCGTGAAGAGCGCCGTCTGCATTTGAAACCGAGTAAGCCGACCTGCGATGATGCGATGATGAGCCGATGGATGCACCTGCCCAAAAATCAACGGGTTATTCGGCCGCCGGTGTTGGTGAATTTCTGCGACGTGCGTACAAGCACGCGCCGCATTATTACATATCGTGAGCGATGGTGAATTCTACCGAGGAAAATCAGCCCGCCGGGCTCGCCGGGGAAGATGTAACATACATTTGGGCTGTTTGAGCCACGTATTGCAGGTATAAATGGACGGTGTATGAGGATCCGAACCAGAGAGTAACCACAAAACAAGGCAGCGGATTGATCGAAGAACACGTCGTTAGGACAGACGGGGTCCCAGCGAACTGGATTTAAGTGAGTAACGAGATGGCGCATGGAGGTGGGAGCAATTGGGGTCATAGGACTCACGATGCGCGGGGACAGAATCAAACCAGGTATTGAGTGCTGAATCTAGTTCCATCACGATCTTCTCCTCCCATGCGTCGTCGTTCCGGCCTAGCCTGACTGCAAGGTGGTTGGATCTGTACTGTAGGTTGCATTGTAAGCATATGGAAGGTGAAAGAGGCAAATGAGATCGGACATACGAGAATCTTTTGTGTGAACGCCAAAATGCGGTACAGATTGATGTGGCAGAGGAAAAATTCCACGAGCGAAGGAGTACCGGAGGGTTGGTAGAAAGGTCTATTGCTAGTACTAGACTCCCAGTGTTCGTCATCGCACACTATAGGCATTTCCAGATCAAAGCTGAATTAACGAAACATCAGGATTCCATCGTCCCACACAGAAGGGGGAAGGAAGTTAACGCACTCGTGTGCCTGAATAGCGTTGGTTCGCCCCAGAGCGCCACTTATTTGTGAATCCAACAATATGAGGGCCCTGGAAGGGGGTCTCTATTTACTGCGAGGAAGAAGAAAGCAGAGGACTCGCCAATACACGCGCTTTTCCAGCTCTTCCTCTGGCGTGAGCATCTCCCCGCGGGATTTGGAGCGGTGGGCACCGATATCCACTCCGAGCCTGATCCCAATGCCCACAGGCGTCCAACATGCGCGACTTCCGGCGGTGCGGTCAAGAAATTGAATGGCAAGCTGTGGTGCTAGTTAGTCATTCACCAATGCGTGGAAGGAGTGGAACACGTGCGCAGTAGGACTGCAGATCATAGAGTGTCGGCTGTCCCCGCAGCGAATTGGCCGCGAGATCCACCTGGTCAAACCACTTCCAGCCGGCCGTTCCGCATGTACTATTAGTTACCGCAGAAAGATGGACACGTGGGTCCTCGGAGTACCACGCGCCCAGAGCGCAGACGAGAAGTAGTGTCCCTGCGAAACCATCGTCACGCAGGTACGTATTGTTGACGAGAGCCTTTTCGAAGGTCGGCCGGTGCAAGATCGGGAAGAATATGTTGACGTTGTCAAAGTAAAGGGACATGAGAGATATCATGAGGTCGTCTTCGGGAAATTCATAGGTACGAAGGGGATAAACGTCGACCCACTGCAGCAAACTCAGTAGTGTGCACTCGTGAATTAAAGCTGGAGAAGACGCAAACCGGTCTGATATTCCATGGTTTTGCAGCGACGGAGCCGCGAGATGGATTGAGGGTCTTGGAACCAGTTTTGAGATCAACGGCGGCCTTGACGAGCATGGCTTGGCTGGATTTCCCTCGGAAACCGTGGTCCGCAGAATTGTTCAAAGATAGTGATTCGAAGCTATCCGCGATGTCAGTGAAACCAAGATCATCCGAGTGTGGTGGAGGGGGAGGTTTGTTTAACACTCTAATGGCCTCAGTAACTAATTCGAGCACTCCCGGTCCCTTGCGAAGTATTGTGTCGGGGTGATGCGAGGATCCAATGGAGGCCACGATATTCGTACTGGACGCCCGCAAGAGGGACTCGACTTTTTCGAGACGGGTCTCCAAAGAAACTTTGTGTCTGTTTCGGTGAGATACTTACATAGCTAGATCACTCGTGTGCTTACTTGTTCGCCGATGCGCGCTGCTACATGCCAAAGAAATGAGCATGAACCATGACAGGGAAATTGAACTTGAAGCTTACCGTCGCACGCTGCTCGTATGTGCAGTTGAATTCATGCTGGATACAATGTCCGCAGGGATGCCCACCGTCACCTGGGCGGAATATTCAATACAGATATCTCTGCCCCACAACAAAGTACGGACAGCGTCCTAGCGACATTTGAGTGATTAGTCGCTGCGGGGAAGGTCACTTACTTTTCTTCCTTCGACACATATCACATGGGCGGTGGCCTCTCCTGGTCTTCAAGTTGGTGGGAGAATCGTCGTTGGTCAACATGGTGGTGTCAGATCAAGAGCGTGACTTGACCGTGACCTAGCGATCAACCAGCAGCCGGCCCGGAGATCCGCCTCCAGTTCAGCTTGTCTCATGATTCTGCACAAAATCCAAAACTCATCTTGCGCGGTTTTCCTACCTCAAATCTTGTGATATGCCCGCGACGCCGAGTCTCAAGCTCAGCGTGGAATCATTCGGCTACACGGGCCCGGGTATGAGAATGAGACTCTGAGAGACCTATCCTTGGGGGTCGCCGCAGGCTACCTCTCCTTGCTCAGTCGGTGCACACTGAGCTCCCTCACGCTCGCCACCGGAACCGACCACGAAGTTGCTTTGCGCTGTCGCAGGTGCGAAACCTGCCACATCGCATGACGGCATCGCGTCGGCCTCGAGCACTTCAATCCAGACAAGAAAACTATGACAACTTTCGTCAAATTTCAAAGGATTTCCATCTCCTTTGGGTGGAAGGACCGCGCGGAGATGCGCGCTGCGATCGCGTCGTTCCCCGCGCTCGAGGAGTTGATCGTCGAGCTGACGGAGGAGTGTCCCCGATGGACGAAAATCCCGTTTGATCCACCGACGCCGCTCGCGCCGCGCCTACGTCGCCTCACCGGGCCTCCTGCACTTCTCCCCCTCGCGCTCGCTCTCGACGACGCGGCGCACCTCACCGAGCTCTCGGTACCGCAGGACAACATCCCCGACATCCTTCGACGCAGGGTCAATCACGGCGCTCGCGCTGCGCGTGCTTCTCAACACGGACGTATGCGAGCACACCTTGCTGCGCGACGTGCTCGCATACCTCACCAAGCTCGCGCTCCACATCTGGGCGAGCAAGTCCGAGGTGATCGTGCCGTTCCACGATGCAGCTGTACGTGTTGCTCGTTCCCGACCGCAGGACTGAATGAATTGATCACTCTAAGTACTCTAGTATGGCTCCATTGAACTCGTCCAAATCCTCTCCGACCCGCCCGTGCTTCAGAAAGGGATCATCAGATGGTGCGTCGACAAGGCGCAGAGCCCGATTGAGGTGTCGCACCTCGAATGCCGCGTACGTTCTCGATTGGAAGAGGTACAGCTGGGCACGTTGCAGGTCGTGTTCTCGTCGCGGACAGGCAGGTCATTCGGGCTTTTAGATTAGGGTGAGTCCTCCGGATGACACTCGTTTTATTCTTGACCTAGAACCTCTCTTCGTCCATGAATATTTTAAAATCGCTGTGCCTGAAATATTACTTTCCTCGCCAGCTTTTTCTTGTTGCACGGTGGCGAACAATATCGTGACACCATTTTCAGGCTCACGCTGACGTATTATGGTACCTCCCCTTATTATTATCCCTTCTCCCGAACTCTACATCTCTGGCCTTCGCTTGACCCTTTCTGCTGTGGCTCCTACCTTCTATATCCGACGTTCCGACGATACTCAACCTGAATTCTTTTTTCTGGACAGATACTGAGGGTAAGCACTTTCATCCCATGCGCAACTTTTCCCCCTGTCGGCCCGCAAGTTGGTTGGAATTTGGACTGGCTGTGGCCCAGAGTCAATTAACACTTTAACCTTCCCATCACCGTGGTTATTTCACACTTTGCAGCGCGCTCATGTACAGGTCCGGGGCTCCCGCCTACTTAGTGGGGAGAGTGCGATGAAACAGGCCGCGCGGGCCTTTGAATTGGTGGAGCCCGTCTTCGATATTGTGACGAGCTCCACACGCAGACCGCATCGATGGACGGCATTCCGAGTTTCTGGCTAGATCTCTGTCACACAGAAACTGGGTAGGACCTACGTATTCGCGCACATTTTAGCCGCAGCAGCTCTCGGACACATCCGTCCGTCCAAGTCAGCATCCAGATTACGCAGGCCGCATCGATTGACGGCATGCCGAGTTCCTAGCTGGATCTTTGTCACACAAAAATTGGGCCGGACCTACCTATTCGCACATTTTGAGTCTCAGCGTACCTCGGGCCTACTCTACCTCCGTCAACAGTCGGGATCCACACTTCACAGAAATCAATCGGTCATTTTTTCGTTAATCGATTGGATTCACTGAGCCCTGGAAGCCCCAATTTCTAGGCCGGTGGCAATACGCGGTTATGGCCGTCAAGTTGTCTGGGCTCATTTTGACTGCCTAGACGGCAGAGTTTGAGGCCTGTTGCCAAATGTCCGCAACGTCGCCCCGGTCATAGTCGACGCACGTCTCGACATGAGCGTAGTCTACGGGTGGTTTCAAGGCAGTGTGATCTTCTTCTCGACTCGCCACTTGAACGTTAACGTTAACCTTGGCCTGCTGAAAATCCAATTCCCCTTGACACACGATTTTCTCTCTTTCCCATTCCACAGTAGCCAGGGCGTCACTTATGCGCGAATGAATAGTATTGTCATTACGAGATCTCTACCAGTTTTCATTTCTCGAGCCGCGATAAAAATCAGGGAGTGCGTTTCAGATATATCCATTGGCTATTGCTAGTGCCGTGTAATTTCCAAGATGCTTACCAGGATTCGTTCACCAGTCTCTGGATTAGGGTCGGCGATTCAATTGCTGAATGTATTATTTCGACGCAGTGCTCATGGAATGTTACGCATTTACTATGTTCATTTCTCGGCAATCACGGAAAATCTCTTTTTAGCCTATTTGTGCCTCAAAACAAATCCCGATGTCCCGAAGTGTCCAGTTCAGACGCCGGCGTTACGCGTGACTTGAACACTCGATTGAAACGATGCAGAATGGCAGCGGCGAAGTGATTTTGGCACCTGGGTATCACTACACGGCGGGGGCCGAATCACGAACGTTCGTCCCAGAAGCTCAATATAACCCTTTGTCGCAGTTTCGACCTGCGGAATAGAATTCTTACCGCACATTCCATTAAAGGATCAATTTTTTTCGGCTTCTCGCCGCCCCTCCAGGAAAGAAATTGGAGCACAGAGATCAGCCCGTCACGAAGAACCACCCCTGTCGAAGAGGACGGACCGGAAGTACTTAGTTTTCACCTTTATGTAAGTAAACCGCAATTCAGCATGTCAACGTCCTGTAACTCGTTTCATCCTAACTGTGCCATGGTACGACCCGGCCCGTAATATCAAATATATATTTTGAATCAACTATTTTCACAACAACAGGAACCTTCTTCTTACCCAATTCGATGCGGCATCTCCTTGGAGGTAGATTTCTTACACTAAAACTTAACCCACACATTAACGACCGGTTTCCGGCAGATCGGACGTGGAGGATCAAGTGCGTAGGTATAAAAGGTGGATCCTATGCTGGCTATTTTTCCAGATTCATCTTTTGAATCACTAAGTTTTGAAATGTTCGCCTTCAAGATCGTTGCTTCCCTCGCTGTTCTCCTCGTCGCCACAGTCAATGCTAGCCCTGCCGATGTTGCTACTCGTCAGGAACAGGGATTTTCTTGTATGTCGACCCCTTCACTAGTCGCCTTCAAGTACTGAATGCACTTTCCCCATCATTACAGGCAATGCCGACGGAACTGTACGTCCTTCCCTATCCCGTGATTCTCAGGCTAACATCCCTTCTCACCAGTGTACTTCTTTTCTCCCATGGGACAATTCTGGCTGCCTAACGTCGCCCCTCCCTCCTTTAGGCCCTAGCAAATATCATCCCTGTAACCTGAACACCACCCCTCCGAGCTGCGTGTAAGAGTGTCGCTTCTGTCTTCCCTTGTGTTCCAACCATTGATGATTTTTGAAGGTGCATTCTCAATGGAAATCCCGGTGGCCCGCTCTGCCTCGCTTGAAAGTGGGCTCCACAGCGGACATGTAATCACAGCCGTGGAGAGATACATTAATAAAATCATTTTGTTTGCTCCCCACGGTGGTGTAATCACAATGCTGTTCCTTCCCGGAAACGCTAATGACCACGTTTCGTGCAAATTTTCTACCGGTCAGAAAGCGATATGGCCAGGAATCAGCTGATGTGATGAAGTCCGCTGGGCGAATGCCTCGTCGTCTAGGGCGATTTAGAAATTCAATGCTGCAGCAAGATCCCGGTTGTGAATCTGGAGGTATGATGCCGCCATGTGGTAGAATTTGCCTATTGACTTCATTGAGTCTCAAAAACACAAGGCCGATACTCTGACTTACATTTAATATCTGCATCATCAAAGTGCTGCATATTCTCGAGAGGATCGATTAGGGCTTTTGAGTCAGGAATTGAATGTGTGCCCCATGAGCTCGAAATCTGTATGCTAAGGCACGCTTCCAACTTAGGATCACTGGTCAGGGGAACTTGGTCCATCAATGCAGTTCGTCCTCGGCCAGCAGTTTGTCTATAGCGTTTAAAAAGATTGAGCAGTAGATAGTGTCCGTAATGTTGGGATTGCCTGGCTGTAAGCCATCCCCAAGGAGATTCTCGATGTTTGAAAAATTTGAAATTATCCTGAAGACCATACCAGGGCTGGAGGGAGTTCCAGCAGAGACAATGTAAGCCTCCAGAACTCCTGAAAGTGTTTGCGTAGAGAGCGAACATATTCATCGGGTGGTGGGTGAAATCTTTGCATGTATTCCCCAATGGGTACCAGTTTCAAGTTCCTCGTTTCTTCAACCGTCCTCGGACATCGATGGTGGCCAAGGAAGCGCGAAGCAAGGTGGCCTTCCAACCCAGGAGGTTCTCAATTGGAAGCTTGCTTTGCAAGAGTTCTAGTTCCAAAATTCCATCCGGCGGGATGGCGAGAAGATTCAGCAGATCCTGAGCATCCGGCGAAGAGGTGATCCAGACAGTAGGATTGATTGCTCCAGATTTGATCTCTGGCCATAGCCTTCGGAAAGTAGCGAAGTTCTCTACACCTCCCATCGGGATAGCACGCCTTCATAATCAACCAGATGAGCCATAAGATCAATGGCAAGTGGCATGTTGTCGGTAAAACTGAGGAGTCTGTCAACCTCATTGCTATCATGAATATCTTCTGCAATGTCGAAGAAGGTGTGGCAAGCATCCTCGAGCGTCAGGAGTTTCAAGGGGGCTAGAAATGGTCGAGTCCAGCGGACTTGAGCTGGCCGCTCCTCTCCTCGCAATGTGATCTAACAGAGGTTAGTCTGAGGATGAAGGAAAACACCAGAGGTTAGACTCACAACCAAGGCTAGATGAGGCATATCTTTCAGAAGGGACAAAAGCTTTTCAATCCCTTCACAAGAGTCCATCGGCTCCCAGGCGGTCTCCAGATTATCCAAGATCAAAAGACACGGGGTGCCACGGGAAAAATGACGGAGCAGTTCAGCAACAGCAGGGCTCCAGTTTACACCACATCGTATCCTATGAGACCCCCGGTTGAAACCGGTTTCAGCTGCAACTTTGTCTCCCAGAGAACATTCATCTACCCATGTATTTCATTTCAACCGATGGGTTCCAACTTGGTTTAAACTGCTGATGGTGGCTTGAACTGGTTAGAACCATTAGGGCTTGAACCAGTTGGAACCACTATGGTTTGAACCGGTTTGAACCATCAAATTCGGAACTCGAGACATTCAAATTCACTTTTGTTGCATTGACACTTAGAAACAGATATGGTTAGAGCCATGCATATGGGTTTAATGGTAAACATAATTTAATCTAAGGAATGCTGCCCTACGACTACCCTTTTTTTCTTCCAAAGATTACACAGTTCAAAATGACCTGTAAGTGATCTCATTGGAGGTCCCTTGCACACATTCATTTTATAAGATCAAAAATAGCTTTGCTTAATTATTGTCTGCTACCACAGCATCCCAGTCAATCATTCCATCCGGTCGCTCAGACTTGATATGCTGGGTGAGACTAACCCCTGCACTCGGCCAAGTACCTCCAACATCAACAAACTTTTTCTCCCCTTCCGTGTGCATCTGTGAATACAGACTTGCAGTCTTCAATGCATAAGCCTGCTTGCCAGGATTGATGTTATGTTGTTGAGCAAGGGCAGTCCAAATAGTCTCCATTTTCGTGAAACCTTGAATTGCTTGTCGGAACTCCTGTGCAAGAATTTCAACCTCTTCTTTTGCCAGCACTCCATATTGGCAGGGGCACGGTGCCATTGCACACGCAAAAATGGGCGATGGTTTCCGCATCCAAGAGCCGTAGAATTGAGTACAACCTTAAACAATCTGATAGCAAGGTTGGTGTTCAAGTGACCAACCAACGACCACAGACTTATTAGGGAGCGTGATTCCTCAGAATTTCGCGATAGTCTCGGTCTTTGGACCGAAATGCACCGTGTTGAGGAGCTTGAACGGTCTTAAGGCGTTAGATCGAGTCAGTGATGTTGGTTATAAATATAAGACTTACCAGATGCGCCCAGTCCGAAATTTGGCCATCTTCGGACCGAAAATTGTCGTGCTGATTTATTTGGGTACACCTGGAGCGTTAGTTTTGATAGGTATAAGAGATGTGTCAGCGATAGATTCAGCCTGTGAAGGCGTAGAATCCGGTGAGCGTGAGTACAGCTTGAAGTGATCTGATAGCAATGCTAGTTTTCAAGTCTTGACCAACAAAAGACATGAGACGTACTACAGCGTGTTAGTATTAAAATTTGGCAATAGTTGCGGTCTTGGGACTGAAACACGTCAAGGTCCGTTGTGAGTATCAGAGACATACCTTGCACTAATTTCCGTCTCCAAGAGCCGCAAAATGTGGTACAGCCTTGAACGATCTGAGAACAGACCCAGTGTTCAAGTTTGAATGTACTTAAATAAATACAAATACAAATACATATTGAAGAATAATGGTATCCAAGAAGTAGGAGTTTCAGGCCAACTGAAACTGCTCAAGGGGCTGTGCATCTCTATGCACAGCTAGCCACGTACGTGGACACACGTGTCAGCTTGTTTCTCCAACAATGTGCCCATGCAGATACGGAGCCATGGCGAGAAGTTGAAATTCTTGCACAAGAGTTCTGATGAGCAGCCCAGGTTTTCAGCAAAATGGAGGCTGTTTGGACCGCTCTTCCTCCCAGCACTGATCCAGACAAGCAGGTTTATCTATGCCCTGAAGACTCTCAATTTTTCTTGCACACCAATCCTCAATTCAGTTCTTTGCTTTTAAAATATTACATCCATATGCATGGTTCTAACCCATTCAAACTATGTTTCTTTTTGTGCCAACCAAAAAAAAAATCTGCATTCTAACATCTGATGGTCAAAGTGTGATGGTTTTAACCGGTTTAAAACCATAGTAGTTTAAACCACCACGAACCAGTAGGAACCATCATGGGTTTGTACTAAGTTGCAACCATCAGTGGTTTGAACTGAGTTGGAACCGTGTGGTTTAAACTAGTTAGAACCATGGTTAGAACCAGTTTGAACCATCAGTGATTTTAACCAAGCTGGGACCATGTGGTTCAAACCACAGTTCAAAATACACAGTTAGAAGAATATTCTATAGGACACAGCACAGTTTGAACCATGATGGTTCAAACCAGGTTCCAACCGGGCCCTCGTAGGGGTATGACATGGTGTAAACTGGAACCCTGCTAGGGTACAGCTGTTTCAAGCTCTTGGCAATCACCACTAAACAAGATGTAAGGTTAGCAAGCCGACTCTCAGCAAGGGAGGGGCTGGGGCATCTTGGAAATGTCGTCTAGGAAGGTGCCGAGCCACAAATATATTTTGTGTGAGCGCCATGAGATGACCCAATCCCCAGTAGGTAATTAGAGAATGGGACGGCATTTCACCATACTAGCAGAAACTCGTGCTCTGCTACGAAAAATTAGAACAAATGACTGATGTCGATGAGACGCCATGACCATCACAACCTCAAGCACTGCGAACAAATTCAGTGAGCCGTTGTGTCACCTACGTCCTGAGAAGGACAGGCCAAAGATAACAAATGACTTTGAATTGGGACTCTATGGACACTTGTCACCAACCTGTGGTTGGTTCCTCATGTCCCTCGTGTCCAGTTTCCCATGCACACCATCAAATATGAATCAGGTTAACAGGTTACAGGATTTTAGGAGACTCAAGACTGTGACTTAAATCAAGCACTCAAGAAGAGGAGGATATAAACCATGAATCAGACCTCACATACTCGTAGGTAGTTGACTCCAGTTCAGAATCTTTCAGCCATAGCCAGGAATCATAATTTGAACAGCCTTCTGCACTTGTAGGCAGTCAGAATCATTGCATGATCCCAGAAGAGGTGGAAATGAGAATAGTCTGCACTCATAGGTGATTATATTCTTTGGAAGACACGGAAAAGATAGACACTGTATGAGGGTTCCTTTGTACAAAAAATACTTTTCCCCGTGCGAAAGAGGTTTGCGCGCGTGAAAGAAAACTTGCCACGTGCGAAAGAGCTTCGCCTAATTTCGGTGATCTATTCCAGATTCCGTGATGTTAGATTCTTTTTTGCATCCCCGTCGCTCTCCCATCAATCTTGTTGACGTCGACATCAAAGATCGGCGGCAACGTCGCCGCCCTTTCCGCCCTTCCCTTCACCGACATCAGTTGTCCAGCCCTTCCTGCCGAACTCATCCGGTTTGGGCTCAAAAGAATTCCCGTAAAATCACGAGAAAATCTAATTAATTATTTTGGAAGCCAACCAGTCATTGATCCCTTGATGATCTTTTCTCCGCGCTGAGGGCATGTTACCTCAGCGATGAATACCATTGAGCTCCAGGAAATAAAACTAACAGAATATGAGTGGAGCTGGGATATTCTGCCTTCAATTGTGTATTCACTGAACTGACGAGATTCTGCAACAAATAATCATCAGAACCTCCCATAAATTCTTTGTAATCGTGACTCATACTTAGCCTGAGTTATTAGCTATAGAGCATCAGATTTGTCTTTTAGCTGTTCAACGTAGTGTAATGATTTTTTCAGTGGAATCGATGGCACGTGTAGTCAGGACTCGATCATCACCGCAATAAGGGGTATGCCAACAGAATTATATCGACTGTCATAAAATCCTGCGGAGTCTGACTGCAGGAGACTACTTCAGGAACAAATTTGGAATGGATGTGGTTCAACTGGAAAACAAAGGGTATTTTAGGTGTTTTCTGTATGTAACTAATCCATGTTTTCGGACAGAGATATTGATCTGAGCCTTTCAGTGACTACGGGGATGTATTAGAATTGTTGTGACCCTTTTACGTTGATTTATGGGGCTGGAAAGGATGGGGCAGAAGCTAATTGATGGCATTGATGGCAGTCGGCGGATGCCGCCCACCTTTCGATGTCAAGTGATCGATGACCGGCCTCCAACATAATTTGACAATTATAATAATTGGATTTTTTTGATTCCACGGGAATTTTTGAGCCCAGAACGACCGAGTTCGGCAGGAGGGGCGGGACAATTGATGTCGGTGATGGGAATGGTGGAAAGGGCGTCGACGTTGCCGCCGGTCTTTGATGGCAACGTCAACGAGATTGATGGGAGAGCGACGGGGATGCAAAAAAGAATCTGACATCACGGAATCTGGAATAGATCACCGAAATCAGGCGAAGCTCTTTCGCATGCGGCAAGTTTTCTTTCACGTGCAGGGAAAAGTATTTTTGTACAAAGGAACCCTCATACACTGAGATTAAATTGCCATACTCGTTCGAGAAGAAACATAACCTGAAAATTAAACCGGATTAGGCATGAAATCATAGGAAATTTCTTGTATACAAATCCAGTTGATACATTGGAGGAAAGAAACTTTGAAAACACTTTCAGTTCACATTCATAGGTGATATGTGAGTGAGATGTTCAAGCAAATCCCAGATTTTAGCCTAGTTCGGGTCCCCAGAAAACTCCATGAGTTCAGTGAAGCCTCCAGATGAAGATAAAGAACCATAAGGACACATGCCAGATGCACAGGGATCAGATTGAATCCGGTAGAACACGCAAACAACCAGAATGAACAAATGTTTGACCATATTTGTCCCAATGTTTGTCTTAGCATTTGTCTCTCAAGACAAAGACCAACACGTGACCACTCTTATTTAAATATATACAAGCTTTACGACCCGGGCCTTCAGCACGGGCACCCGCTGCGCTCGGTCCGTACCTGCATCCCAGGGTCGACAGCTTGTTGGGGCTCCGCCCCAAACCCCGGGAGTGGCTCCGCTGAATCTCAGTAGTGTCACTCAAGGTAAAAAAAAAGCATAGATTCTCCAACGCGTAAACTATTTAAGCAGGACACTACAGGAAATAGGCATTAGTTGAGCTCATGTTGGTTTGCACATGACATGAGACTTACAAATAATCAAAGTACTTCTGGGTATACAATATTCTTTGTGATGGTGGTGTCGAGCTTGAACAGAGCCTTAATGCTTTGGCTGGAAGTGCACCGAGACAGGGCCACATATAACTGTCCATGAGCAAAAACATCTGTATGAAGATCCAGACCAATGTGGTGAACAGATTGACCTTGAGAGATTTATTTATGGTCATGGAAAATGCAAGGCGAACAGGGAATTGATGGCACTTCATGGAAAAGGCAAGTTGTTCTGGAGAGGGAATAATTGTGATATGTGGAATAAATGCTGTTTTCCCATCACCAATAAGCCGGCTCTCTAAGACATGGGCTGACATTTGGTCAAAATCCCTCAAGAGCCATTGCATGGACCATTTGCAAGATCAAGGTTTCAAAGGACCATGATTGGACATCCAACTTTGAGTGCCAATTTTGCAAGTGGCAACCCTGAGGCCTTGATTGAATTGAGGTACTGGATGGGGTGTTGGAAACCACTGTCAACTCCTTGCTCTGTCACCGTAGAATCAGCACTGTGAAAGACTCTTTCCTCCCCAGGAAATTTGTCAAGCAGTATCTGATTGATTTCATGAACACCATCATTGCATACTGAGAGAATTGTGCACTCAAGGACATATTTGTCTTGCTGCCAGTCCAAAGCTACACCAGATATGCCCAGATAAATTGTGTCAATAAGGGATTGAACAGTATTTTCTGGAAGCTTCACAATATCTGGAAGGACAATATTCTGTGCTGCATCGGTATTTCTTCCATGACCAACTTCAAGGAGTCATTTAGCAAAATCCTTCTCCTCCGGGGAGCATTAGGCCCTCCAAGTCTCATGTTCTGGGTCAGATGAAGTATTTCAACCTTCCATCATAGCTGAGACCGTTGAAGATGCAGTCCGACAATCTGTTCCCTTCCAACCACAGGGAGAATCTGTTGAAATGTGGTTCCACCATATGGCTATGGATCATTGTGAATATCTTGCATTGTCTTATCCACAGCATGTTGATCTTGCATTGGAACTTCATCCCAAATAATCAGACAGATCTGCTGGAGGAGCTCTCCAAGCATTGTGCCCTTTTTAGCATTACTCTTGAGATTTGAACAACAACATGGCTTACAGAGGGATGTACACAAATCAATGTTGATCAATAAGGAACTGAGCAGAAGGGCCACAAAAACAAAAAACACTGAAAGGACAATTGCAGTAGATTAGACAGATAAGCACGAAAGTGACAGCAATATTACAATGCTAAATTCAAATTTCTCCAGCTTCAAAGCACACAGTAAGAATAAATACTGGCACTTACAGAATCATAATGGGAGGACAGGTGAGAGGAGAAGAGGGATAAGTTTGACATCTTTGCAGCGTGGTTGAAACGCTGCTCTTCGCACCCGAGCCAAAAAGCTGCTCACGTGAAAAAAGCATGTGACTTAACATGTGATTTTTCACCTGACTTATCACCTGATTTCTGTGGCTGTGACCAAGCTCTTTTCATATATAGGACAAGTATAAGACCCGTGCCTTCGGCGCGGCTTCTCGTAAATGGCACAAACTATTATGTTAATACTTCTTTGTATACTACATTTTTTGTGATACAACTATCATAATTGTCCCGATTAAATAGTGCTTTTACTCTATGGCTGGATGTACATCTGGACAGAGCAACATAAAGCTGACCATGAGCAAAGACATCGGTTCACAAGTCAAGACCAACATAGTCTACTGACTGGCCTTGGGCTTTGTTCATTGTCATTGAGAAAGCAAGACGGACAGGGAACTGGTGACATTTCATGCAGATTCCGACCTGCTTTTCAGATGGTGTAAGGGTTATTCGGGGAATAAATGCTGTCTTGCCACGATGGTCCCCACCAATGAGGCGGATCTCCAAAACTCGAGAGGAAACTCGAGTTAAAATTCCTCTTGAGCCATTGCAGAGGTCCTCAGCTGGGGTCAAATTCCGAAGCACCATGATTGGGCAACTGACTTTCAAGGCAAGCTTTGCCAGAGGAAATCCAGATGCCTTGATGGAGTTAAGGTACTCGGTTGGATACTCAAATCCAGTGTCTGCATCTACACCCTCTTCAGCAACTGTTGAGTCAGCACTCATGTATATCTTCTCCTCTCCTGGAAATTTGTTGAGGAGGTTGTGATTGAGATCATCAACATCGTCGTTGCATGCAGATAGAATGGTCCTTTCAAGGAAATATTGGTCAATCTCCTGATCAGCTTGGATCATTGCAACTCCAGGGTAGATTTCTTGAATCATAGCATCAACAGTGTTGGCAGAAAGTTTCATGTTGACAGGAAGTTTGACATTGCCCTTATTGTTGGAATTTCTCCCATGGCCAATATCGAGGAGCCACTGAGCAAAGTCTTTGTCCTCGACTGAAGCATCTGGCCCTCCAAGTCGCATGTTTTGTTTCAACAGTAGAACTTTCACACTCTGCCAGAGGTATGATCCTTTCATGCAAAAGCCAACAATCTGTTCACGGGTTCCCTTCTCAATCACAGGCAAAGTCTGTTGCCAGTCCCCACCATAAACAACTGTGGTTCCGCCATATGGACGTGTGGAGTCATTCCTCAGATCTTGCATTGTCTTGTCAACAGCTTCTGCAGCACGGCGGTCCTGAGCTGGCAACTCATCCCAAATAATTAATGCAACCTTGGCAAAAAAAATTAGCTGTGAAAGAAGTTCATATAGCTAATGCTACCTTAGTCAACAGTTCAGCCAACATTGTACCTTTTTTGATTGGGCATGTCTTCCCATCATAGAGTTCAATTGGAATTTTGAATCTGGAATGTGATGTGCGGCCACCAATCAGGAGCAAAGCTGCGATGCCAGAGGATGCAACACAGAGCACAATATGACCATCACTGCACAGGGCATAGCAAAGAGTATTATACATGGGGCTCGTGTCCAGCCAGTCGAGACGGTCCAGCAATAGCATTTTGATTACGTGGTACCTGGGGTCTAGTAGGTCGAGATGGTCCAGCCATAGAATTTTGATTGGGCTGGGCCAGAGGTCCAGTAGGTCGAGATGGGCCAGCAGCAGCATTTTGATTCAGAAACCTGTAGCGGGTAGCAGGTTGAGGCTGAAACTCAAGTGGAGGACGCAATTCAGCTAAGTGACGGCGCACAGCATCTAAATCAGGAGCCTGAGGCTGGCCAGCTCTGGCAGGTTGAGGTGGAATCTGATGTCCACCAAAGATATCTCCAGGAGTATTATCTAAAAGTGGGCCATGCTGAACAAAAGGGCTGGGAGGAGGAGGCAGCTGTAAAGGCAATGCAGGTACACGGTGTCTCTGGGGACTGTCCAGAGTGCGGCTATTGCGTTCCTGTTGCTGTGCAGCCTGTCTAATGCGCTGTGGAGTATTTGGGGGAGTTTGATCCCTGCATGAGTAGTATGAACCATTGAAAAACAAAATAGCCCCCAAAAAAAAAAACATACATGAAAAGGTACAAACAGATGTTTTGAGGCACTCTCACTGCAGTTACCAAATCAAGATAGGGGTGAATATATGCTGTTGTGAGAATCTGTGTCAAAAGAGGAGCAAAGAAGCTAAAAGCAACCTACAGTGAGTGAGAACAGCAGGGGAGATGATGGGGGTGAAAGGCAAGCCAGGCAGACTGAGCTTCAAGGCCTACATGCATTCAAGGCATGCAAGGCAAATAAGCCTTGAGGCGGCGCAGGTGTTAGATCACATGATGACACCGGCCGATCGCAGATTTGCGGCCGATGTGTTTCGGTACCGAGGTACCGTGACTTTTCACATGACTTTTGGGGCTGTGCCTGTCAACTGTGCGGTCTAGTATAGGATATAGGATATAGATCATGATGTTCATTATTTTCTTTTATTTTTGGAGCATTTGGGATAATGAGATTCAGTCTGCAGAAATGATGTTTGTTATTGATCAACTCTTCCTCATTCAGTCTCGCAGTCTTCTCAATCTGCTGTTGCACTGATTGCGACTGATGGTGACCTGTTGAGCGACACATGTTGAGGACATACACCGTGTTTCGTGGCCCCGGAGACAGGGCCTGCGTCTCTTGGTCTGCGTGTGTGGAGGTGTCTCAGCAGTCCCTGCCACGTCTGTCGAGGTCTGCCGAGACATCTGCCGAGACACCTCGGCAGACCTCGACTGAGGGACACAGACCTCTTTCTCTGGGGCCACGGAACGTAGTGATAAATGGTCCTACCAGGACAACACATTCTGCATGTTGTTCAGTGATACCGTGAACTTTTATATCAAGGACACCGGAGCACACCAAGATGTGAGATCCAAGGTGCATCAGAGGGCGAGGGTTCTGGAACCATGGCCATGGTCAGAATGCTCTTCATGAATGCAGTGAAATTCATCCACCAGATATTTCCAGACAATTGTGAAATGACTAAATGCAACCCAGCTAGGGATGAGTGGCCGAACACCTCACGGATGTGAACTTCTTTGATCCGCAGGATTTCTTGCTGGATATGTTGACCTTCGCATTCATCCAGTCCATCAATGACAATGACAACGTTGCCTGTGGGATGGATTCGACGGAGTGGCTCGATCATCTGCTTTTGCAGCTGGAGTAAAAGAGATCGGTCAAGAATAGAAAGATCATCTTCCACTATCTGAGAGATGATGTGGTTCAATCCAGGCAGGCAGAGTGCCAGCTGATACGCAATTGTGGACAATCCTTTGTTGGCATTTCCACAGGATACATGGCCCCGTTTGAAAAAGAAGCTGCCACCAAAACAATCTTCTCCTCCAAGCTTCTGGCAGAAAGAGTGCGCTATGGCTGACTTCCCAGAGCAGGCAGGACCATGCAGCCAAAGAATCCTGCTACTGGTACGGCTTTCCGCGCTCCAGTCCCCACCGTCAGGGCAAGAATCATTGTCGGCCCAGTCCTGTTGGCGTGGGTCAATCAAACAAGCCCAGTCCCACAGATCATTCAGTATCTCCGTCCGGGTTTCAGGGGACATCTTGGTTTGTGGGTTTCTTTCTACAGCGACGCAAGCATGGTGCAGGATGTGGAGACCTGGTGTACTCGTTTGGACCGCATATCGTTCCGCCGTTGATCGTATTGGGATGTTCGGGTCAACCTCCCGCAAGGATATTTGTCAATGCCGCATTTGAGCCTGTGCGACTGCTCTAAAAATAGGCTAAGGGGTATTCAATAGCCCTATGTGTGAAGTCGGGGTAACCACCGAGTGGGTTCCCAAAGACATCTCGCATATTGGGAAACGTGTCAAATATTTGCGGCGTTTGTAGCAACGATGGGGGCAAAGAAACAAGAGTCGCCAGCAGGGCCCAATTCATGTGGGGTAAGGCTGGCTAAAAATACGAGTACATTCGAGTATACTCGGATTTAATGTTAGAATTACCATTAAATACAGCCTCAGCATAATGTCAGGTGCTCAAATTATAGACCATTAGATTACATTAGAGTAAGATTATATTACAATGCTGGTGCTGTATTTAATCATAATACTAAGTAGTGTGGGTACACCCCTCATCAAGCTTTGCCTACTCAAAATGTTGTTCTGGCTCAGGTGTAAACAGCTTCTCGGGTCTCTGTCTTTGCATCGCCCCATAGTGGATGTCCGAATCTTTTGAGGGGTACTCTTTTGCCACTATTTTGCCAGTATCCTTGATGTTCTTGGGCTGCTGAAGGCTCCTTTTTGTCAAAGGCAGGCTACTAAACATTGCTCTGGTGCTCCGAGAATGCCCATACTTTTCACACTCCGCTGAGATTACCATCTATCTGTCATCCTTGCCTGTTGCTGTGTGCCATCCACTTTCTGACCCTCTCTCGCATCGCCCATGACATCCTGGCTATTGCAGGAGTAAGTATTGCAACCAAATGGCTCTTTTCGAGCAGCAAGCACACCATGTCAGATGTTTGGTCTTCCCTGGCTGCTACCACCACCGCTGCCACTGTGGCAAAGAAGGAAGTCCTCAACGCCAGTTCGGCAATGGGCTTGACTATTTGGAGGGGATTAGCATCCATTAAATATGATTAAATAAAATTATGATCCAATTACAATACATTACAATACTCTTACGAGTAAATATGGGTCCTGATGCTAACATTATATTAAGATTACAGTACATTATGCTCTGGAGCCGTATTTAATCATAATGTTCCACCCTTAATGTGGGGTAGTGTCGGGGTAAGGCAGGAAAATTTCAACTGTTCCAGGCATCAGCTTCGAATTGATCTGAAATACTGTGAAGGGATTTTAAGGACCGGAATCAGACAATAGGGTGTTTCATCCAAGTTGGGGTCAAAGTTGGGGGTCAAAGTTGTGTGTCAAGTCGTGCCCTCATGCACGATTCAACATCCAACTTTGTGTCCCGACCAATTTTGTGCTCCAACTTTGCGCAAAGTTGGGGTCAAAGTTGGGGCACAAGTTGGGACCTCAAAATCTAATTATGCAACACCCCAATTCCAATTGCCTGTGCGCATACGAGTGGGTAAAATGGAACGCGGATGGCGGTACCGTTGTAGACACGGAACCGTCGAACGAGCCGTTCAGGCTGCCGAGAGCGGGCACGTCGCAATCTTGTCGACGGACAGCGGAGCAGGCTCCTGCAACGGAACTGAGGGCGATCAATGTTTGAGGTGCAGAGAAGGATGCACGCCTGGGACAGGAACTGCCAAATGGAAAATAGGTGTTCCGCTTTCGTCCGAGTAGCATCAAACCGGCAAGATCCGATGGAACCTGAATAAACATGATCCGTTATTCGCGAATTTGTTTCGTACGAAGGTTCAGATAGGGGAGGCTGTGGGAGGCTGATCCAGAGGATCGCCAACGAATATTTCGGTCTGTTCAGAAGTCGAAGTAAGCCAGAACAGGACGGCTGATACAAATCTCCCCTTGTGAATCGCGATCGTCATGCGAAGTTCTGTCAATTGGCATATCATTGCCATGATCTGTGGGCGTGGAAATGTCTCCAGTTAGGACAGGTATCAGTGGTGCAAAATTGGATCTACCGTGGGGATTCAGTGTTACCCCACGCGTGTTGAAAGAAAATCACACGCCTCGAGGAGGAATTTGGTTTGAATGCCACATGGTACACGGCACAGATGTCAGTCCAACCACGGAGCTGTCTACACCTACATACCAGCAGTACATAATCTGACGGGAATATGCCATGCCATCACCACGTTGAAGGCCGGTTTGATGCCCGAAAACGATTACTTTAGAAATCCGAAAAGTTTACCGGTACCGCTGTGGCTCTCCCCACGCGCACCCTGCTGCCCACTCCTACTCCCCTCTACTCCCCCATTATCCTCTTTACCGAGTTTTAGGACAGGTCGTGGCAATTGAATGCGGGGAACAGCGCCACCTGAAGCGCCATCACCGATCAGCACCGCCGTCAATTGCCACACGGCCATCGGCACGCCATCGGTCAACTCGAGCCCCTACAGAGGGCCGCACCCGAATTCCAGGGCGAGAAGCAGCGCCCCCCCCAGTGGACTCTTTCGTTCTTCGTGCCCTCGTCAGCAAAACACAGTATTCGCTAATCCCCAGATCCCGAATATCCTCAAACACGGGACGCCGGGATCTCCTTGATCTTAGCGACTCTTAGCGACCGAATAGTGCCTGGAGCGCCAAGCTTGAAACATGATACATATATAGCCCATCGGCGTCACCGCCTACACGGCCAAACGGAAGTTTTGTGAAATCTTAAGATCAGTTGTTGCAACTTTTCCTAAGACCTGAATAGCAACATTCCGTTAAGTTATCCTTACGATAATTGTAACAATCTTTTTGTTCCGGCATTGTTAAGACTTTCCTTACCAATTTGTCAAGACCTGTCGCGCCGTAAGAAATACTTGTTAAGTCGTAAGACACCGGCACGGCAACCGGTGATGCCCGACGCTCTGGAACGCTCCATTGCTATTTCAAACTCCGTCGCTATTTGTTTGTGGTTCGAGTTGGGCACGTGCGATCTCTCTTCTCGCCGACGCGCTTGACCACTCTGCACCGATTCCTCCCCGCGCTCCCTGTGCTTGCCCTGCGCCGCGGGCGGAGTTGAGAGGTTTCAACACCAAGCAAGACTTTGTGTGTCACTGGCAAGACAGCTTTCAAGTATTCCAAACAACCGGTCTCGCACGAAGCATCATGCTGGCAAATCTCGGAATTTCTCTGCTCAGCTCATCTCAGGTCAACATGAGGGTCAAGACTGCAAATCTAACTCTGGTAATACCAAGACCTTCAGAAGATGTACAAAGAACTTGTTGGACCTTCCTCTCAAGCCTGCAAGATCATTAAAGATATTTCCTGCAAGACCATTTCCTCTGCCGCGTCCCAAATGCCGCACGTCCCGGCTCTTTCCACCAAAATCAAGAACACCCTCACACTGTTTGCTAGGTTTGTGTCTAGTATTCTCTGCTCCTACCCTCTCTCAGCAGATCATACCTAAAACTAATGTCGCATGTGAGTTAGTCCCCCAGTCGCCAACAGCACCGAGCTTAGTTTATTATGTTCTTATCTACATGGCTTCAATATATTCTGCTTCTCTCCTCCATGAATGTCCCTGAGCTGTATGGTGGGGTGCAAGCGCAGCGCTGCCAGGCTAATATTCCAATTCCGACTTATCCCAATGGGGGCCATCAGTCTTAAAATAATCTTACGATCCTGTGTTTTAAGAATTCGTAACGGGTCCCCAAGCTCAATTATAGTAACGAAATTGTTGTGAAATATTAACTCCTTAAATTTTAACGAAGCGTTAAGTTAATGGTGCGGCCGTGTAGCGATTCTCTTTCTCTTTCTCCTTCTCCCCTTCGTTTTCTTTTCGTCGTCTTTCTTTTCTTTTCGTTCTTTCTGTCGTTGAGCGACGCCCTTTCATTTCATTTCTTATCCCGCACTCATTTCAACGATGCTTTCTTCCGTGCTGGTTATCGTCCCCTTTATCGTCGGAATTAATGCCGCGAACGACTGGTCTGTGCCCTGCACTTCGGGTGTATGCTCGTACGGCGAGTAGCGTCCCATCCCCGCCCATTGCACCCCCAACTCATACGCGCTGAAGATCTCCCCACTGGGAATGGCTCTGCGGCGTCGGGTACCATGAAAATCGTGCGTGCCTTTTTCTGCGCGAGACATTTATACTGATGCGGCATGTAGTGGGGCTCGGAGAACGCCATCACCGATATCACGTCCGCTGCGGACTGGCAGATCCTGGGCTGCAACTCGACCGCGCTCTCGCAAAACATCCGCCTCGTCTGCACGTCCGACCCATCGGACCCTTCCTCGCTCTGTGCGCACCTCTACCAGAACACCGGCGCGGTGAACAAGATCGTGCGGCTCCCCGAAAATGTGTGTGCTTTGACTCTCCTGCCGGAATGTGACTGACTGACATGAGGATAGTGCGGCGCCAGCGCCTTCGCGCGCGTCGCCAAAGCCTGGGTCCCCGCGGACCAGTCGATCCCCGCCTCCGTCAAGGCGCGCCTCGTCCGCCGCGACAGCACCGCGCCCGTCGTCAAGGCCCTCGCCATCGACACCAACTGGGATGCCGTCGACTACTCCAAGTGCGCTTTCTTCAACACCAATCTTTTTGTTGCACTTGCGCGTGTTGCTAATCGCGTCGCAGGACAGGTCCAGTGAACATCGCGATTCAGGGCGCTAACGTCCCCGGCGCGCCGACGGACATCCAGATCCCCGGCTCTCGCCGCTCCCGCCTGCCGTCCCGCCGCGGGCTCGGATCTATCATCTCGAGCGCCGCGAATTGTGCGTCATTCCCGCACAACTTGTGACGGTCCGCTGAGCAATTTGATTTGATTATAGCGGTCGCGAATGGGATCGACAACGCCGCCAGCAGTGTGAAAAATGCCGCTGAGAGTACGTACCCCATTTCCCCTGGTTCCCGCCTGCCGCGTACTGACGAATGTATTACCCAGGTGTCGGCGACGATATTACGAGTGTTGCGGGCGGTGTGTCGCTCCCTATTCCCTTACATCATCCATTTGCTCAATGTTTGGATGAACGCAGAGGCTGCCACGAAGGTGGAGAGCGTTGCTGTCGGTGCGTTCCATTTCTATCAGCTCTTTTTATCTTCCACAGTAGGACTCATTCGATGCACAAAACGCAGGCGCTGCGACCAAAGTAGCCACTGTCGCGAAATCGGCTGCCACCAAGGTCGCCTCCGCAGCCAAGGCCGCAGTCAGCGACGTTGCAGGTACCCCCTTTCCCCTCCTTGCACGGCCAGCACAGTGACGAATACCCAGCGGCAACAAACAACACGGTCGACGTGAACCACACGTTCGACCTCCCGCCCCTCACCTTCGACAAGAGCGCGAACCTGTTCAACCAGTCGATCAGCTGCGGGCCCGCCGCCGCCTCGATCAGCGTGGACATTGATGCGAACGCCAACGCGCAGGCGACTGTGAGCGTTGCGGCGGGGGGGACGATCGTGCCGCCCAAGGTGCGCTGCTATTCTCCTTCTTTCATCGAGTGAGTTTTATTCATGGGGCGTTGTGCTGTAGATCACCTCTTTCGGGATTGTGGGGGGTATCACGGGCACGGCGGCGGGCACGGTGACGCTCACCGGGGATGTCTCTGTGCGTGTGGTCCGTTTCGTTTAGGTCGCATACACTGATGAATGAGGCTCACCTGAAGGGACAACTAGATTCGGGCTCGATCCAGTTGGTTAATATCGGGATTCCGGGTATGTTTTTTTTTCCCCTGCGGCAGGGTATTTGATGCGGCGTTTTGAATTTAATGCGCATTGAAGGATTCGACCTGCCGGGTATCTTGACGGTCGGGCCGTCCTTCCAGGTCCGCGCCGTTTGCTTTTCGTGCGTTCCACAGCGGTACTTATCTTGAAGCTATGTAGGTCAACGCCCAGGTTTCCGGGAGCGTCGACGTGAGCCTGGACATGACGTTGGGCATCAACCTCAACATCGCCAACGCGCAGCTGACCTTCCCGCCCGACGCGTCGAAGCCGACGGACGGGAACGCGTTCTCGCTCGGCGACACGCGTGCGTCTCATTCCATTCCTCACCTGGCTTTGGATTCGTTTGCTGATTTATGACGGGTGTGTAAAGCGCTTACACTGAGCGCGACCCCAAACGTGCAGGCTACGGGCACGATTACCGCGCACCTCATCCCATCGCTCAACCTCGGCGTGTCAGCGTTCGATAACAAAGCGCAGGCGACGGTCTTCCTCGCGCTCGACACGAATGCGGGGCTCACGCTGAACCTCGATGCGCAGGGCTCTGCGACGAAAGTTATCGACCCGTCTGCCGGCGCCGCGAATACGACTGCGACGGACGATGGGTCGAGCACGAACAGTACTTCGATCGACGATGGCTCCAGCGCCGGCAACAGCACCGACTCGTCTAGTTCAGCCAATGCGACCGTGACGGACGATGGGAGCACTACCGACGATGATTACGATTCCGCAGACAACAGCACCGACGTTGTTTCCCGCTCGGCCTCTCTCACTGGCAGCGTCGGGGGCTGCGTCAGCGTGGATGGGGGAATCAACGTGAACGCCGGCGCGGACGGCAGCTTCTTCGGTGAGGAGCCTTCTATCTTATCCCGCTCGTTCCTCGGCTCAACGACACTCCCAAGGGCTCTTCGACAAGAGTGCGAGCGTCACGCTGTTCACCAAAAACTTCCAGATCTTCCAGGTGCGTTCCCTCCGTCTCCCAAATTCTTCTCGCATGGGCTGATCAGGACTCGCAGAAATGTTTCGGGAACGAAGCGACCGCCGCTGCGTCAACCGCGACCTCAACCGCGACCGCGACCACGAAGCGCTTCGCGCGCCGCTTCTCGCGCCTGGATCGCGAGCGTCGCGGCGGACTGTCATGCCCTGCCACAGGCGTGGCGGACCCCGTCCCCGTCGCGAGCGAGACTGTCGCAGCGTCAAGGTACGCGGTTTTGTCTTTGTTCTGACCGCACAATTTTTTGTCTGATGCATTTGCGCAGTATCAAGGCCAAGGCGAACTGAGTGTTGGTGTCTTGGTGTCCAGGGTCTGTCTCTCGGTATAGTGTAATTAATACCCCTTTAATTTGAATTTTCCTTGGGCCTGTAAGGGGCAACTACTTAGCTATCGAATGAATGGTCCGGACCGTTCAACTGAACCCAAAATTCGGATATACTACTGTATTTTGTTGAAATCTAGTTCATACACAAATGACTCGAACACTTCAAGAGAACACCAAGCTCACTCTCGAATCTCCGGCGAGGATAAACTACATTGAATCTGCAGAGAATTAATGAGCCATAGATCATACATACCTTGCGATCGGTCATAATGTCCACTTCAACAGCCGAATTTGGCCAAACACCATAGAATTCGCAAAAAATGACATCAAGGGGCGTGTGAATCGTGCATTCATACGTTATACTTTGTGAAAATAGTTCAAGAAATGAAATCAACGCAGAAAAATAATATCACAACTTTACACATCTTCTCCCTCAGTATCTGCCTAGTATCTGCCATAGATTCCGCTGCAATGGACAAAGCATCCAAGGGAGAGGTAGGCACATTTATTCTGCCTCGAAATTGGAAACCCGAGCATCAACTTCAGCAACATTCTTTGCCTGCAATGACCTCTCAAACAGTGGTCGAGATGCTTTCCAGAAAGTCTGTGCTCTGGTCAGATCACCTCTCCTCTCTGCCATATCCCCCAAGCGTAGCATGCAGTCAGCTCTGCTACGATGGACATCCATAAACGTGAACCCATCCAAAGCTACAATCCAGAGGTTTTCTGCTGTCCCTCCATCGCCATTGGTCAGGAACACATCTCCTAGACAGCGCAGTGCTGTGCAAAGGGCCAGCTTCTGCTGGGATTTATTTGCAAATGCCAAATAGACTATTGTCCATGTAGATGCCCATTGAAAATCTGTGACATTCCATCGATTGACATCTGCCATCCTCTCGAGGCAGTAAGAAGAGACATCCGCACGTGTTCCCCAGAATGATTGAAGACATTTTTGGAAACTGTCCTTGGCGGCGGCAGTCTGGCCCTCCCGCAGGTGTAGTTCCGCAAGAATCTTTTCATGGTGAGTCACTCCAGCATGAAATTCAATGCTATCACATAGTCTCTTTGCTCTGTCCAAAGTCTTGTGGCACACAGTGTGTATCTCCCCGCTTTCGACCTCGATCTGAGCAATATTGATGACAGCAAGGGCATGGTTAACAATATCTTGGTCAGTGAACAAATCTTGAGAAATCTGGTTGTGGATTGATCTGGCCTCCCTGTATTCGGATTTTAGTCGATGTACCTCTGCCTTCGTATTCATGATCGCATGATCGAAATAGCTCTTGGACATGCCACACAGTGCCAGCAGATCTCCACCTTCTTCAAGCAAGACAACACTGTGTTTGTAAGTTCCAAGATCTCTGGAACACATGGCTTTTATCCATAATGCCCGTGCTTCTGGGAATAGATTTGCAGACAACTTGGCCACCCGCTGTGCTTCGGTTGAAACTTCCTGTCCTACTATATATTCACCGACTCTCCAATTGAGATATGCAAGGTGGGTCAGAATCGAGGCTTCCTGTTTGGTGTCTCCAGCCAACTTTGCCAGTGCAAGAGCTTGCTCAAGGAATTTGGTGCCTTTGGGTATGTTGTTCGCATGACTGGCGTAATATTGTCCTATTGACACATAGAATTGGGCTGTGGCATATGTCAGTAGAAATTCCAGAATATAATTTTTACAACCCACATTCCAAAACCGGATCATTAAAATGGCGAAGGTGGGATACTGCCTGAGTGATGAGTAGTTCTGGATGGATGACGGGATGATAAAGCCTTGAGTCAAAGACCTCTGTGATGAATAGTACTTCAAGTTTGTGGTCACAAAGGTGATGCAAGACATCTGGAATTTTTTCCATCAAAACATGCCATCCATGTCCAGTCATCCGGCTGAGGTGATTCAGGGAAATGGTGCATCTTACGGCATCAGAAAGTTCTGGATTCTGTGCATGTAATCCGTGCAATAGTAGCTGGTGGAGATTGGCAAAATTTGCAGTGATTTGGTTGAGTCTGTTTGCTGCCTGGTGTGAGCCCTGGCATTTTTCATAGATTTCCAGAACACTTTGGAAATTCTTGGACAGAGGCCGGACCAGAGATGTCGTGACTGGGTGGAAGTACTGCATGTGCTCTCGAATTGGCACTAGTGATTTGAGTCTTTTCTTGGCATCCCAAAATGCGAGTGAGGTCCCCAGTAATGCAGTTTTACATGCCAGTATATCCTCGATAGGAAGATTGCTTTGGCAAAGCTCTTCGTCAGAGAGGCCATCTGGAAGGATTGAAAGCAGACTCAATAAATCCAAGGCACCTGGAAAGGAGGCGAGCCTGGGACTTGAAAGTGATAATTGGATGGATCTGTTCAAATTGGATCGTTTATCATAACCCTGTGAGAGAGATGTAGTCCTTTCCATCTCCCAACGAGATAAGACACTGGAATAGCCATCACTGTCCACCAAATGGGCAATGAGATCCACTGCCAATGGCATGTTACCAGTCAAGGCAAGGAGCTGATCAATCTCTTGGATTTCATAGCTGTCATCTGTGATCTCTGTGAACATCTTTCTGGCGGCCTCAACTGAAAGAGGTTCCAAGGGTGGCAAAAATGGCCGAGTCCACGAAACCTTGCCAGGCCTTTCTGCCCCCCGCATTGTAATCTATGGGTGCATGATGTGCATGAGCAAATACACCTGTCTGGCTAAAATACTCACCATTAATGATAGATGTTGTACATCAGTGAGCAAAGAAAGAAGCTCTTCAATGTTGCCACGTGATGCCAGTGGCTCCCAGGCTGTTTCCAAGTTGTCTAAAATCAAGAGACAAGGTGGTTTTCTAGAAAAATGTTGTATAACCACCCTTGTGAGGTCCTTTCCAGGTTTAAGTCCTATATGGGCACTAATTTGTGAAGCGAGTACCATACTAGTGGTCACAGTATCACATGACACAAAGAACTTGTCCTCATATTTTGCAGCGACATCTGGGTGGTGGAGTGCGGCTTTTGCAAGACTAGATTTACCAATCCCACCAGGCCCTAGAATTGCAATCCTTGCCCCTCCTTGTGAGAGCATCTGGACAATTTCCACAAGTTCAGAGTCACGGCCCTGGAATATCTTGGGCCTTGCCGGTAACATTGAAAAGGAGTTTGAACTAGGGACCAAAGCTTAAGATATTGCTGTTTGGTTGAAATAGTTGTTATACACCCACCTGGAACTGTACCCTGTGTGATATATCTGATTGGGTCATCATCATCCAATATAAGCTCAATAGCAGACCTTGCATACCGATGAAGCCCTATCTGAACCAGTTCCATCTGAAAGATATGAAATTGATTCAAGCAGCTCCCTGTGCATTTCGTCTGCTCTGGTCTGCATCTCCTGAATGGTGGTTAAAGTTGTTGCACCAGATTCAATCTGATCAGCAGTTATGTAAGTTCTGGATGGATTCACATATCATGGCCTCACCTGGAAGGCCCCAATAGCAAGCTGAATCCCTGCCTGACAGTCTTTGAGCAAATTATTCATTTCAATCTGGCAGAACAAGCTCTTCATCATTTTTTTCTCCTGCTGGGCTTCCACGAAAATGTATATCTTGTGCAGGGTCCTGGGGAACATTGATTATCTATATATGAATGTCTAGAACTCAAGACCCACTCGGTGAATGTTCCAACATGATTCAACGTTGCTGGCAGAAGACTTCCCATAGTTTCTGGTTCAAAGTGAAGGCTGATAATGACAAAGAGCACCCGATGAATCAGTTCCAGCAGCTGAACACATTCATCTTTGTTCCTTTTAATGTTCTGGAGCACGGGATTAAATTAGTGACTTCCTAGAACAATTTTTTCACCTGGACTCCAGTAATTAAAGAGAGAGTTGTATTCGAAATGGCTTGAACGAAGGGAGTTCCAAAGGCATCATGGAGCTCGTTGAGGAGGGCCGCAGTTGTTTTTAAACATCCAAGGATATTGTTGAGGCGAATATCTGTTGTGATTGGTTTGGGGGCCATTGTACGAATGATGTTAGGAACAGTCGAGCTATCTTATATGCGGCTGGACCGCCGGAAACTGAATGCTGACAGGTGTACTTGGTTGTCGGTGATGTGCGGTTGATGTGCCTTAGTCACCGGTGTTCGCCAAGCCGATTCATGCCAGATCCGAAGCCACCAACATGTTCTTGATTAATTCTGCCCCATCAGAGGTGAGCTGTCTGAGGCCGGGAAAGGCTAAAGCGTTGTAAAGCGATCACTTGCTGGGAATAGGAACTGATTCTCATGCGAGTACAGTAGGTGCTGCGCAAGGGGCGCATCAGTGACATCATCACGGCATCGCATTACTGATCCGCCCATGCCGCTTTCCCTTCGCCGGATAGGAGAAAATTTATACTACGTCTTAGTCTACTCACTTCGCCTACCACCTCTACCATATCTCCTCGAGGGCAGTGTGTTATACGAAACGAGCTGGGAGGGGTTATTGATATCAACATTCAACAGAAAGAGGATCCGAGTAGGTGAGTTCGCGCCTCGCTACGCAGTTTCACAAAATCGTGAAAAGGGATCAGATCTGATTCCCAGCAATCAAACAGCATTTCCAAAGAGAAGGAGGGACGAACCATCAGGCATCAAGGCCCGGAGTGCGTAGTGAGATGGTAGAACTCCGAAGATCTCGGATTATGCTAAAGGGGAACACTATGGCAAGGTGTCGACGCTGTCGATTGAGACGGGGCTGGACCTCGGGCATTGCTCCAAGCGCCCATGTGTTTGTGTTTGGCTACAAGGATTCATTCCTTCAAGTTCCTGGCTCTCGCGCATTCTCCTCGCGATTTTCGGTGACCTCACGCATCTTTTGTCATGGCGCGTTGCTTTTTCACCCCTGGAGATGAAATACAGCTGAGCGCTGACCCATAACCGGAAAGTGGGATCCCTTCCTCTTCTTCTTTCTCTGAGTGCTCGAGGACAGAAAATTAAAGCAAACTCTACGAATTAAACTCGGCAAAGTGTCTAGGTGGATATGGGAGGTAAAGTACCTGGTCCCGCAACATGGAAAGAAGCGGGATCCTCGCGTCCAGTTTATGTTTCAAACACAGTTGTCGAACAAATATTCAAGGACACCATACGTGGGTGTGTATGCTTCCAAGCTGGCCTGGGTAAAAATACGGGCGCAGACCAGATCATCGTCGACCTGCAGTAACTGATTCATTTGTTTCTTCTGTGTCAAACATACTGTACGTCTTGATCCATGTTCGACCCCTCTTCTTCCTTTCTCTTTTCCTTTTGCCATCCTCTGTTGGTTTATTTTCCTCTTTGTATATTTTTCAAATTCTACATTGCCTGGCGTCTATATTCTTTCGAAATTATACAACCCTGGCAAATTTCCACTTATTTATGATGTCCTCTTCCGTTGCGAGCGTTCCGGAATCCCGGGAGATCACCCGATCGTTCCATAGCTTTCCAGGTAGGTGGTTTCAGATATCCGGTACAGCCTCTGTGATCCTTGCCTGATCTTCCCCTTCTCATCGCGGATTCAGCAGGGCCACAGCCTAGAATGGTACCCAACGTCACCTCAAACCAGTCGCCGTCCTTCTCTCGCCATAGAGCCTCTGCCGCCTTCCAAACGGTTTCTCTGCCCGAGGTTGCGCACTTGAGGAAGATGTGCTCGAGATCCTCGGTGACGCCGCAGTCCGCACACGTCGCTCGTTCTGCGCATTTGGGTATGTGGAGCCAGTAATTCCCTATCCGGAGTGCATTATGTACACCTTTGCAGAGAAATTGGGTCGTTCGAGGGAGAAAATCCTTCGAGGCCAGTGACTTCCATATATTAGCGTCACTCACGTACTTCCTGAATTTGTCCACCGCCTCCTTCTTCACTACTTCCAGCATCTTGGAAGTCGATGGTCTTAGCGTCAAACCTTGGGTGCGTGTCTTTATTCCTCGTATATTGCGATAGAATACTCTCTGAGAGTAGTTTTGCAAACTTAGGCCCGGGGGCAACGTAAGCTCCCACCGTTCGTTAATCTGAGTCCGCGCGGCTCTTTTCGCGAGCTCGGAGGCCTTTCTACAGAGCGCCCTGTCGAGGGTCTGTCGATCTTTGGACCACTCCCGTTCTAACTTCTCTGATCTTTTTGTTTTTGCAAAAGTGCATCGATCCGCCCCAGCTTTCCGCAATAATCCTCATTTGAGAGTTATGTCTTCCCGCCCAGCACATCGCACCTAGTGGCCACCGGTCAGTACTGTACAAGGGTGAACCCATCGTGTACCATATAGACGCATGTCGAGTCCTAGGGGATGTTCTGCGGCCGGTGGAATCTCGCTGTAATCTCCTCGTCGCCCGCGAATACAGGGGGCATTGCGTCAGACGCCAGCCTAGGAGGAGGGGACGGAGAGTGCGCCGGCGCGCCCATCATCAGCGGCTGAGCACGAATTACGCTGGATTGACGCGGCCGCGGAGCAACGAAGCTGCCAATGGAATCTTCTCGCGCGACGGCAGCGGTGGGGTTTATAATATCCATCACAAAGTCGGGGTCATTCCGCGTGTCTAATTCAGCTGTAGAGAAGCCGCTGGTGGACAGTAGCCGCTCCAGGACCTCCCTGTGTATTGATCTTGGATGAGTAAGCAGGTAAAATCGGAATGACGTGTACGTGTGAAAGGCGGACGACTGCCAGCTGCACCTAGGCGATCAGTAGTGAGACGGTTGAGGGAGGCGATGGTGCGCACCGCTGCTGTTGCGATTTCAGGACCCGGATGACCGTGTAGATGTCGTGTAACAGCCGTGTCGAATCCGCTCGCGCAGTGTTGGCGTCCCACATCTCGAGCAGCAACACCATGGCAGATGTGAAAAGAGGGCTCTGAAAGCATTCGTCATCCGAGAAGGAACTTACGGCCCATTTACATGGCCTTACTTGGCTGAACAGGAGCGGCGCATCTGGATGCCGCTCTAGGTTCGTTTTTGCGATGCAGATGCACGCACGCGCTGCATCTGTGCATATTTTTTGAGTGGGGAGTCCCTGAAGATGAGTTTGGCTTGTGAGAGAGCGACGAGTGGTCTGTACCCACTGGTTGTATTGCTGGATGCATCGCCCGCAGGAACGGGCGGTGAATGTGGATTCTGGTATAGCAATAGAAACAGTGCAGCGCAGCGGACTGAGCAGCGAACAATGGGTCAGCATGATCCGGGTCCCAAACCACTTAAGGCAAATGAAGAAAAGTCAGTTTTGAGAACAGATGTTCGGCGAGTAGACGCACGGTGAGGCGGGATGGTCCTCAACCATTTTCCGAGCACCGCTTCGAGGTCGACGGCAATATCTGCCACGTCTGTGATTCCGAGCCGCACGAGATGTGCCTCGGTGCAGTACTGAACAACATATGAGGAACAGTAACAAAAAAGAGGGAACACATACGCACAAGAGGGAGGAGGGCGACATTGAGGATCCGGCACAAGTTTATCATGCAATTGAAGAACGCGACGCTAGGAGGTTGGCCTTCCGGTTGGCGAACGGGACCGTCCGTGTCTATCCAGTACTCGTCGTCGCACTCCACCAGGTCGCCGATGTCAGTTCTAGTCATAGGGTATGATTCAATTGCAGCGGAGAGCAGAATCCGGGACGTACTGATGGGGCTCGAGGTACGCCGAACGCCCAAGGGCAGCGCCAAGTCCTATGTCGAATAGAAGGAGGATCCTGCCAGAAATCTGTAAGCATGAATGTGGTGAGAACGATGAGAATGTCGCTTTCCAAACTGCTCGTTTTACGAGCTCCTGTTCGATTCCACTCCGTGGATCGCCTACCTTCTTGCGATGCGCGCCGATATCTTGAGCGAGTCGCAAACCGAAGCCGACAATGGACCAGGACGTCCGGGGATTAGACGTCCAGTTTAGGAACTCGGCGGCGAGCTGCGACGGAGATCAGTCTGAGGGGCGGGATGAGGAATAATGCACGGACGCAATAGGCTTGAAGATCGCATACGGTAGATTGATGGCGCCCATTGTGGCCGTGCAGTTCGACTTAATTATACCATCTCCATCCGAGGTCTTCACGAGCCTGGCCGCAGAGGGCGGGATCCGCGAGGTAAAGCGAGCCCACGGCGCACACGGGAAGCACCGTCGACGCATAGCCATTGTGGCGCGTATACCGTCCGTCCTTGATGCATTCCAGAAACGTGGGGCGATGTAAAAGCGGTATGAAGACGTTGACATTGGTAAAGTATAGGGTCACCAGGTTCATCATCAGATCCTCCTCCGGGAACGTATAGTGCGGGTGCGGTGAATGATCGTACCACTGTAAAGAAAATAGCGGTAGGGAATTGGTCTCTGGACACAGGCAAGAGAGCGGAGACGTACCGGTCGTGGGGTAGAAGCTTTTGGCATAGCGTTGCTCCGACCTTGCACCGAAAGCTGACTTCCGTTTGCACGGAATTTTTCTGCTGCCGCTACCCTGACCAGCATCGCGGCACTGGATTTCCCTTGAAAACCCGGATCTTGGGGTGCGTTGTCGAGGGAAAGTGCGTGGAAACTCTCGGCGATGCCGTTGAAATCAGAGTCGTCTGGATGCGGAGGTGAGAAGGGATTCAATACGCCTTTAATAGATTGCTTTAAATTTGTCGCCGGTGCACGATCTTGTATCTCCCAAAGGGCTGCTTCTGCGAAATTCAGGCGCATCTTTAGATCCGCGATACGTTCATTTTCTGGAAGTTGGTTGCCCCGCGCCTGTGGAAAAGAATCAGAGATAGCGAGGGCCGAAGGCGAGAAAAATACCGGAGGTGCTTCTTCGTAGGTGCAGCGCAAATGGCGGGTGAGGCAGTAAGAACATGTCTCGCCCCCATCACCTGAAAATCAGGTAAGTGTCAGATTACGTGGATATAAGATATGGTTCCTTACAGCCCCCTTGAATAATACGCAGAAATTAGCCATACCAAGCTGAAAGCGATCATCACGTACGCTTTCTTCGCCTACACATGTCGCATGGCCGTGGCTGTTTCTTCTTCACCGAGGTATTACTTCCCTCTGTTGAGCGGGTCTCGGGGCCGCTTGACATGGGGATTGGGATGCAAGAGGCGGCTGGCAAGAATCAGAATCTCCCACATCACGGAGGGGATGCCGTTACTCCGAAGGCTATGCACAGTTGACGCACAGACAGAACGTATTGAACGGACGAGGCGACACGAGGGAGCCGATCAAAAGTGGCCGAACGTTGTCGTGGTCAAAGAGAGGCGCGTAAGTAGATGGGTATATATTTGGTATATATACTATCACATTGTTAAATGTCCGGGCCGGTTCGCTTATTGATTGCCTCGTCCAGTCACGGTCTGGGTCACGCTCTTGATCCGAAACCACCATGTTCCTCAACGACGATTCTCCTACGAAGACCAGGAAAGGCCACCGCCCATGCGATATGTGTCGAAGGAAGAAGAGTAAGCGGCTCTCTCCGCAGCGAGCATGATTCATGGCGCTCAAACTTCGCTAGGACGCTGTCCGTACTTGTTGGGGTAAAGATATCTGTATTGATCGTCTGGCATAGGTGACGGTGGGCACCCGTGCGAGCATTGCATCCAGCATGAATTCAACTGCACATATGAACAACGGGCCACGGTAAGTTTCTATTTCGCTGTCGTGGTTCATGCTCACTTCCTTCGGTATGTAGCAGCGCGCGTCAGCGAGCAGGTACGCATACGACTGGATGCGGTCCATGCGAGTTCCTCACAAAAGAAGACGAAAGGCCTCCTTAGAGACTCGTCTCGAGACGGTCGAGTCACTGTTACGAGCGTCAAATCCGAATCCCGATACAATACTTCGCAAGGGATCGGGAATCCTCGAAATGATTACTGAGGGCATCAGAGGAGTAAACGAACCTTACCCTACACCACACTCAGAGGATCTCGGCTTCACTGATGTCGCCGACAGCTTCGAATTACTATCTTTAAGCAATTCTACGGAACACGGTTTTCAGGGCAAATCCAGTCAGGCCATGCTCGTCAAGGCCGCCGTTGATCTCAAACTCAATTCCAAGACCTTCAATGCATCTAACGGTTCCCGCCCTGCCAAACCATGGAATATCAAACCAGTTCGCGTCTTCTCCACGTTTAATTCGTCGGTACGCACTACTGAGTCTTCTGCAGTGGCTCGAGGGATATCCCATTCGCACCTATGAATTCCCCGAGGACGATCTCATAGGATCCCTCATTTCCTGTTACTTCGAAAACGTCAACATATTTTTCCCAATCCTGCACCGGCCGACCTTCGAGAACGCTGTCACGACTAATATGCAGATGCGCAACGGCGGTTTTGCAGAGACACTACTTCTCGTCTGCGCTCTGGGCGCGTGGTACTCCGAGGACCCACGTGTCCATCTTCCTGCAGTCAATAAATGCGGAACGGCCGGCTGGAAGTGGTTTGACCAGGTGGATCTCGCGGGCAATTCGCTGCGCGGACAGCCGACACTCTACGATCTTCAGTCCTACTGCGCACGTATTCCAGTCCCTCTACACATTGGTGAATGACTCACGGACGCCGCAGCTTGCTATCCAATTCCTTCATCGCACCTCAGGAAATCGCGCGTGTTGGATACCTGCAGGCATAGGGATTAGGCTCGGAGTAGATATCGGGGCTCACCGCTCCAAATCGCGCGGGATGAGGCCCACGCCAGAGGAAGAGCTCGAGAAACGCGCGTATTGGTGAGCCCTCTGGTTGATTCTTCCCCACAATAAACAGATGCCCCTGCAGGGCCTTGGTCCTGCTAGATTCACACATAAGTGCTGCTCTGGGCCGAACGAATGCTGTTGCGCAGGAGTGGGTTGTTTTTCTTCCTCTTTTTGCCTCGAGCAATGGAATTCTGAAGTTTAATCAATCCAGCCTTGATCTGGAAATGCCTATAGCGTGCGATGACGAACACTGGGTGTCCAGTATCGGCAATAAACCCTTCTACCAACCTCCCGGTACACCGTCACTCGTGGAATTTTTCCTCTGCCACATCAATCTGCACCGCATTTTAGCAGTGGTACAAAGGATTCTCGTACGTCTGATCATATTACCTGGTCAGTCTGTATGCTTACGATGCAGACAACAGTACAGCCCCAACCGCTTGGCAATCAGGATAGGCCGGCTCGACGACATGTGGGAGGAGAAGGTCGTAATAGAGCTAGATTCAGCACTCAATACATGGTTCGATGCTGTCCCTGCGCATCGTGAGTCCTGTGACCCTGCTCCCTCCCATCTGTATGTGCCATCTCGTCACTCACTCGATTGCAGTTCGCTGGGACCCCGTCTGTCCCGACGACGTCTTCTTCGATCAATCCGCTGCGCTATTTTGCAATTACTGCCTGGTTCGGATCCTCATCCACCGTCCATTTATACCTGCAATACGGAGCTCAAACAGCCGAACTGTATGTTACATCTTCCCCGCCCAGCACACCCGGCCGATTCACCTCCGTAGAATTTACCATCGCTCACGATATGCAGTAATGCTGCGCGTGCCTGTACGCACGCCGCAGAAATTCACCATCGTCGACGGCCGAATAACCCGTTCATTTTTGGACAGGTGCATCGATCTGCTTATCATCACAAGGCAACTCACTCAGGTTTTAAATGCAGACAGCGCTGTTCACGGCAGGCGTCGTCCTACTACTCAACATATTGGGATGCGGTCGCGTCGGTCGGGCACCAGACGCGGATTTGACCAATGTCCATAAATGCATCGCCGTGCTCCGAGCTCAGAGGGAGAGCTGGCCATCTACCGGTCCGCTGGTGTACGCAAGAATATCCCACCACGATACATGCTGAACGTTAACAGGGAGACCTTGGAGCGACTTCTCGAGGTTGATCATCCCCCATCTGAGAAACACAAGCGAGAGAACGATGAGCCTTCCAGTTCCATCTGCCACGCGACCGCGCAGCCTGCCGTTTCCACGTCGAATAAGAGGTCTCATCCACCGAACCCACCGTCGTCCGGATTATGGACCGCCTTTCTCCCAATGACAGCAGATGATGTTGCCTGGGTGAAAACCATCGACCACTCAGGAAAAGCACCAGCGCATTCCCCGCAGACCCTAACCACGGCAGACTCCTCCGCCGAGACAGCATATTTTTTCGCACCACACGGCCTCGATGCCGACAACCTGAACTATTTTGGAGCGTCTGGGGCAGCCCACGAGGCAGATACCGCAGCAATGTGGTCAACCGCCCCGACGGGGTTCGAGTACGCCAAGTTACATATTTGGGTTCTTCTGTTTCACCGTTTTGTTTGTCCAGGGTTTCGGACTGGGACTTGTACCTCAGTAATATCGACGACGTGACGCGGATCAAAGTACCGGCGGCATGGTGAGGCTGAATTCTCGGGAGATACGAAGGGGATCTACGGAAATCATAGCTACATTTTCTGGAAAAAATCCACCAGCGGAAATACATACTGTTTGAAAAGAATTGAAACATTCCGACCTGCCATCATATCTTTGCCTCACACCATATTTAGCAGGAAGTACCAAGGAAGTACTATGATCTACATTCAACAACGCTTGCCTCCATATCGCCGCTATTTGGGCGCCCCGCATCAACCAATATTTCGAAACGAGGCTTTATCGAAGAGGGTCTACAGGTGAAGTGCAATTGATAATCTCGGGGAACACCAGACAGAAAGGGGTTCAAGTTTGATTGCTTGAACCGAAACTATTGTTTTAAATACCCAATTCTCGACAACTTACCACGTGCACGCATGTGTCCGCAATGACAACGCAGCACACCCTCGCTGTCCTTGAGCGCTGAAGTCGTGGGACGAAGACGCCCACAAAGAAATTATATGCTCCTTAATACGCAGTTGGGTTGCTGTGACGGTACGCAAAGACTGCCCACGGCCAGGAGTCTCACCGAGAATGAGCAGGCAATTGAGATCCGCCACCAGCAGGGTCTCGTGGCGCTTCCGCTGAAGCGGTGTCCTAAAGACAAAGATTTGACGTGAAGCAGAAGTCGTATGGAAGATCCAAATGGAGTTTCTGTGGGGCCAAGACAGCTCTATATTTCTTTAGATGCCGGTTGCACAACCTTTAGATATTTCGTCCCGGAACTACTGAACTACGATTCATACACTTTAGCGAAGCCTTTCTACAACAGTTGAGGAAATCACGAAGACTACAAAAGAAAAAGGATATAAAAACATCTAAAGCCTACATAGTACTAGCAGCTAAATTATTCACCATCTTGACCCGGGCTGTCAACTCCATTGTGGTAGGCAGATCGTTCACAGGCATACGAGTGGGTACACAGATTTCAACCAGAAATTCTACTTTTTCCTTCTGTTCTGCTTCAAGATCGGAAAGCCGAACATCAATTTGGGCAACATCCTGTACCTGTAATGTCCTTTCAAACAGTGGCCGGGCTGCCATCCAGAAGGACTCTGCCCGAGCAGAATCACCTCTCTTCTTTGTGATATCCCCAAGACGTAGCATACAGTTGGCCCGGCTACGATGAACATCCATGCTTGTGAAGCCCTCCAGGGCAACAAGGAAGAGACTCTCTGCAGTTGTTTCATCTCCGTTGATCAAAAACAAGTCTCCTAGACGGCGGAATGCCTTGTACAGTGCCAACTTCTGCTCTGATTTGTGTGCAAATGCCAAATAGACGACTGTGCACATAGACGTCCAATGCAAATCATCACTGCTCCATCGGGTGACATCGGCCATTCGCTCCAAGCAGTAGCACGAAACAGCAACATCTTTTGTCCAGAACCATTGTAGACATTTTTGGAAAAGGGCCTTTGCATTCCCTACATCCCCTTCCCTAAGCTGGAGTCCTGCAAAAACCTTTTCACAGTGATTGAGCCCAATGAGATATTGGACCTGCCCACATAAGGTCTTCGCTTTGTCCAAATTGTGACACACATCATGTGCTTGTGTTCCGGTCTCTGCATCGATTTCTGCGATATTCAGGAGAGTGAGGGCATGCTCAAGTGTATATTGGTCTGAGGATGTCTTCTGAGCAAGTTGAAGGTGGATTATCTTTGCCTCTGCATATTCTGATTTCATAAAATGTACTTCTGCTTCTTCGGTCATCATCATATGATCAAGATTCCCTTTAGACATGCCACAAAGACTCAGGAGTGCTCTTCCTCGATGTAGCTGGGAGACACTGTGGCTAAAGTCACCGAGGTCGATGCAACACATTGCTTCTACCCACATTGCTTGGGCTTCCTGATATAAATTTGTGGATAATTTGGCAAGCTTTTGTGCCTCTATCGCAAGTGTTCTTCCTACTGTGTATTCCCCAATTTGCCATTTGGTGATTGCGAGGTAGCCTAAAATCTTTGCCTGCTCTTTGCTGTCTCCAGTACATTTGGCTAGTGCAAGAGCTTTGTCAAGAGATTTCATGCTTTCGGGCGCATTGTGGTTGGAATGATATTGTCCAAGTGCAAGATAGAACCGGGCTATTGAATATTTAGCACCCAGAAAACAGGAAAATGTTGGAAACTCACCCTCTAAACCCGGATCATCAAGATGATGGAGGTGAGATATGGCCTGGGCAACAAGTAGTTCTGGATCAATAATAGATTGATGACCCGTCGAAAGCAAGACCTCCGTGAGGAATAATGTTTCCAGCCTGTGGTCACAAGGTTGAGGAAAAATTACCGGAATCTGGTCCATTAATGTAACACGACTACGACCAGTCAATCGACAGAAATTGTTGAGCGTAATAATGCATTTCATGGTGTCTGCAAGATCATGATTTTCTGGATTCAGTGCCTTTGACAGCACCTGGTGTAGGTTGGCTAAGTTCAATGTTATGACCCGGTTAGATGCTTCATGAGCGCAATGATGTTCCATGTATAGATCCAAGAATCCATGCAAGTATTTTTGAAGGGGCTGAATGAGAGATGGTGTAACTGGGTGGAAATATTGCATGTGCTCTCGAATGGGCACCAGGGACTTCAGTCGTTTCTTATCATCACTGAATGCCAACGAGGTACGTAACAGTACAGTCTTGCATGCGAGTATGCCATGGATAGGAAGATTGCTTTGGCAAAGCTCATTCTCAGAGAGACCATCTGGCAGAATTGAGAGCAGACTCAGTAAATCCAAAGCACCTGGGAATGAGGTGAACCGGGGACTTGACAGTGAGATTTGGATGGATGTGTCTAAATTGGATCTTTTGTCATGACCCTGTGAGAGGGATGTCGTTTTTTCCATCTCCCACCGGGATAGGACATTTGCACAGCCAACATAATCTGCCAAGTGGGCAATAAGATCAACAGCCAATGGCATGTTATCCGTCAAGCGAAGGAGCCTGTCAATCTCCTGGTTTTCATGAACATTGTCGGCAATATCTATAAATGTTTGTCGAGCCGCCTGAGCTGATAAAGGTTCCAAGGGTGGCAGAAATGGCCGAGTCCAACGCACTTTCGCTGGTCTCTCTGCACCCCGCATTGTAATCTACCAATAACTCAGCAAGTGCTATTACTCCCATGACAATATGGTCTTACCAGTAATGCTAGATGGCCTATATCAGTTATGAGTGACAGAAACTCTTCAACGCTGTTACGAGATGCAAGAGGCTCCCAAGCTGTGTCCACATTGTCTAGAACCAACAGACAACTTGTCCTCCCAGACAGATATTGGATCACTGGTTTGGTGAAGTCTTTCCCAGGCTTGAGTCCAATATAGGCCCCAATCAAGGTGGCAATGCCAATGCTAGTATTTGTGGCATCACACGGCACAAATAAACGGTCCTCATAATTTGCGGTGACATCTGGATGGTGTAGTGCAGCTTTCGCTAGACTTGTTTTTCCAATACCCCCTGGCCCGAGAATCACAATCCGGGCAGATGCCTGTGAAAGCAACTGGACAATTTCCTGCAGTTCCGAGTCACGGCCATGGAATATCTTGGGCTTGCTCGGTAGCATTAGGAACGACTTGGAGCTATGGGCCCAATAGTCAGCAATTTCTCTGGGTAAAATGATAATTGTAGTTGTACCTCAGCTGAGAGTCATTGAGTGTGCGATACATCTGATTTACTCATTGTAGGTCACAATGTCAACACAAGTGTAGAATTCACCCACCGAGGAGGCTCCATCTGAGGATGCCCCATCCGAAAGATTTGAAATTGAATCAAGCAGTTCCCGATGCATACTATCTGCTGCAGCCCGCATCTCACTAATGCTGGTCAGATTGATAACCCCCGATTGAATCTGAAGTACATAAGTTCTGGATAAACAGAGAGGTGGTAATATTGAAAGTCTTACATTGAAGCCCTCCCGAGCATTCTGGATCCCTTGGTGACAATCTTTGAGCAAGGCATTCAATTCACTCTGGCGGAAGAAGTTCTTGATCTTGTTTCCCATCTGGTGTGCTTCAATAAATGTGTGTATCTTGTGCAAGGTCCTATTTCATGTCGGAACAATATATCTGACATGTCTTGAGGTAAAAACTCACTCTGTGAATTGTGCAACATGTTCCAATGTGGCCGGTGGTAAGTTTCCAATGGTCTCTGATTTTATGTGAAGACCGGTGATCGTGAAGAGCACCCCATGAATGAGTTCTAGAAGCCGAACACATTCCTCTTCGTTCTTTACAGCGTTCTGGTGCAGCAAATTAGACGGATGGTTTGTCAAGTTGGCATCACTCACCTGGACTCCGGTAATTAAGGAGAGAGTTGTGTTCGAAATGGCTTGCACGAAAGGACTCCCAAACGCATCATGGAGCTCATTGAGGAGAGGTATAGCTGCCTTCAAGTATTCGAGGATATTCTTCAAGCGGACGTCAGTTACAGTGGGCGTGGGGGGCATCGTTGTGATATCAGGAACAGTGCGGCATGGGTCGTCACTATATGGCAGCATTACTGCACCCGACGACCACATGACAATGTACAGATCTGTTCCGCATGAAGCCCGACGAATGGGACCGCGCTGGTATATTATTATCTACATACACCGATAAGGCCCGATTCCGATACATTGAGCGATTTAAACAATTCGGAGCAAAGCCACCGGCTCTGTCGAATTTGGGACTCTGAGGAATGCTCCTTCTCCTCCTCCTCCATAATAATACCGGACGATGCCAATGGTCAGGGGTGGTCCGGTTTCGTGCGGAGAGTTACCTTTAGCCATACCATCCGCCACGGAATCGGAGAAATTGGCAAGAACATGAAGCATATGCATTACGGCACGGGTTCGCGTTTGATTTCTATGCTACTTGTACGGCCATCAAAGTACGCAGACATGTGGATCTGTTCAACAACATGTCAACCATGCTCATCAATCATCCCATCATCTAACCCTATCTGCACCGACTGCCAACAGAACCTCACACCGGCCATTAACTAACTACTTCGGTGCACCTGATGTGCAATCTGAAATGAGTCCGGGAATTTTCCCATTGGTCCGGAAAATGCCGAGCCAATAGGAAAATTCCCGGACAGGTTTCGAATTGCACTTCGGTTGCACCGAAGTTAGCTAATCGACGGTGTGCCTCCTACAATCGAGTTATATGCCCGGACTTACAAAGGACGCCGCCGGACAGCGTTCACCGGCGTCCTGCAGCGATCGCCATCGTGATCCGATGATCGACCCGGATTAGATATCGCGTGCCGGCGATAGCCGCCGAATCAGCAACCCCTATCCAGTGAATTTCACCGGACGTTCATAGCCTATTCACCAGTGAAATACAGTGGATTTATTCTGAATGTCCAGTGGAATACGGTGTAGGTTTGGGCAATGTTCAATGGATATGACTGAATTTAAGTACACTGTCTGTCCATTGTACTTCAGTGGACATCCACCACATTTTGGAAGATATCTGATGGACATCCAGCAAATTCCAGTGGATATTCAGCAGTGTACAGTGTCCATCTGGGCAATGTTCAATGGATATGACTGAATTTACACTGTCTTTCTATTGTACTTCAGTGGACATCCACCACATTTTGGAAGATATCCGACAAACTTCAGTGGATATACAGCAGGATATTCGGCAGTGTACAGTGTCTATCTGGGTAATATTTAATGGATATGACTGAATTTACACTGTCTTTCCATTGTACTTTGGCAGATTTCCAATAGATATGTTAGTTGTTTACAATGGACCTATGAGCTAACTTCATTGTACAGTTGCGGTAAATTTTCAAAGGAGAAGAGGGGGATATCAGTGCATTTGTGTTCTCAATTGGTGCTTAGTTTGGTTGGAAAATCATTTGTCAGAGACGTCCGGTGGACGTGGACGGCGGTGAAGTGTTCGCTGATCCGATGGACAGGGTGGACGTGGGTGAACGGGGGGAGGATGTTCGGTGGAGGTCACCGGAAACACCCGAGAAATCCGACGATAGCCGATGGCGTAGACCGGCAAAGCCGGTCCGCGTGTAATACACGATTGTAGCAAGAAAGAGTACAATTATATATTCCACGTAATATCTTTCATATGGAGCCTTTTCGGGAGCCTCTGAAAGCTTAGGGATTCACTTGAATATCCAATTGTGGTCAAAGAACACCTAATGTTGTGTTCAACATTGGATTCTGTTGATCCAAGAAAGTGAGATCATCCAGCATTTCTGGCATGCCATCAGTAACTTAGCACTGGCGCCCAAGCCCACCTGCAAAGGAGCTCGTTTTGTGCAGGCTTGGCAGTTGATACAATCTAAATTCAGGGCAAGCGAAACACGTTGACTTCAGGGCTGGGGTGCACGTTATCTACAGAAATTTCGACCAAGATTCTTCTGAGTGAAATTTATTACACTGTACAGTGTAGGTATTTGATTTTGACAGCGTGAACCACGTACAGTATATCACCGGTCAATGACACAAACCGCTCAATGACACACTTTGTTTCTCGAGCTGTGCTGAACCTCTTGGTCTGGAACCTTGTTTCCCTGGTGAATTAGGTCTGTAGAACAAGTAATGGACATAATTTGAGTGGATACATCCTTTAGATCATGAGATGTGAGGGCAACAAAGTAATTGTTTGGCCATTGTTTGGCACTGATTTCAGGTTCCCTGGTCAATGACACAACATTTTTTTAATCTGTTTGACTACTATCCCCCCTTAGGAAAATCCCAAATTTTACCATATCATTCCAGAGGCATATTTTCGACTATTGGCTGACTCGGTATTTCCCAAAGTGAACGTCAAAGAGCACACAGGCCGAATCTTATTTGTTTGTGTCATTGACCGGTGAAATACTGTACTAAACAGGATGAAAATGCTTTGGGTGCTCACGCGAATCCGAACCTGAGCCTCGAAAGTGCCTCAATATTGTGTTGTGCGGCCGTCAGTCGGATTACCAACGAGATGATGCCATGATTTAGGATCCGCATATACGCCATCACGGACATCCTATGAGCGAAATTTATAAAACGATACAATCGAGTAACAAGCCACGGCGAGTTATATCCCCTCTGGTGGAAGGTCAGTGGTGGCCACCGGTGGCTGCCATTGGTAGACACCACGTGATGATGTGTGCGGGCAGGTCCCGAGATAAGACAGTGGTCATCAATCTCCGGCGGCTTGCACCGGCCATTGTGTGCGATCGCCACGGGATTCCACTAGATTCCATTGTGAATTGGCGGCCAATGTCTAGTTTATATTTACAGAACTCTCTGCTCAGCATCACAATAAATGGTTCCTGCAGACCAAATTTTAGACTCGCGACCAGTTCGTTTCCAGCACTGATCACGGGGACAAGAAGATCAGTGCTGTGAAACGACTGGAATATCATGTCATCATTTTGGCTGATGGGGCCAATGGTGATTTCGGACTTGTGAATTTCGGCCCCTCCCCTGCCCTCCTGTACTTTCAGAACGAAGGAGCTCAAGGCACAGGTTGTATAGAGAAAGTTGCTTCATTTCTCATTTTGAATTGATGGAGCACCACTTATTTTGGGACAAAATCGGAAACAAGTTGGTCTCATTCAATTCAGAATTACAAACTGTCCATCTTTGACTATACAACTTTTTACACTTTTTCTGAAGGTACAGGAGGTCAAAAATCACAAGTCCAAAACCTTGTTTGGCGGGCATCAGCCAAAATCGCAGCATGATATCCCAGCCGCTTCGCCAACCGTGATAAGTGCAGCCACGTGCTTGGCGAATGCGGTTGGTCACGAGCCTAACCAAATTTTATCACATAACTCAGGGATGTTCAACCACTTCAACCTGCATGGGACCTCGTATGTAGGCTGTATTCATGCTCTGTATATGCAATTTTTAGGGTTAAATAAATTCTCTGCACTCCATACACCATTGGTACAACTCTGGAAGTGTTCGCATAATTAACGAGTGCTTGATATATAACTGCTTGTGAACATAATGGAGGCCAATCACGCATTGAGTGGGATGTACAATAATTTGGCCATTGAAATACGATGGAAACCACTGGTTTTCACTGGCTTTCACTGGCTTTCGTAGGAATAAAATTAAAGGTTGGCATCCACTTCCAGTGGGGCAAGGGTTAGTTTACTACTTCAAATCCCATCACAAAAGTCCACTTGCTACCACTGGAAGTCGGTGAGCACACTGTAGGCCAGCAATCTCCAGTGTAATCCACTAGCTTCCACTGGGCTAACACTGGCCATCGGCGTGATCCAATGCCGACCGATGCCGATCCGCGGACTTTCCAGCTCCGCGTATATTACTGGCCCCGGCCATGCCGATAAAAGTTGATGGTGGGCGGCATTTCGGCCTGCTTCGGCGTGAGCGTGATAAAGCGGGATCCGATCAGGTCGCGAATCTTCATCACGAAAACTGGGAAAGAATTGCCACGCTTTGCATACCCTTGTAAACGTCCCAATCGGGAAAATCCATTATAAAGCATCACCAAGCATATGAGATTCCGCATGCGAATAGATCGAACCTCGGATATTACAAACCTCACCAGCTCGGTAGTGTTTGCCAAACACCACCAAGCTGGTGAGGGTTTACCTACCCTTGCATACCTCTATAATGCATTGTCTCGATGCTGGACGCTACCCTCGGCCACACCTATTGGTGTTCAAATCATTTCAGAATCGCACGCATGTAATGAGAAAAAGATGTTATTGAGCTACATAAAAACAAATGAGATCTAGTCGAATGACGCTTGCGATGCCAGCCCAGAGACCACGGGTAACAAGAGAGACGGAAAAGGAAAAAGACAACAACAAATAGGTTGATGGAGCAGGAAGCAGTCCCCGAGAGAATCATTTGAGAAGTAACATAATGCTTGAGGGGAAACAAAGAACAAGTCTGACTCGAGGAAGGAGATAAGGAGAGGTGAGGTACTTGAGGCGACGTTGAATCCAGATACACGTTGCCCAGATTGGTTGATGGTTCCGGCCTTCGTGACACGAGATCATTGTTGATTACTAATTTAGAGCGCGACTAGAATGCGAGGGTGTTCTTAGAGAACTGGACCAATGCATTGGGGCAGTTGAGGGAGAAATGCGGCTGAATGACGAGAAGGGCCGCCATATTCGGGTAAGACTTGACGGATGTGATCCTTCACAGCTTGCGGTAAAGAGAGGATGAATGGTGCCGTGCGATACGAAATTTTGAAATCGGCCTTGTGCATCTTGCTCACCGCTAGCAATGGTGACGTGCAAATGACGAAGGTCCTGGTAAATACTGGAGGAGGGTTGAGGAGATAGTTGATGGGACTTGAAGCCTTGAAGACACGAGAAGGTCGACACGGCTGGCAATGACTTGGATGGCACTGGGGGCCAGCTGGGTATGGGCCATCAGGGTAGAAGTCAAACTTGAGTGGCGGCCATGATGTGCAGCATAATCGTTGCCAAAGGAGAAAGACGGGGAGAAGAGAAATGTTAGCAAGGCGGCCAGAGAGAGTGGTGGGAAGAGGGGAAGGAGCGCCATCACTATCAACCAAATCCATCAACTAATCATGTGGCGAAGTTGATGCGCACGGACCACTGCCTGATGTCAACTGTCTGCAGCATTCCAAGGCCGCCCGCATTTGAGGGATCCAGAGGAGAAAAGGGAGAAGTCAAAGGGCAGAATTGAATTTCACGGAAGAGAACCATTCAACGTGGAAGTCCGACTCGGACTCGGATGAACATTTAACTTGCTAACAAGACTCCCCTCAGTGTCGGCGCTGAGGTCAATGTCTGGTCAATAAATATTCTGAGGACAAATTAAACAATTTTAGCAAGTATCTGGGGCATCATGAGGTATCATGAGCTTCAATCCATATTTTTCTTGTGTTGTATTCTCTGTATTATCTGAGACCCCTTAGCGGGCCACACTAGTTAGTGGGCCACTTGCATAATATAAGCCGGTGGGATGCATAGACCTGGGATTCGGTACTTCTAGGATTGAATACAATGTATGACGACGGTGTGCGTCAAATTTGGAGGAAAGTGGTGGCGGCGATCAACAGCTGTGCCGGGTTTTTGATCGGGATGACAGCGTGTGAGCATCATTCCTTGTCTCCGAACACTTTCTTCCGCTTGTTCCTCCACCAATTCCTCGCCGATTCACAAGGTCAGGGGCTCGTTCTTATCCCTGGATCCCAGGAAATGATCTGCGACTACGCTGAGAACAAAAAATGTTCCCTCTTGCCTTGCTGAGCCCCATGAAGACCTTGATTTGAGCTTGAGTGGCAGATTTTCGACCTCTCCATGGTGAGCCAACCGTGTATGCTACGGACCTGAGAATTTGGGGCTACACTTTAGACACCAACCACTCTTCCAAAGCGAAATCATGGGTTCCTACTTGCCATCTTTGGTAGTCACCGAGGGATATATCCCAAAACACCCGAATTTTGTTCGCGCGTATGTATGAACTTTTTTGGAGTGGTTATTGTAGGCTAGAGGTCAGCTGTTGTTAAAATATATATGCAAATGCATCTTATCTAACGGTCCGTATTAAATTTTGGCCCACCAATGCACTCTGTACTTTGCAGTACCATTCTGTGCACACAGCGATATCACCCCTTTTATTTGGTTCAAAGAGAAATAATTTAAGGTGTTCATATACCTCAGAAGTGCTCTGTTATTGTACAGAATATTGCAATTGGATGTCTTTAATGATTTGGGATACATTGGGACGGCCAATATCAGTCCGAATGAACGATGTGAGGGGGTGGCCCACTAAGCTGTTTTTGTCGTTTTAGGAAACCGCCGGAACAAAAAATTCCGTAGGTCGAGAGACCATCGTGTAAATTCGCGGAAACTGTCTCGACTCACTCACAGGATGGATATCTTGGTTCTAGACCCTATCCAACCATATTCACCGCATTTTACGTTTGGGCTCGAGGTCAAAAAGGCCATAGTGGCCCACTAAGCAGTCGCAGATAATATGCTCGGTGTCAGCCAAACCTACTAACATCATGTTAGTGAAAGGCAAATCCAATGCCGACCTGATACTACCTTGCAAACCTCCACCAAGCTGCTCTGAGGTTTGCAAGGGTCGGTGATGGGTTTGCCAAGGTAGGTAGATCGCCACCTGCTTGGCACGTGCTTTTTGATATCACCTGGCATCACCAGAATCTCCCACTTTTTGTGATGTTTTGCATCCGCGACATCATTTGGCACTTCACGTACCACGGACGTCAGCCTGGGCCCAGCATGCAGAAAAGCAGTCAGTTTTGTGCCCCAGTGGCTGACCAAATCTCAGGTCAAGTATCTCAGCCTGGGCTACCGGACTGTCAGCCTCCTTGCGGAAGTTCTCACCCTCCTCTTCTCCGTCCACCATGTCTGCCGCACTCTCCGCATTCTTTAAGGGCACACTCCTTTACATTCGCACATTCCTTTTGCGTCTCTTCGTACATGGGCCACTGGTCGAGACGGCGCCCGTTACTCCATATCCCATCGCTCCCCACTTGGAGAACTGCATCATCGATATTCGGCGAGGAAAGTCCTCGTTCTAGTGCTTTAAAAAGGACGTCTATCTAATCATGTTCCTTGCCAGATGGTGAACGGGTCTGCAAAGAGGACGGAGATCTGGAGCAGGATGTCCTCGGTGCGCTTTAGAAACCGTGTCCGACTCGACCAGCTTAGCTGACACCCATCTGCAGCACCACCTTCATTCGTCCATCATGCAAGTCACAACGATCGCGCGCGCACTCCTAGCGGTATCGCCGATCCAGCTTCCTTTCCTGGACACGAATCCTCCTCATCCATCTCTGGGAAGATCCCAGCCCCTCCGTTATCCGTTATCACCAACTTTGTTCGTACTCCCGCCTCGCCCCTAGTTCGGCACATCCCGCACCGGAGTCAGGGCGAGAACATTCGCCCCGTACATTCTCAGACGCTTCCCCGCCCCAGCTCTCTGAAACGCATACCTCGCTCCTCCGACCTGACCAGAGGCTCCTCCCGATCGTCAGCGACTTCAATCAGCAACCCCCCCGGAGCGAGCAGGTCCCGTCGCGGCTCCCTGGTATGGTTCGCGTCCGGCCAATCAGTTCCACTAGTACCTGGTTCGTTGCCGTACATTACGCCTCTGAAACTGGAATCCGGACTCCCGGTGGAAACTGTGGACTTGGCCGCGCGGATCCGGAGTGTCTTCTACAAGCCGGGCACCGACGATGACGGACTCGAGACGGTGCGGGACATCTTCGGCCGTGATTCAGTATACAGCCTGTCGCTCCCCCGGGCGCACTTTGGCATCGGGTACCTGGACTGCGTGGATGGTTTCGAAGACGACTACGGCCGGCCTCTCAGCGTACGATCAATGTGTTACTATACATCGAGTTCTTCCTCGTACGACGTGTCCTTCTCTTCTCCCGTGTGTCTCCCGCTGCATCCGTCCGAATCCTCTGCGCTTGCCTACCTGCACAACAGCTCATGGGGCTCGATTTCGGCGCTCTCGGCGACTTCGTCTAACTCATCTGCTACATTCAGCGACCTCCTTGCGTCCGTGGAGCGAAAATACCCGGGAAGCGATTGGACGGATATCATTCAGTTTGCTGGGGATGGTGAAAAGGTCTGCAGGTCGGAGTTGTGGAGGCCGTAGACTTTGGAGTAACTTATTCTGACTCAATCTTCAAAATTATTATTAAGGGAAAGGTTGTGTGTACACCTAGGATAAAATTTGTAGTAGTCTCTACCTAAGTTTTTTTCCCTTGGTGTTTGTGTTTTTTGGGCACGCGCTGAGACTGGAGGTCGCAGACAAGGATCGATAGTGCAGGTGGATCAAAATTGAGGAGAACCCTGGCTCCGAGACCGAGTGATGATTATTATGACGCCGTGTACATATCTTACGAACCATTACATTAATTTCGGCGTCTACGCCCGGGCCGATCTTCGCTGCAGGTCTCGCACCGCAAGATCCAACAGAATGCGAGCATATAATGCGTGGAAGTGCATGACGATCCTTTGCCGCACCGAGAGGCCACGCAGGTCCGCTGACGGTATCGAGAACGAGTCTAGGGCGGGAGGATCCGAAGAGAGGATGAGATGGGAGACAAAGCACAGACGAACAGATGGTTCATCATTTGCCCCGGTATTCCTACTTAGCATCGAGCTGGACGGAACATCCTGCACGGCGAAGGAGTGGTACCCGCCGAGCAGATCGATTTTATCCGATTTTGGTTCGACGGGGCGGAGCCACCAGGATGTGACCAAAGGGCCGTGCATGACTCCAGAAGTGCCGTTGATTTGGTTATCGTGCGCTTCGACGACAAACTGGATGACAACAGGAACGGATCAGCTCGCACGATGCCGACACCCGAGAAGAAACCCACCAAGCCGCCTAGAATTCGCGCGGTGTTGATAAATTGGCGCTCTCCGTCGCGCCCAACATCTCCCTTACGAGTGTGGAATATAATCCCGGCGTTGGCGAGCGGGTGAACGATACGCCGCTCGATCCGGAGGGGCCAGGAGGACCAGAATGCGCGCGCGAACACAACCAGAGGGCCATCGGAGGCGTCCTCTGCGGTCGAGGAAAGGATTCGCTGTGGGACAGTTACCGCCCACATGTCTCCCGCGTGTGTGCGCATCCAGGGTTCCCCGGGACCACTGGTTGTGCTGGCATCATTTAATCCTGACATCCCGAAGGCGGGTCTGTCGCGGCGCGCGGATATTTCTAGAGAGGGGGGAACGCGTAGGGTGGGATATGCGTTTTGAAGACGCCGGTGTTGGTAATACATGATTCCTAGGAGGGCGACGGGGAGGGCGCCGATGACGATGGTGCGGGGGTGGAGCATGGTGCAATAGGGCTTGGAGGTGGGAGTAGGGTTAAATTCAAGTGTTTTAAATAGTAGAGCGACACCCGGTGTGCTCCGACGCAGCCCGTGAAACACCGAATGCTTATCAGCTTGTCATCAAGCTGTGGTCAGAGCTTTGTCTTGAAACGTAGCTAGGGTCCAAAGCTCAAGCTCAAGGATGAAGATGATGCGAGTGAGTGAGACCAGAGGCGAGCCAAACCCAAAAGGCCGAAGCTGATTATATTTCGGCAATGTCCGGCATTGCATCAAGTTCGAACAGGTTCAAATTCCGGTTCTACCAATCCACACCGTGGCTCTTGCATTACGAACGGAACTTGCCAGCTCTTCCTTGAACACAAAATTGATCGTTCTTCATATTTATTTCCAGTCTGACCGGCGAACTCCCCGTACACTACGATCTGGCAAATATCTTTCCGTTTCAATTCATCAGCGTTCTAACCGAAAAGAAAAATCACAAGGAGACGTCAAGGACGAACAATTTCACTGACGAGACCCTTGGATCAAGAATTTGTTCGACAAGGTGCTGATCCTCAAGATCTCAGAAAGAGCAATGAAAAACCTTCAATAGTTGACCCATCGAAACCATACGATCTTCGCGTGAGCATATCGGCAATGTGAATTATTATAAGCGGGATCTATCAAGTGTGAACCCCAGCTTGAGGAGAATGAAGTGGGTGAGACCGGCAGCGGTGCCCCGGGGATCTTCCAAGATGATGTGCTGCAGGGAAGGCAGGGTCGAAACACAGGTCTCCGTCAGCTCTACCCCTGCCGCAACCAATTCCAGCGTGCGCAGCGAACATGCAGATGGCGTGACCATGGATTGCACTGGGTCGATGGTCCAGTGAGTCGGGAATTAGAGTGTGAGAGCGGGATGTACGAGATGGTCGAGCAGCTCGCAACTGCCGGGCCACAAGTATGTTCGAGGATGTCCGAACATTGAGCGGAAGTGATGTCGTTGAGTGTTAGGGCTGTCAACTGCGTCCAGGGGAGCGATATCTGTGCACATAAACCTCTAATACATGGCTCTCGAAGCCGTGGTGGGGCAGAAATGACTCCAGTTATCGCTGGGTTATAACAAACCAGTGCGAATTTGGCGATTTGAGAGCAGTGTTGGGTGAGGATGGGGAGTACCATATCCCATAATTTTTTGGTTTGGAACTCGAATTATAGTTTCAAGGAGAGGCCTCCGGGGCCGCCAAGAGCGTGGTGTTGATGTCTTCCGAGCGGCAGATCGTGAGCATGTCGACAGAACCAGATGCGCACTCTAGAGGAGAATTATCGAGAGCTTTTGCGGAGTGGAAGGGAAACACGAAGTGCCGGACGATTTCCGATGTGATTTCGAGTGCAAGGGTGGGAGAGAATGAGGTAAACGATCGGTCCATCGGATCGTTGCGCCCCAAGAACTTCCTCGCGCTCTGTGCGCAGCAGGGCCATTTGGGACTCGAGTGTATCCATCTTCATCGATGCGTGCAGGACTGGAGCGGAGGTCGTAGCCCGAGAGCTTCGGAGGGGGCGCCGGCATGGTGAAATGTGAGAGGTCGGACTTTCAGTCCTGATTTGGGTCGCGGCGTGTGTCGGCCGAAAAGGGGCAGCCGACGACAGCCATTTTTTCATTGGGCGCCGCCAAACGATGAATATTCCTGATTGCTACGCGCACCAATGTATTCAATCTACAAGGCGCGGGATTCGTAGTGCTTAGACAGTCATATTTATATCAATCAAGTGCAATACATGTACCATACACCGACTGCCCATGAGAGCGGACGGCCGCGGAGCATGCCAGCAGTGGCAGCCAGTGAGGAGCGCACCACACTCGGACCGCTTACCCGCCCCCCCGCCGCTCCGCTGCCTCGGCTGGTGACGGGCACACAACCGACGCAGGGCAAGGGCTAGAGCAGAGCATAAGCGCTTGCGACGGCTCGCGCCGACCACAAGCAGCACCGACGACGATGCTGGCAGCGCGGCCAACGAGCCCCGCCTCGGACACTCACAACAGACCCGAGAGCGATTTTCCCTCCCCCGCCACGCGCCGCCTCATGCCTCTCGAGGACACGAAGGCACGCACCACCCTTCACACCGTCGGGTCCCGGTCTCCTCCCCTGCTGTCTTCCCAATCGTCCGTGCACGGGGCCAATGCCGCGTGCGCGCGAGTCAATGATTGTCATTGATAGCTCAGAGAGGATCGATGGTGTCAACGTGAAACGAAGAGCAAGGGGTGCAGGCACGCAAGGCAACGGATCGCGACAGAAGCGGGTGTGCACATCCCTCAGCTACAGCGCTCCTCCGTCCGCGTCCACCCACATCCCGCCGGCCGCGAAATGGGTGTCCGATCGCGCGCCCGCGGTCCATGCTGCGCATGCACCCTGCGCGCAGACGCCGCGAAAGGGCGCGGGCCGCGGGAGGCTGGGACGCCCGCTGTGCACATCAGCGGTGGACACTGCATGCGTATGCCATCGCCGTCGGGACACGCTCCCCGCCGTCTCACCGCTGCAGCCTCCCCCATGCACCACTCGCTCCCTATCGACACCGAGGCCATCGACGGGACAGAAACAGCCTGTCCGCCGGAATCCGACAGCGACGCGAACGCGAGAGCCGTCCCCGCACTGCCCCTGCGCTGCGCCCTCGCGTCATGCGCCAGCCGGTGCCCGATCCTCCCCCTCGACGAGCGCGCATCACGGACACGCCGACCGAATAGCCCTGACGGCATAGCATACGTCCTCCGATGTGCGCTCCTCCGTAGACCGCAGATGGGAGACGCCGCTCGAAGACACGCATAGACGCACCACCGCGTACACGCTTCACACCCCCGCCGTCGCCCGCGGATACGGGAGGCGCGGCTGCGCGGAAGTCTACAGGGGGCGAGTAGATAGAGGAATCGGCAAGGGCGGGGCGGAGAGGAGAGGAGAAGGGGAGCGGACAAGGGGGGAGTGGAGGCCGGGAGGAAAAAGGGTGGGTATCGTTGAGCACATACCGTTCGGCTCCCTCCCATGCCGCCGGTGCGCGCAGGCCCCGAGTGCCCGCGCCCCGTACTGGCGGGCGCGGTCGGGGAGACGCACGCGCCCGGCTCTGCCAGGAATGGCGTGGGGACTCCTGGAGCGGGTGTGGACACTGCACGTACCGCATGTCAGCACGGAGAACAGTGGGGAAGCGCCTGCGTACCCTCGTCGTCAGCATGCCGTCCCCGCCGCGCCAGTGCTGCGCCCACTCAAACCTGCCGCTCCCGCCATCCACAGGTGCTGGATACGTGCCTGCCCCCGCTATCCACCGTAGCCGAAGCCCTAGCGCCATCCGCCACACCAGTTCCCAGTTGCCACCCAGCGCGAACAGGAGGAAGGAAGACGACCCCTTCGCGCCCCATTCCCCCTCCTCGCGCTCCCCGCCATCCTCCCGACCCTTCTCTCCCCCGCCCCGCGCACCCCCTCCGATCCCGCTCCCTCACGTCCCCGCCATCCCCGTGCATGCTTCCCAGCGCACCTCGCGTCTTGCGCCGGAGCCGAAAGGCAGTAAAGGATCAGGTGGGTGCGCCCGCTACATGCGAAAATGGGTAAACACCGGTGTGAGCGTGTGAGGTGGGGAGGGCACGAGGAGGGAGCGAGGCGAGGTGGGGTCGGGGAAAGAGGAGTAGGGACCAGGAAAGGATGCGTACCTCGCCATTCGACGCGCATCACCGCACCACAGCGTCGACGCGGACCTGGGATGCGAGGCTTGTGTGGCTTGAGGAAGAGTGTAGCTATATTGGCTTGGCCGTGTCGCGGTCGAGGGTGGGCGGCGCTCAGGCGCTCTGAGGATGGCGAGCGGATCGTAAGACGCCGGGGGATGACGGGTGCGGTTCCTGGGAAGGCAGTAAGCTGAGGGCCTGGTAAAAGGAAAGAGGACGCAGATAGGGGAGCTGACGCCATGCAAAGAGCCGGAGTGGAGGGAACGCGAGCAGAAACGACACGAAGGGAACCAGCAGAACTCACCCTGGTCTTCATACCCGCTGGTAAGAACAGAGCTCCGCGCCTAATCGAGCTACCTTTAGGCGTCGGGCGCGGGGCGTGTTGGCGGACGGAAGAGCGCGCGGATCCCTGGAATGTCGGGTCAGGATTCGATAAAACCGGAGCGGACCGTACTGGGATATATCCATATCGTCTCCGCGAGTCTCCCAATGTCGATGGCCGCCGATTCGGCCTGCAGCAGGTAGTGCACTACGTTACGCATATCCACAGTGTGCCGACGAATTACATCGGACGGGGGAGAGACGGTCTTCCAGGACGCGGACGGTCACGGAGGATGTACGCCGTTGGCTGGAAACACGATGAATTCAAAGTACAAAAATACGGTAAAAACGGACTCGATACAGACCTAGTCATCCTGGATTCCTTGCAAAGAGTCGAGACAGCCGTGTGCTCGCCTCAACGCCGCAAAGGACCCTCCAATGTGTCTTCATTTCAAGGTCCACCGTCCCGTACAATTCCGGCTCGGGAGCAGTGGCACTTCAAAGTCTCCCGGGTGCTGCTGATTTGGTCCTGCACGTCGTCGAGCGCTTGGACATATTCTCAAAGACAGTGGGTACCGCGACCAAGCAGGGGCAATTTCTGATTGGCATCGAAAAGAGTAAAGGTAAGCCGAAGGTGTACGCATGTTTGTTGATCGCGCCGTCGGCCTCTGCCGCACCGCCTTTACTTTACAGCCGTTTGCAGAATTGATGACAGTAGCCGAGAAAAAAAAAGAAAGAAGAGTTTTGATGCCGGAACTTGTTTTGCTCATTTCTCCTTCATTTCTGGTCCGATTAGGCTGAGAATAGAGGGGATCAAGAGGGTTTCTCAGGGCCTTCATAACAATACCATACTCACCTCCCAATTCACAGATTCAAGCTCAATGGTTTTTCCCTTGTAATCAACTTGGGCTTGGGGCCATTGCTGGCGCATGGCAGTACGAGTCCTTTTTTTTTACATCTTCTTTCTTGATCCCTACACAGAATTTCCGATTAACCCTCTCATCATTAAGTCGCAACCACGTGCAGAAACACGAAACACACTGCAGATTTTTTTTAAAAAAAAACAAGTAAACCGGATATAACTTGGACCAGCTTCACTGGCCCGGGTGGAGCTTCAGTCACGAGACTAGGGGCTTCTTCCCGTTCTGTGTAGCATTGACCGGTGTGTGGCAGGCGTGGCAGCGTTGTGATGGTGTGGTTTGGGAAAGTGCTGGTGCTTGCTTGCCAGGAGCGTTCGGCCCTTCCCAGAGTCTAGACCATTGCTGCCGCTGTTCTGATGGAGGAGTACAACAAAAGGATGGGTATAGCAATATTTTCTCTTCTATCTACTGCTGGATATACACCGATTGGGCCTGGGCAGCCCTTGAAAATTAAATTCCTGACATGGAGCACACCGGTCCACAGGACATTGTCTATATGATCGATGGCAGCCTAGAAAAATGTGGTGGACCTTAGCACTTGTTGATTGAACACGCAAATTGAACCCTTGACCAGATTTTGTACCCTTACATTTCATTAGATTCGACCATCAGTTGGAGGGATAATTTTAGTGAAGTGAGATTGAAAGGACTGCGAAAGGAGGTATGTTCATCTGATTAACTAGTATTCATTGTTTCTACAGCCAACTTCCCATGTCAACAGTCTATGTGCCTTCAGAAAGCTCGCTCACCATCGGTAGGCATCCTCAATGCTCCTCACTACCTCCAAATGATCCAGTCCTTTCCATTTGTGAGTGACCCAGCATATGGGGTGTATTTCTCTGCTTCTCTGATCAGCTTTGAATATCTCCCGCTACCATTGAACCCACTCAATTCTTCCTATTACGCGAAACTTCGCAACCTGATAGAGCCACCATAGGCCCATACAATATGTATGTCCATGCGAGACTAGTTCACTGTACAGGGTATTAATTTCCGGCTCCTCACCCCTGAGAAGTTATATTTGGATGTGTGATGCTCTGAAGCCTGTGTACTAGTCTCAACATGTGAGAAACAGCTTGGAATGACCTGCCAGACTGAGAGTGAAGTGTAGGGGGCAGAGCTTTATGTCTTGCCCGGATGTCACCCATAAATTCTTCTCTATGCCTTGCAGTGTAAGGGGCCAAGACCACTTCCCTGAGAGGGAGGACATCAGATCCTGGGATCAATTCCTCAGGTAAATTCTGTACAGTCATCAACCACCAACAAGTCACAGAAAGAAATCGAACCGGAAACGGCCGAAAGTGGTTGCCAAATCAAGGACCGGCGGAATGATCCGAACTTTGCCTTTTCCCGAGAACAACAACCCGCTGCACGGCAGTCCGACGGCCGAAAGTCCAACAGATTTTAAATAACCCTGCTTGAAGTTTAGATATTCGATATTGCAATATCATTCAAATTCATTGTAGCTGTTCCTGAAAACTACGAGACACCATGAAGTTTTTTGTGCTGCAGAAAATTTTTGATGTTGACTCTCAATTACTTCCAGGCTGATTACAGCTAATTGCAGTACCAAAGGCGCAAACCAAAATTCCTGTTTTGGCATATTTTCAAAGGATTCCTGATATCTCAGTCAGTTCTTCACCAATTCACATAAAAACTGGATAGATGTACTCAGCTAATCCATGCGCAATTAATGATGGAGAATAATTTGTGAAAATATTATGCATGATGTATTTTCTAGCTGTTTTCGAACCGAAAGCCATCTAGCATGCCGAAAACATGTTCCAGCGGACTAATATTTTAGGGCGGACAACACTTATAGTTGAGGAAGCATGTGATAGAGCCAGAAACACCGATAAATTATTTACAGTCCTTCTAGCTCCCTCGGATACATTTGCCGGTTTTGTCATTGAGAGATATTGTAAAGATTATGTTTATCTAGGAATTTCGCGTATTTCTGGCCCTATGACATGTCCCTTCAGCTATAAAGGTTGTCTATCCTAAAATATTAGGCTGCTGGGACATGTTCTTGGCATGCTAGACAGCTTTCAGTGCGAAAACAGCCCAAAACCAGAAAATACCTAATACATAATATTTTCGCAACTAATTACACGAGTAGATCTATCCAGTTTTTATGTGAATCAGTGAAGAATTGAGTGAGATGTCGGGAATTCATTGAACATATGCCAAAATGGGAATTTCTGGTTCGCGCCTTCGGTACTGCAATTAGCTGTAAGTACGTATACTGTTTTTGCTTCCGTATTTTCATGTCTTCGTTGTTGTTTCCCCACCGCTTGCCTGCCTGTACTCCACCACTTGATTGTGAGCCTCCGCCACCAGTACACCATGGAAGAAGGAGAGTTGAAGGAGAGATTATCATGGACAAGTGAACACGTCGGAAATCACAGACTCATCATTAGAAAAGGTGATGCCGACATCCAGCATGGAGATGTGCGAACAGTTGAGGTTCCAATCGGCGACGGACAGCTTGGGATGAAGTACCCCCAGGCAACTCCCCTCGAATAAGACTCTCCTGGAGTCTCTCAAATAATACAGAAGAGGTCTTCCCTCACACAAATGCCTATCTCATTCACAGATTGATGTTCATTTTTGAGCTCCCCAAAGATAAGTGGATAAACACGACCACGGGAAAAATACACAAATTCCCGTGCCTTTGGGACGTGGACACCAAGATGATCACAGGAAAGAACATCAGTCCGAGTTCGAGGATCATTTGTATCAATCACAAAGATACCATCATTCAGCCTAGAGAAGGACACACCTGCATATTTTCAGACACATCCGTGAACGAACGAGATAGGAAGAGCTAGTAACAAAAGTATTAGGTAGGAAGACAATATAGCAACAATGTTAGAGAGTTGGTATGAAAGGTCAAGGTCACTTATGCGGAAATTTCAGACAAGGAAAGAGAGATTCACTCATAGTAAAAAGGTGATCACTCAGAATTATCAACAAGGCAAGACACAGGCACGAGACAGAATAACAGAGAAAGATAACATTTAATCAGTATGGCGGTCACATTGCACTTTGAATAATCCTGCATAAATACCTGTATTTTTCCTGGTTATTTTCCATGGTTGGGACCAACCCGGGATATTTTTGTGTGCTCTGGTGAAAACATAGTCCTGGATATTTATGACGTTTCAGTCTGGGAAAAGAAGTATACAGGCTCAAAAAATGTTTGGGGAGCTGTTCAGGGATCACATGACCAGGCGCGTCACTTGAGATCACAAATCAAGACCAAACACACACCGACAAAAGTGAATGTTCGGCTCGGCTGAACATGTTGCCGAAAATGATGATTTAGGCCTCAAAAAAAACTGGGCCGAAAATGCACTGGAAAAGAACACATTCAGGGAAGCTTAATAAGTTGCCTAAATAAAGGAATTCAGCAGCACATTCAGCCAGGCTGATTGTGGTCATTTCGGCTGCAAATTTTGAGTGCTTGAAAGTGAGAAACATTTAATGAGCCACAGATTCAGACTGCCTGAAAACAACAATGTCGGTGTGGCCGCAACTGTAGCCGAAAGCAATGCTTTCGGCCAAACATGAGCTATGCCGAAAGAATGACATTCGGCACGTCCGAGATCACGGCCGAAAACAGTTGTTTCGGCTGCAGCCGAAATAGCAGCCGAAAGTGCGGCTGAAAGTGGGCAGCCGAAAGTAAGCGGCCGCTGGTGGCAGTTGGCGGCAGCTAACTGTGGCAGTGCAGCAGCCGCTGAGCAGCAATATACTAATAATTGGATTATAAAGATTATAATTGTATGGCACTTATCCCACCAATAAAAAGCAGGGGTAGTTTGGCACCATTGAGATCGAGGTTGTGCGGCCTGGTGCCGCAGTGTGGTTGAATAAATGTTTTGTACATATGAATGTTTCACAAATTTCTTTCCCCCGAATTTGTTTCATTTCATTTTTTTTTGCCCTCAAGAATATCTTGTTTTTTTTTTTCAACCAATAGCTTTGGTCATGCAATAAAAAAAAGTCCCCAGTTTCCCAGTTAGAGGCTACGGCTGCTGAGCGGCAGCTGCACTGCCACAGTTGGCGGCTGCCAACAGCCACCAGCGGCCGCTTATTTTCGGCTGCCCCGAAAGTAATCCTTTCAGTTGCACTTTCAGCTCCAGCCGAAATAACACCTTTCGGCTGCTATTTCGGCTGGACCCAAAACAACTTCTTTTGGCTCCAATCTCAGCCGCGCTGAATGTGATTCTTTCAGCATAGCTGAAAGTGTAGCCGAAAGCAATGCTATCGGCTACAGTTTTGGCAACACCGAAATTGTTGTTTTCAGGCAGTCTGAATGTGTGGCCCATTAAATGTTTTTCAGTCTCACTTTCAAACACTCAAAATTTGCTGCCGAAATGACCATATTAAGCCCAGTCAAATGTCCTGCTGAATTCCTTTATTTCGGCACCTTATTAAGCTTCCCTGAATCTGTTCTTTTCAAGTGCATTTTCAGGCCAGTTTTTTTTGAAGCCTAAATCCTCATTTTTGGCAACATGTTCAGCCGAGCTGAACATTCACTTTTGCCGGTGTGACAAATATGCCTTTCCTCCTCGGAACATGCCCCAGAGCTCTCGTGTCAGTCAGTGGGCTCTGAATCACATATCAATTATATTTCCCACAAACCTTTATTGTAAGGACACCAATACCATGTAGCCCCTCTGGTGAGGGCACTGGAGTGAAGTTACACCACTAAGTAAGTACCTGTCTGGGTCCATGTACTCAAGCCCATAGAAGTACAAGCTTAGGGGAAGGTCAGGGTTCTAGCCATTGAAGAACTTGATAACTGTGGAGGCACCTGAGGCTCTGTCCTCATTCAGGGGGGTTGAAAATGACTGGCCTTCCCAAACGGGCATGGAGGCACATGGCTTCCCAGCCGTGCCGAAGAAATGTAAGTGCGGAAAAAAGTTACGGAGGGTCAAGAGGAAATCCAGGACAACGTTCAAAAAAAGAAAATATATTTAAAGTTACTCCAATCACGAAAATAACCAGTGTATTTATGCAGGATTATTAAAAGTGCAATATGACCGCCATAAATCAGAGACAAACAAAACGTGAAGTGCATGACATTTACAACACACAAAAAGCATTACGATGAGAACCAAAAAGGAAAAGAGTGGAGTCAGCATAAATGCAGAGTAACACGAATTGACATAAGATTTTGACAGTGAATATTACGAATAACCCGTAAAAGGCAAAAGGGAAGACCATATAAAGAAATACTTCCAACACATGTCGAAGACGTCATCGAGCAATTAATAAGCAATTTGGCGGGGAAGAACGAATAGAACGAGTCCAAAAATAAATTTTTAGGACTCGTAATGGATTTGATGGATGTCTGATTTTATAACCCACATATCTCCTTCATTTCTCAATAGAATTACATGAAACTGGGAGCGGATTAAAACCCCAATTCACCTGAATCTTCTATGTGCTTTTGGACCATCATTGGCCCTCATCCTCCAGTGTCATGTGTGATTATGTTGGGAGGGGTTATAAACAGACTCAGGTAAATTCACCATTGTGCACGATCAGTGAGTCACCTTTTTTTGTATACTGGCAAAACATTTGGTGGTAAATTGGGGCTTTCTAACGCACCTACACGCATGTAATTTCGTTGAGAAACGAGGGAGATAGGTGTATTATAAAATCGGACACTCATTAAATTCATTGATTACAAGGGAAAAATCATCAAGCTTGAATCTGTGAATTGGGTGGTGAGTGTGGTATGGTTGTGAAGGCCTTAGGAAACCCTCTCAATCCCTCCTATTTTCAGCCTAATCGGACAAGAAATGAAGGAGAAATGAGCAAAACAAGTTGGGGCATCAAAACTCTTCTTTCTTTCTTTTTCTCGGCTACTGTCATCAATTACGCAAATGGCTGTAATACTTAGGTACTCTACCCAACTCTACCACTATTTCATCCTGACGATGGAGGAAGCCCGCGACAGGCCTTCATATTTTTTCCCATTACAATGGGTCCGGGCTCTCTCTCAGACTCTCTACATGCCTTATCGCTCTCCTCTGTCCCAGTCGTGAAATTAGGCCAAGCGGAGACTCAGACAAGCCTGGTCTGGACTCTTAACTCTGTGAACTCTGTGAACCTTGCCCAAACGCCCACCGCATAATTTACATTTACATCCATTCCGACGAAAACCAAATAACGCTGCCTTGGAAAGTTCTCTTGCAGTGTTCCAATGCCCCATTCGGGTAGGGCCGCCCACCGTCCCCGTCTTTACGGGTGTGACGGGTGCCGTAAACGGCAGGCCGTCAAAGGGCAAGCGTTGGCGGCCGTCAACGGGTTGAGCATTAATTTGCCCTCAGGGCTGGCCAACTCCTGTAAGTGGACCATACATCCATCGTAAACCACTTATCTTACTACCAATATTGAGATACACACCGGAAATGGCCTGGATAACCCGGCACGGAATTTATTTTCAGTGACCGCCGCTCCCGTGAACCCGCGCCGCTTAGCCTCCATTTTCCTTGTTGCGCTAATTGCTCTGAGGAATTCAAACAGGGATTGATGTTAGACGTCTCGAGGCACTCGTAATGAGATTCACCACTTTATATCTCTGTGATTTAACCTCCCATATGAGGTACATTGGCGCCACCCTGTCAATTCGGCGTTGACGGCCGTCTTTTTGCGGTCCCCTCCCACCTCAAGGTACCCAAAATCCAAAAAGACGGTCGTTATTTTGACGGACTGTCCCCGCCCTCGATTCCGAAATTGACGGCCGTCCCGTTGACGGGACGGTGGGCAGCCCTACATTCTGGAAGAAACCGGAATGATCAAGAGAATCTAACCGATGCAAGTCAGCAGCCGCAACTGATGACAGAATAATGCCCCCGCCCTCCCTTAGGATCTATGTCCGCTCTTACTGATCCTAGATCCACCGCAGTCCTCACCCTGACAGTCGAGGACCTGTTCACCCAGGCGATGCGTGTTTCATCCCTCGCGCTGCCTGTGTGTTAAATCCTCGACGAAAATCGACTTCCGGGTGGGATTTTCCCTCATATTCACGTGTACGCCGTCCTGCTTATCGCAAGCTCCCTAGACTCCTCCCATTCCGCACACCGCCAAGTTCGACGCCTTATCGTATATTATCCATTCGAATCAACGGCAACTACTCGGACCATTCTGCGGCTACCCTCGCTTCCAGTTTCATTGATGTTTTTACGTCGACACGGATGGGAGGGTGAGCGGAGGATGATTAGTTCCGATACACTACTGATCCCGTGCAGCAATCGACATGCATTTCCCCCCGATAAGCCGTCGAATGCTGGAGGTTCCGCTGTCGGGCGCTTGGTGCGCAAAGTCTACCTTTCTACAACAGCGGCTGCACGATTGGTCGTCGTATAGGGATCAACTGGCACTCGTGTGAATGGGATTCTACCCCCCGCCGCGGCGTCGAATCCTCGATGAATTTTCTCCCCAGACGCTCTGAAGAAGAGAAGCTTGGAGACCAGCGTGTTGTCATGTCATGCTCCTGGGAAAGTAGGTGTCACCGCGAGCAGCTATTTACTCTTCAGTGCGTCTCCGCCACGACCATTCCGGTGAACCAACTTGTGGCGTTTCAAGAGTCTGCCGCACTGCAGGGGAGAGCCCTACGATCCTGTGACGCTTGGGGTCGATCGCCTCCTACAGGCGAGTATGAGTGGGAGTTGCAGAGAGCAGACCGGGCAGTATAATGCGTTCGCACTTCTGGAGGATATCCGGGTTTTCGGCCTGTGCCGTACGGCTCTGTACGTCAACCGATGCAACGCTGACCTGCGTGCGGTTTTCTTGTTCATCTGGTCTCTAGTTCCGGTTTTACATAATTCATATAATAAAAACAACGCCAACTGAACCAAACTAGTCCGTAAACGATCTTCGAGCCTCAAGGATCTCAGGAACCTCCGATTCGGACGACGGCGCTGCTCGAGAACTGGGTGGGGGTATCGGTGGGGATGGGGGATGAGATCCGACTAGCTCTTCCGCATCGAAGGGTATATCTTCTCCAAAGTCGTACTGGTTGATGTACTGGTTGATCTGCGACAGGATGCCGGCGTTCCCCGCTCGGTCGTGGAGATTGAGCATTAGGCGTGATATCATCGACACGGAGATGCTGTGGCAAGGCGTGAAGGAAGGTTCGGATATTATAAGGGGGGTCGTACACACCAGTTTGCGAAGGTCGAGAGCGATCCGCGGAGGAGGGGCTGTGCGCGATCGGCGTTTTCAACCAAGGGAAGGAAAACAGACATTGCTTACCCCAATTTTCTGTAGTGTCCCGATTAGATTGGAATTTGCAAGTTGGAAGACACGTACTGGTACATAATATGTAGTGATATTGGCGAGATTGGCGAGGGCCATTGCTCTGCCGACAGGACATATGAATCAACTCCAAACCGTTTACGGGGCGTCCTTACCCAAAATACAGAGCACCTGTACGTCCGGGTCAGCGCACCAATTTTGTCTTCCCCGGCCGGCGAATGGGACGCACCATCCCGGGACATCAGCCGATGGAGTGGAAGATTACCCGCCTCGACACCCAATCTTCGCCGTGTGATATATGTTCTGAACATGGTCAAGCTGAAAATGGTCGTGTCGAAGAGGAAGAGTGCGATCCATGATGCGGAGAGATCTAAGATCGTACTTTGAATCGAGCCTGAAATGGTGACAGTTGGCTACGCACGATAGCCACTGGAGCTGATCTGAATACTGTGCAATATGAAGATCAAAAGGCACCTACGTGGTTCTAGAGACTCCGAGGTGGCATCCGGGGTAAATGTTCACTGGTATAGCATCTTGACCATGCACCGTCCACTGGAAACATTTCAGGGACATATGCATAGGCCCTCAGGGTAGATTGATACGCACAGAGCACATTGCAATCAGACAAGCGCCGAACCCAATGAGCCATGCGAGGAGTCGATTATTGCGCCCGTAGAGCGCATACGTCCGTATTAGCATGACGACTATAAAGAGTAGTAATAAGCGAGGAGGATGCCCAGAGAAGTGAGATATACCACAGATTAAGATTTGGGTCACCAACAGAACAAGCTGGTGGAGAAAAGAATATAGGTTGCATCTAAAATTGAAGTGTCATCGGAAGAGCAACAGGTGAAATGTGCTCGCAAACCCCTACCAAAATGAGCATCGGTACCCTCGAATTCAACAGAAACTCACTCTCGGCGAAAGAGAACGGAAGGCAAAAATAATGACAGGTATGTTGCCCGCGAATCCAACATAGCGAACGAGGAAGAACCAGACGGAGCTCGCGGTCGTCTTTCGTAGCCACAGAAATTCGATTTCGGCATCTGGCAATACTTCGTCAGTTCTGCAGCAAGCTGTAAAAGCGGGGAGTCCCACCGAGAGTCAAGAGATGGTCCAAATATTGAATCGCTGGGGAAAAATCAACACTAAGAAATTCCTGCACCCAAGTAAATTTCGATTCACATATGCCAAAGAGATGGCCACAATTCAAGATTAATCTGAGCGAAGGAGTCATCAATGATCCTGAAGGGAGAAGTCAGAGAATACAAACGTGTCGCCGGCCAATTCGATGGTTTCATTGTACATTGAGGGAATGAAGAGCGACGAGGAGGAAGGGCCTGTTAATTCTGTTATCTAGTGTCAGATTCTGAGTCCATTGCCGACCGGCGGCGACCGCGAGAACGTTTGCACATGCACCGGATCGCAAGAAGCCCCAGCGTGGGTGGTTATTTTCTACACGGCTCTGATCCGTCAACAATTGTAATTTGTTGTGATTGACTACGGGAATCTAGAAATAAATGGAACAACGCAAAGGTGGAAGGAATACTACCAGTTGCTCGCCCCTCGTCCCAGTTAGGATTCACCAATCATAATAGGCCTCGGAGCGCGAGACAATGCATTGGTTCTACAATTTTACCTTTGTGACCTTACGGCATCACGGCAGTCCCAGATACCCGGTCGCAGCCGGTCGCTCAGTTGATCTTCTGGCAGATCTTCCCTGGAGCGAGATTGCAAGAATGGCCTTGTGCGTCGAGTTCAACAGACTTGGCACGTTCGTGAGCCTAGAGGAGAAGAAAATAGAGTAATGTTGTCGCGGATTGAGTCTAGTATTGACGTGTCTGTCACCTCTCGTGATGTGACATCAGGAAAACCGGAAAGTCCAAATTAGGCAAAATTATCAACAATTGTTCATAATTGTCCATAATTGGCCGATTGTCAAATTGGTTATGTCCCCACGAATTGTCACCAATTGGAAGGGATTATCTAGGAATACAGGCTAATACGGGGCTTTGGTAGAGGTATTATCGGTTGCCTTATGGAACATTTGAAACGAAGAAAATATTTCATTTAGAGCTATCTACTACAAAGTGTACCATAAACTAGGCTCATATGGTATGTAGGTATGTAGGAATGGGCGGCGCAACAAGTCTGCGTCTCACGCTCGTGCTTGTCTGCAGAGAAGATCAGTCGGCAATAATTCAAAAGGACACAGATAGACGTGACAGACCAGAACACCCCAAACAACGTCCTCTCGGACGGAAGTACGTTCGCCTAGGATATAAACTAAGTACAGTACACGAAATGTTCTTGAGTCTATCGGAAAAAACTGAGTACAGGGAAAATAAGGCATAAAGTGAAGGTGCTTACCACTGCAAACACGTCATCGTACGCAGGGACGGGCAGCTGCAGATGTAGAGGAGACTATCTACAAGAGGAGAGGAAGGTGAATTCCCAACAGAAAAATAGGATGGGATGACAGCGCATCAGAGACCTGCAGCCCCGGGGGAAATTCTTACATACAAGGACGAAACAGTCAGAAAAGAAAACAGGTTGGCAATGATAAGGAATGGAATACATACGGGAGGGCCCACAAGTGTACACCTGCTCCAAGCCATGGATATATACGACGAGGCAGTTTTCTACGGTAGTAGGTGTCAGTGGCAACGTCGCGAGGGTGATAAGCAGGATACCTATAACGAGCGGAGGGGTTCAGGGAGGTGTTGGGGTCGAAGGCAATTAGGTCGCTTGTGCATGAAGACGAGGGAGCCCACACCAGAAATCGCGGAACAAAGAGAGGTGGTGGTGGGGGAAAAGAAGAGAAGAGAAGGTGTCGCGGCCCCATCAAAACGAACCACTTTATATATGTCACGACACCTGTCTCGGCAAAAGTGACGTGAGAGTAAATGGAGAGCCGACGGGGAACTACGGCCGGGCCAGATGTTGGGGAACCAATTCCTCGTTCTTTGTGCAATTTAATATCCTGCCGTCAATATGTAATCCATAAGGCATTCCTGAAGAAAAGAAACGTGTCGTGGCACAACAAAAACACCGTTTTCACCACACCTGTCTCGGCAAAAAAAAGTGACATGAGAGTAAATGGCGAGCAGAGGGGAATTAGGGCCGGGCCAGATGGATGTTGTACCAATTCCTGGTTCTTTGCGCAAATTAATGCCCTTCAGCCTACACGGAGTCCATTCACCCAGATGCATTCCTATATCAACAGGCATACCTCCTGATGGGTACCCGGCCTGTTTTCGCCCACAAAAAATGCATTTCATGCGAATTATCCGGAATTATGATGGAATGGTTGATTGTTGATAATTGGGAACAATTGGTTCCCAAATGGGAGATCCGGGTTTCCCTGATGGACCCAGCGCGGTAGATCTCAACTCCACTCTCTTCACGACCACTATGCCCCAAACCCACTGTAGCGTCCCAGGTACCAATTCACTGTGCGTCCAAGGATGGATTGACCGATGACGCGAGCCTGGGCTTTTCGAACCTTATATACAGTACTTACGTTCGACTCCACCTGTGCGTACGTTACCAATATTGGATTTGAAATGCAGCCTGGGGTCCCCTTAAATTATAAGCGAAGATAGGTGCTTATAACCTCTTATAATGATTTATGAAAATAAGAATAATGTTGTCGCGCATGAGTCTACCTTATGAATGCAAGTTCAATCCAAAAGTCACGAAAAGATGGCCAAAAAATGGGCGTTTTCATACGAAAATTTCGCCGAGTCACGGCCAAGGTGAACGGTGATCACCAACCCCACGTTAACCTGAATGACCCTTACAACCTCAACCGACCTGACGGAGATTACGTAGGTCCCACACTAATTCCTTCACTCTGAATCCCAGTTGACGCTCGTCAATACCCTCCTATTATGACTCTCCGCGAACAAGTCGGGAACGTAGGCCAACTCACTTTTCCAAAACGGGACGCTCGGCTGTCAACGCCATCAACTTCCATCAAGCGATCACTATTGCCAAATTCAGAGATTTGTGGCTCTCAGTGGCCCATTGTCGACAATGTGGACGTGTTTTCGACGCGTTAAGCGTGCTTTCTTCCTCCCCCCACCTTATTCAGCCCAGATTCCGCTCGCTCACCGTCCTCCTCGATACCTACCTTCGAATTTGTCCATGCGGAACCTCCCTCGCAGCCGCCTCCGACCGCTAGCTCCTATAAGACTGAAATTCACCCCCGTTGAGCCCCAGTATGCCTCTGGACAGCGCAAACCTGACCTGTAGCGTCGCTTCTGACATCCCATTGGACCAATTGAAGGTGTCGGCAGAGCAGCGCGCAGCGCTGGAGGATATGTACGTCCCCGCGCCACCGCCACCGCCGATCGAATTCCTGCCGACCATTTATTTAAACTCGATGCTTCCCCGCTTTCCCCGGTAGCTGAGACTCTCCCTGATCCATCTCCCGCCCCTCGGTACTCCCATAGCTTGAAGCGCAAGGACCGAGGTGACTTGCTTCCCCCATCTCTTGGGGGGGCGTCCAAAAGGCACCAATCGTTCGGGGTTCATTAGTCATCATTACATTTGCATTGATATAATACAATATTTTGTCGTGCTTTACAGTGACTTGACTTGACTTGAGTGTATTCATGGCGACATACCGACAATGGCGAAGAACAATGGCGCGTCGCGTCGCCGAATGAGGATGTGCGGACCATCAGTACGTTGATCCGGCTGATAGGCGGTGCTTCCCAAATAGGCAAGGTCGTGAGTGGGCCGTGTTTCCTCAGCGCTACTGATCACTTGATGCCAGCTCTCTCGATATTAAACCGCAACTGATAAAAAAGAAGGTGCGTTTGTGCGGCAAAGCGGCGACTGTTGAGCGGTTTCGCAACGAGGGACACTGGCACAGTGGCATGAATTTTTATTTCTTTCGCGATTCAAGAGTGAACATGTCAACTTACTTTCCTCCGCATCCGTACTTCGGACACCATGCTTCAGACTCACAACCACTGTTTATTTCCATAATGGGACACGAACTGACCCGTCTCCTCGACAGTCCACCTGTGAATCACTTCCAACATCATATCGACGGACTGCTTCGGCGTAATCGGCCCTTTGAAGTCCGGCAAGAAAACCTTAATGCGCCCTGCCGTTTTCTGGAAAACTGCCTCGTCTTCCGGTGAGCCTTGCACCAAGGCTTTGATTAGCTTGAAAATATTCGGTGGGTAACTCACTCACGCCGACCAGCCTTACTATCCACCATTCCTGGACTAATTGACACGAACACGAACCCCTCCGGTTTGAGCGCCAGGGCTAATTTTGCGATTGCCATATTCATAGCGGCTTTGGAAATCCCATATCCTACGCGCCCTGGATTGGCGATTGTGAGTGTGGCATCGAGATCAGCGTTGCCGGTTGAAAGCACAGCGACTTTCTTCGCGGCCCCCCCACGGAGGAGCGGGAGGAAAGTCTTGATTGTGTGTACGACCCCGAGTACATTGGTGCGAAACTGGGGAAGCGGTTCAACATTCTTGCCATTGAAGAGTGCGGAGGCACATACGTGCTCGAGCAGGTCCTCATCCAGCTCTTCATTGGAGTCGCTGGAATTCAACTTGAGCTTCCGGCAGCCTGAGGATCTGGCGACTTACAATGCGAGGATGGACTTGTTCATGTTCGTAGCCAGTGCTGCGACAATGATGAGATAGTCCAGCGTCCCGCCCGTCGCCGACTCCACAGCTTTAGCTACTTCCTGAATATAAATTGGCAGTTTGGCACTTTGTTTCCTAAGAATATGTTGTCCGAAGGACCGCACCTCAACGGCCACAGAGTCAGTTATATCAGCTTCCAGAATTACGGTATTCTTTCTCGATTCTTGAATCTCATAGAGTGTCGACGCGGTTGCCCTGTTGCGAATCAGGGCAAAGACTGTGTTATCGCTCTTGGAACTGAGTTGATTGACGAATTCGAACTGCCAACCGACAGAGATTTAACCACACAAAATGCGAATCGAAAGGCAGGACGCACCCCAAGTCCTCTCGCAGCACCGGCAACGACGTATGAAGGCATCTCACGTTGTGGAGTAGGGTGATCGTGGAGGGCTGGAAGATACGGGAAAGCGGATCCCCGTCGGGATCCCTTGGCCGGTAATTTTTAGCTGTGGAAGCCGGCTCGATACTGATGTATGTGGGAAATACTGTCCGATTTCGTTCATTTTTCGTATGGGGATTTGGGGTGTGACAACCATACGAACCGGACCTTTGGTATGAGCCGGCCGCGACAGTGTGACTGACGAAATTTTCGTCTAGCGTCGCACTTTGTTCGCATGCACGCTGAAATGCATGCGCTCGACCTGGGTCTCTCGAGCACTCGCAGGATTGATAGCTCACTCACTTGCGCAGATGCGGCTGCGACTGCGTCGGAGCCGGCGGGACGACGATTATGCACGCGCTCGTGCAGATGTCGTGGTGCCCCAGCTGTCCGTCATCTGATATCAAATTGTACATAGTCCGCAAAGGAAGGTCGGGGGAAGCGAAGAGGTAAACAAATTGAACTCGATGTGCCCTTGAATCGCCGACAGAATAGTCCCGAATGGAATCCGATCAAGAGGGGAGAAGCATAATTTTAAACCACCCAAGCGCCGACGAGCAGCCCGCCGAGTACGAGCGCAATTCCGGCAGGGACATCCAGAGCGAAAGCGGCACTAGTGTGGGCGCTTGTCGATGGGCTGGGGGGCTCGACGGCCACCGAGGAAAACCTGGAGTTCGCCGCGAAGGCAGGGTCGATGCGGCCGAGAACGTAGGGAAGGAGGGGAGCCATTGGGGCGGTGGAGGTAGCACCCGACGCAGATGCAGATGCGTAGGCGCTGAAACAGAGGGAAGTAATAATGCGAGGGAATGCTCGGTCACACGGCAAGCAAGGCACTGACGCGGATCCCGAAGACGCGATGTGCGCGACACTTTCACCCTTACTTCCACCAACCGCACATTCGACCAATATTTCCGTCCCCCAGGACTCGCTACTGCGACACCGTAGCACAGTTGCTTCAGAATTCCGGCAACGAGAACGAGCCACATGACAGTGGGACAGCATTAATTTCGTCAGGATAGGCCGAGATGTTGGAGTCGATGCCAAACAATACCGATTCACGAGGCCAGAGAATGTAACGGTCGTCAGAGCGGAGCACATCAGATCGAAACGCAAATCTTCACTTTAACTAACCGGATTTGGAGACGCCAGAATTTCGCCGAGACGGCAACTTATGGGGTGGATTCAAAGCGACCTCTGACCGTGGAATCACCAGGCTCGTTCTGTGATTCTGTCGAGGCGGATGTAGGTGGCGAAGCTTTCCTCCCGCCCGATCGTCTGTGCCCATGCGCAAAGGATTGGTGTCGGAAGTGAGCAAAGTATCCAGTATACCTCCCAGAGGTCCGTGGGGACAAAGTCTAAGCAGGTGCGCTGCCCATGCTCATTCTTGTGAGAGCTTGAAGGGTAGGTTTTGGCGTTTCCATCATTGCACTGCCTTCGGAAGCTTCAGGAACTCGACCCAAGATAAAACCGAGGGCCCCTTCCGATCCAGTATAGAGCGCGGAGTGTCAGACACACCCCAGAAAGAGGGCAAGTTAATCCTTCCTTGCAAGTTCATGTCGAGCACAAAACCTTGTACAATTTTGCGTGTGTGAGTGCGAGAATATTCATAATTCAGGACGACACCAGGCGTTGAACGGCAGAGCATATTCGTCCGGGCCAATGTTGTGGCGGTTTTGTAAGGGATGTGTGTGGGGATGGTACCCGTCGTGTCTCCCTAGTAGTGCGGGGTCCGGGCCTTGTTTGTCCGAAATTTTACATGCAACGGAAACGCCGCTAAACGGAAATCAGAACTGCCTAGGAAGCACATTCATTTCAGGATCAGAGATGGGGTATACACACACAATACATATACAACGTTCAACCACCATATCAGAACCGCTGAGGGAAAACCCAAGAAAACAACGCACTCAAAATTTGATCGTAAAATACACCCCCGGGCTCTCCAGCGGGTGCGGGTCGCCGACGACGATTTCTGTTTTCTTCTCGCTCCCTCTCTTCAAATCCCTCTTCTCCCCCACGCTCCCGCTTGTCGTGGCCTTGGTCTTGGTCCTGATCTTGGGTTCAGGCGGTACCACATCCTCCGCCACTGCCGTCGCCTCCGCCTCGGACTCGCCCTCGTCGGAGGGCTCCGGCTCGGGCTCCACCCCCACCACCTCGTCCGGCAGTTCGAAGTTATACGCATCGCCGTCCGTGAGGATGGGCGGCAGTTTGACGCCGAACGCGCTAAGCAGGCGGGAGTTGGATTTGCGCGGGTGGGCGGCGGCGAGGACGAGGTAGGGGACTTTGAGGCGCGGGCGCGGGCGGTGCTTGTCCGCTTGAAAATGGCAGGGTGAGTTTGGGTTTGGATGGAATGGCGAGGACGTACCTTCGGACGCGTTCGAGGCGCGTTGGCGCTTGCGCGGCGGCTCGCCGTCCGCTGCTGCGGGATCAACATTAATACACGTTGGGCGAAGGGTTGTGAGGGATGGAAGGAGGATCAACGTACCCCCGCGTCGATTTCGGCGTGCTGATCCTAAGAGACATGCGATAAGATGAGATTAGTTCAACGGACGAAATCCCGACACGGACCTTGGTCTTGCTCGTAATCCCGCCGATAGTACGATGCCGTCCCGCCATCGACAGATACGCTGCTACTTTCCTCCTCTTCCTGGCGCTGTGCATTTAGACGCCCTGGGATACGGATGTAGTTCAGGATGGTATCGGCATTGAAGCCATGGGACGCATCGACATACCATCGTGGGACAAGGAAGACAGGGGAGACTCCGGTGGGGTACCGATGGCGTCGTCGAACGCCGCGGGCTTCAATCGCAACGCACCGCGATCCCCAGGACCCTCGAGTCGATCTGGTGAGGGATCCAGCGCCGCGACGCGCGCCCGGAGTCGTTCGCATTCTTTTCGCAGCACGTCACGCTCGTCCACAACGGCCTGCAGCTCGCGCTGATTCGATTCCTCCATTGTCAAAATTGTTGAGCTCAAAGATTCACACCTGCTGCATGCGTCGTCGCCAGCAGCATGTTGACGCGGTAGATTTGAAAACGCCAGCTGTGCCTGCTGCAGCGCGTCCTGAGCGGCGATGTACGGGTCCTCGGTGCCCGCAGAAGGGTTCATAGCGTTAAACGCGATACTACAGCACAAAAGACGGGCGATTGCGCCGTGTATCGCTCTCTGGGACTGGCGTGTTGGTGGTAGAAGGTCAAGGGACGATTCGAAGCGAAAGTCTTTGATCCGATCATTTCCGGAAGACATCGGGCTTACGTCCGCATTGTTCCGGTGTGGGTTAATCGAAATGAACTTTGCCTCGGTCACGGAAGATTCTCGACGATTGGACATGGGGTCATGCAAAAAATGCACAGGGTGAGACATTAAATTGAAGAGCGGAAAGGACTACTTTATAGTAGTCTAGATTCATTTGAGGTGGGAATACCGTAGGTCAGGCTTCGCTTTGGTACCAGTGCTTCTTTGTGGTACGGCCAGCCAGAAAATTTCAGGGACTTCTTGTACATCCCCTGGATGATTTGTCCGTGCTAATGGATTTGAGCCCAGAGCAGAGCTTTGCGACCCAAAGTTTTCGAGTGAAGCCTTCCAGAGCCTTCCCAATTAGACAAGTCCTTCTCGATTTGGCCCTCAGAGGCGAAGGTCGACCGGTATTGATGCGCCAACAAAATCAGACCATAAACAGTTTTTTTTTCTTACTCTGCCTTAAAAAAGGGAAAAAAAATGTTGGTCTGGCTAGGGAGAGTAATTTTATAGGCTGTTTATTTAAAATTAGGTCAATTGCCCTGAGGGTCGTACGGTAGCATCATCAAGGGCAGGCTTGAACTCGTTTCCGTGCCTGTCAGTAGCCGGGGTGGCTGAAGTGAGCCGACGCTGCCAGGAACAATGATACCCTTTGTGGTCGCGGGTTCGAACTCGAATGCACGGATGAGCGTGAACAGCAGAACCTTGATCCTGGAATACCCATAATTGAAGTCCCGGAGTATGAGGCGAAAATGGAGGCACGTACTCAGCGAGGGAGAAACGGTACCCGATGCCTGCGGAGATTACATACCGTTAATAAAGAGGAAAAACCCCAAAACATACAGTTGTGGGGGCCGCCCAAAAAGGAGAGAACGTTGGCCCAGACACCGGGGATCTGCTGCACGGCCTCGGGGATATTCTCCCAACGCTCCGGTCTATTGAATCACAATCAATTCGCGAAAGACCGGATCTTCGAGTGCATCACACACTTGAATTCTTCCGCGTCATCGCCCCAGATATCCTTGTCCCTGTTCACGGCCGGGAGGGAGATGTACATAATCTGGCCCTTTCGTATCCTGAGAACATGTGGGTGGGGATGTAAATTGATTTGGCGGCGACTCACGGGATATTATCGTGCGCCCTCCCCTGCTTGTCGATATAGGGCTTTGCAAGAGGCAGTACATCGTCTCTCGTCGCCACGCGGTCCACGAACTTGACCGGCGAATGAACTCGCATTACCTCTCTCACTGTCCGGAACGTAAGCGACCCACACGGCGAACAGTTCATCTAAAATGTCGACATACCGACGCTCTCGAGGTATGTCAACGAATTGAGTTCCTCCATTGTGGGATTTTCGGTGGAAATCGTGAAAAGCTCGTCCCGAAGTTTCGACTGCAGGGCGGGATACAGCGAGAGGGCGTGTAACGCCCAAGATACCGCCGAACTGGAATAACGCAAGTGAGGGAGACGAGTTGCGGGACGCTGAAATGCAAACCTCGTAGTTTCGTGTCCCGCGAGGAAAAAGGTGGGTATCTCTGTCACAGGTTTCAGCCATGATTCCGGAAAAATTGTCCTTGCATGCTAACGAGAGATGACTTCGGCGTCACTGAGGCGCTGGCTCTCCGGGAGATCCGCGGACAAGTTTGATTTGAGTAGGACGGACAGAAGATCTTTTTGACCGGTCAAGATCTTCTGCCCTTCCGATACCTTGATGGCGGCCTTGCTTTCGGAAACTATCTGACTTGCGATAGCCAACATTTTCTCCCGCGCGGATTCTACGACCTGCGTGCCCGGCAATGACTGTTTTGAAGACCGAGATCAGTGGTTGACTATAAATGACATCAAAGAACAGGAAATACCAGGAAGCCCAGAATGGGGACAATGGCTTTTGCGAGCCTGAATACAGCAAAGCGGTCGGCGTCCGGGGAATGTAGAAGAGCGGTGAACGCCTGGTCAAGCTCATTGGGCTTCCCTTTCGTTTGGTGCGCATCGAAATGATAGTTAAAGCCTTCACTCAGATCTTAGACAGTACGCGGGGGAGGAGCGCGAAACTGGCCTGCCAGTCCAAGCATGTTGAGGGTCGTTCGTCTCAGCCAAGGAGAGACGTCGATGCAGGTTACGGTATTTCCGGAAATTAGCTGCAGACGCCACATGTCACGAAGCTTCACGGGATAATCAGCGTGTTTTTGGTGGAGCTCTTGCAACTTACCAGAATAGCCTGCTCGAGGAAGCCCTCGGTCATCAGTCGAATCTGCCCGGTGCTGAAAGCCTGATTCTGCACGACGTATGTATGTATCAGAGAGGTCCTCGGCCATAATACGCAACTTGCCAAAATTCGCCTCTGTAGGTCGACGTCAACAACCAATCGAGGAAATGGGTTTTCAACACTCGCCTGACGTTTATGGTCCTCAAACTCTAGGGACAGGAGTCCTGTGAAGGGATGAATCAGGATTTTGGATCTCGATGATATGAGCCAGGGACTATGTTTGGACGTACCGTCGCCGACCAGGAGACGTCGGCTACCGCGGGTGTGCGAAGACCGGGGGTACACCGAAGTGTCATTCAGGATGTGGCTTACGGCCTTGATATCCGACGTATACAACTGGCTCATCTAATTTCGACATCAGTCAAAGATGGATCAAGTCTGCAAAGACGAAACGAACACTGAACAAGCCCTTGAACATAAAATTGGATCCATATTCCTCGCGCCACTTTTCGGTCAACGGTGGGTCGTCCTGGGAAGGTCGAACTCAAATATAAACCACCACGTTGTTTGCAAACCCTACCATCATCTGTTTGAAGTTACCGAGGAAGAAACTGGGATTTGTGGGACCACCCAGGTGGCGGAGTGGATTGGTAAACAGGCGGTAAACGGAGGGGATGATGTGGTATAGCCCATAGTAGACGAAAGCGGCGGTAATGGGGAGGATTATCGAGTTGGCGGTCATTTTTGTGGGGAAGTCACCGGGGCGTCATCTCAGTTTTATGCGATGAATGATAGCCAGATCTCACGCTCGGGACGCAGCGGCTACATGGCACCTCAACGATTGACGTTAGCATGAATGACCATGGAGGACCGGCGACCGCGGACACGAATCTCGTCACGGCGGGATCTCGTCACCGTAGAGAATCGAAGGGGCCAATGATGACCAGTCTTGCATGAAATGAAAGATTGTGATGTGGCGTTGTAAGATTTCGCCCAGGTTGTACGTCGAATGGATTGCGTGGATATTCGCTAGTAAATCTCTCATGTTCAATGGAAGGTCTCACGTCACGAACTTTCACAAATACGTCTGCCCTGTGCGTGGCTCGCGGAAGGACCGATGCCAGTGGACGCATGACATACCGATGGGACGCAACGGGAAGTATCCTGTGGATCGTGGAGAAGTAGGATGGCACGATCACCTTGAATTCAATGCGTGCATCACGGGCAGAGGGAGAGTTCCGCATGATGAAGCCAAGTGTTCGATACTCAGCTGGGAGCAGTAAGCAGGATGGAGGGAGGCTGGACCACGGAGTTATATGCCCGGACTTACAAAGGATCCACGGAGTTATATGCCCGGCACACCGGCCAAATTGAATATTCAGCTCGGCTGATTGTCACCCGAAAAGATCCTTTTCAGCTACTTATTCAGCTTGCGGCATTTTTGCCATTGGCTCGGCATTTTCCGGGCCAATGGCAAAAATGCCTCCAGCTGAACATGTTGCCGAAAATAGTGTTTTCAGGTAACGTTTAGGCAGCATAATCTCAGCTGAATATTCACTTTTGCAGGTGTGCGGACTTACAAAGGACGCCGCCGGACAGCGTTCACCGGCGTCCTGCAGCGATCGCCATCGTGATCCGATGATTGAACCGGATTAGATATCGCGTGCCGGCGATAGCCGCCGAATCAGCAACTCATAGCTTAGAGTTACTTAATCTCGGCTCCAGATGTTCGGGTATGGCGGAGTTTAAAATCTGAGGCAAAAAAATGATGAAAAAGAAGCGCGGGATGCCACACCCGAACATCTGGTGCACCTCGTTCGTATAGATAAAGGGCGATCGCGCCCATCAGTCACTTAGGTCACAAATCGCGCCTACAATGAGTTTGACCGTTAAGGCGCTGAATGAGTACACATAAGTATTGAAATGGCCTTCTGAATGGTCATTCCATCCCGGCCATAATTTTTCCCGAGGAAAATCGCGTAAGAAACGCGTCCAGGAAATTGATTTGAACAACTCAACATTCTGGGCACTTCCCTAAAACATTTATTTCTGTCATTCAATTCCGTCCGATATGCCTGGAAGAAATTCAGATGAATTGAATAAGAAGTTCAGCGTACACTCCATATTTTATCGCGAATTATTGCGGCTATATTCAGTCAAACCGGCAGATGCGAGACGTTGAAAGGTTAGAGCAATTGTGGGCTCATCTATGGCCCAAATTCCACATATATCGGTACCACAAGGCAAGGTATACATCAGAGAGGACATTTGAAATTTATTCAGGGCTGAATTGGAAGCGGATGAAGGAAAACAAGATAGCTCATCGAGAGTGTGACACGTTCGCCCGTCTTCTATACGAGATGCACCAGACGTTATAGGGCAGTGTTCCCCATCAAACTTCATCAAAAATCTGCCTCGGAACAATCCGTAGCTCCGGTTGGGTATTATCTCCGTGTGTCCCTCCAGTGTCCCTCCTGCTCTGTCTGAACACTTGCCCTATAACGGCAGGAACGAGACTAAGAGTTACTCCGGCAGCGAAAATAGAAATAGAAATAGAAATGGAATAGAGGCTGTGCCCGTGACTGATGTGACCGGAAGCTTCGGTCCGTGAGCGATAGGAGCTGATTATCGTGATCTGCTCTTATTCCACCATGCCAGGACCACTCCGGAGCCCAGAAGAGACCGCCTGTCGGATTGCTACTGTGCTGGCTTCTCTTGTGCAGTACCTGGTCCTTGGTGTGGCCATGTTCATCATGCCCCAGTACTGCAAAACAGAAATGCATACTTCAGCACTTTCAGGTCGTGCATGGCTGGATGAGTTGCTCACAGGGCATCCAGACCGCATATATATTGCTTTGGGCATGTGTCGTCATGTTTTCCTGGCTCTGGTCCTCGTTTTATGCATTATGGGGCACCATGAGACACAGAATGCCCATATCCTGCTCGATGAGTCGGTGGCCATTTTCCTATACACCTGTGTTACCGGATTGGCCATAGACCATGTTGCTGAGCGATTCCAGCATTCACATACCTCAATATCTGAGTAAGCACCTTTGATTCTGCTGGTTCATCACTGATTGTGCCGTAGACATTTCCGAAAGATTCTCGACATCTTGTCTGGCCAGCAATTTTATACAACATATGTGCGGCTCCCATCTGTGAATGATCCCCCTCCAGATGCTATCCGCAACAACCCTAAATGGTGGCCATATTTTCGGAACGTCCTTGGCGCCATTGACGGGACACATATAAATTGCACACCATCATTCGAAGAATTGCATATGGCGTGGAACCGTAAAGGCGGGGTGTCGCAGAACTGTTTGGCAGCAGTTTCTTTTGACATGCACTTCCTTTTCTTCACTGGAGGCTGGGATGGTTGTGCTGCTGATGCAACTATGTATGCGAAGGCCCGTCTGAAAGATTTTCCGATACCGGCAGGAAAATGCCATCTTGCGGATGCAGGATTTGGTATATGCGATGCTTTACTGGTCCCATATCGTCAAGTACGCTATCATCTAGCAGAGTGGGCACGTGCCAACAGGCGGTGGATATTACCTTCATCTATGTTTCCAGAATCTCACAGAATGTGCAGGCCCGCCAACTTCAAAGAGCTCTACAACCTCCGCCATGCTTCTGCTCGTAATGTTGTTGAGCGGATTTTTGGTGTTATTAAACACCGATGGACCATACTCACTCGCGCTCCGCACTACAACATGGAGACTCAGGCGCAGATTCCATCTGCACTTGCTGCATTGCACAATTTCATTCTGGAACACGACGAGTCTGACCTTGACTGCTGGATTGTTGATGAACAGGCAACAGACCTACTTCCTGGCGCAAGACGGACACAGCCAATCGACTTTGGACGGCTTTCCACATCAGACAGGGTTCCGGCTGGGGAGAAGGCACGAGCAGAACATGAACGAGACCAGTTAGCCCACACAATGTGGACTGACTATCAGCAAATTCTGCGACATTACTATGATGACATTGTACCCGCAGCGTTAGATTAATGACATGACTATCTAATTTTATCAAAAGAAGAGGTCGGGGAGAAGAATTCTAGCAAGGTCTGTGCGGTTAAAACCATCCCCCTCTGCAATATAAGCATCCGCCGCAGATATGTCTCGTCCAAAAAGAAGAGAGAGACGGAGACGTACATCAGACATGATGTACTTATTCTTCTCGTCCTCCTCCGCAAGCTTCCTAGCCTGCGAAAGTTTTTTCGTGGGAGAGAGGCCCGAGGATTTGTTCCCAAAGCATTCCCGCAGCACACCGCCAATGACCATGACCCCGCGGCCGAGGAACATAATTGCCTCGGGGCCAGTCGTCTTGGTGCAGTTGTTGCTCCATGGTCCATCTGTCTCGTCGGATGCTGCACGCTTTAGGACATTGGCGGGTGTCGCGGGAGGGGCAGGGGGTGCAGGTGCGGAGGGGGTTACAGTGGGTACCACAGGAGCCGTAGGTTGGGTGGTGGATGGAGTTCGCTGCGAAACCTGCAGCGCAGCCGATGCAAGCTGATCCAAGCCCGACATGTCCGTACGTCCATCTAGGTCATCGGGCAACTGCGAGCCACCATAGTCCGATTGAGACCAGTTGGAGATAGGCTGAGACGGAGCCGAGGACTGCGACGAAGTCTCCGAAGACTGTGAGTCATTGTTGGACTGTGTAAGGGATTGTGCAAGGTCCTCGTGTGCCTGAGAGCGTGACGAGCGGCCGCTGGCCGCATTGAAGACATATTTCCCCTTGGCCCGGGTGGGGAGAGTCTCGTGCATGACCTCTCAAAGATCCCAGCCCTTGTTTGCGAAAGGCTTGAAATGGGAATTGCCGGCTTTGAGGAAGGTACGCCAGGCATCCATGCTCTCGGGAGTGATATTAAAGCCAAGCTCATGGGTGTAGGTCCACCCCGAGGTACCCGGATAATTTTTTTGAAGGGCCTGCTCGATGTAATCGTCCAGTTTGCGCAGCTGCTCGGAATGAGTACAAATTGATAAGAGTGGCTTTGTAAGACACACCGTAGCCCAGCGGGACCTGATTGTATCTGGAGTCTTTGGTCCGCCGTGCTTCGGCGCACCCAGGCTGAGGAGGTGGGCAGCAGCATCATTTAGAAGCTGTTTGTCTGGATTTCCGCCATCTCCGAGGCGCTGGCGTTCGCGGTGGAAGAAGCGGATGAGATTTTCGGAGTCCTTGGGGTCGCTGGTCCAGTCGGCAGCTTCGCCACCCCGACCCATAGGCTTAGAATGTGTGTAAGACGCGCAGTTGTTGTGAAAATGTCGAAAGCAAAAGGTTGTGACGTCGATCAGTCACGGGCACAGCCTCTATTCCATTTCTATTTCTATTTCTATTTTCGCTGCCGGAGTAACTCTTATTCAATGTATTCCAGTGAAATACGGTGGATTTATGCTGAATGTATGGCAGAATACGGTATAGGTTTGGGCAATGTTCAATGGATATGACTGAATTTACACTGCCTGTCCGTTGTACTTCAGTGGACATCCACCACATTTTGGAAGATATCTGATGAACTTTGGTGGTCTTCCAGCAAACTCCAGTGGATATTCAGCAGCGTACAGTGGATATACAGCAGGATATTTGGCAGTGTACAGTGTCTATCTGGGCAATATTTAATGGATATGACTGAATTTACACTGTCTTTCCATTGTACTTCGGTGGATTTCAATGGATTTTGCTATGTACTCAACAATTTGCAATAGATATGTTAGTTGTTTACCTATGAGCTGACTTCATTGTACAGTTGCGGTCAGGTTGCGGTAAATTCTCAAAGGAGAAGGGGGGGACATCACTGAATTTGTGTTCCAGTGTACTTAATTGGTGCTTAGTTTGGTTGGAAAATCATTTGTCAGAGGCGTCCGGTGGACAGCGGTGAAGTGTTCGCTGATCCAATGGACAGGGTGGAAATGGGTGGACATGAGTGAACGGGGGGAGGACGTCCGGTGGAGGCCACCGGAAATACCCGAGAAATCTGACGATAGCCGATGGAGTGGACCGGCAACGCCGGTCCGCGCATAATACACGGACCACGCGGTGCTACTAGCGTGGGAACCTAATCACCACATCAGCAAAAAACAGCTTGGATACGTACCGTTCAGTAGCACCAGTAGTCGTACTGTACTATTTCGATCAATTCTAAACGGCTGTGACCTGTGACCCGCCGATTCAAACTTCAGATTCCGAAAATGGGCTGAGGTAGCTGTGACAAGCAAAATTTTTTGAAAATGTCCCAGAAATGGGCCGAGCAGGCTCTCAAACATGACTGATACTATTTTGGATGTAGTAATTGGTCACCTTGGCATTCACAGTCCCCTCTACATGGTATCAATGAGCATATTGGATCCCCACTGGTTCAGAATGATAGCAGACATCCCAAGAACAAATTAAGCTAGTTTTCTGGAATTTAAACTGTGTGTGAGGCCTACAGTGGATATTCTCCCAGCAGCTACCCAACGAAGGCAAAGAACTAGGTATTGGCCACCCAGCCGAATAGACCGTGGACGTGCAATCTGGCAGCCGTTGATAAGCCGCAAAATTTGTGAAACCTCAAATTTTACGAATGCATGACATTCAGCGCTCATCCAGAGGTTGGCGTGAGCTCCAAACGTGCAGCCAAGAGCCATATTGCATTATCATCCTAAACTGGCAATAACAGCTTATTCCTGGGGACAACACCTCTGAACACTTGAAGGTTGAATCCGGATTAAGGCTCAAAGCCCATATATCAAAGTCCTGAAACACCCTCTATACGGGGAAAGGCAAAAGCAATGCTCACTATCAAAGGGAGAATCATATTATCCACCTCTGGCATTTATTGGCACGCTGGGAACCTTATTCGGGAGGGAAACACCTAGTTGTTTACACGACTTTGGCTTACCCAACGCGTCGCGATGGGTCACCTGATCAAGGCCTGGACCTACAATTGTTACTCCTATACACCGGATCCACGAGAGCGCGATCACCCGATAAGCCGCAGACCGGATTAAGCTCGTACTGCGTGTTTCTGGATACCAATTAAGGGCATCTGGGGTATCGTTGGAAAGGTATTGAACCATACCATCCAGTCAACGATACTAGAAGTCGAGGCATTCACTACAGAGGAAGATATGGGTCAATTATCCTATCCAGGGGACTAATTACACATATAATCCCCTGATCGACGGGAGTCATTATACGGACACATAGGAGAGTTCGAGTAGCGAATAAGGGCGCCAGGACGCGCGCATCTGATACCGATTGCAGGCTAATTAATTAAGTAGAATACCCGAGGCCTGGTAATCACGCACATGTAATAGTTTTTGTACAGTATATAAGGAGGGCAGAACCAGGGAGGACGGCACTGAACCAGACCCCAGAAAGTGAGGAGCAATACAGCCCTTGCGTACGGAGTTGAAGTTTAGGCTTGAATCTTTGGCTGTCAATTAGCCTCAGAATTTAAGTTCGGTTTTGGAATAGCATCAGTGTGGTTTATAAGTGTCAGTTACGGGGCGTGAGCCATACCAAGTCCGAGGCGTGAGCCATTGTGTGTGTTTTGAGGCGTGAGCCATAGTTACGGGGCGCGAGCCAAGCAAGTTTGAGGCGCGAGCCAAGTCAGTGGAATAAGGCGTGAGCCAAACAACCGGGTCTAAACAGCCCACCGGATTAATAGTCCACCAAAAACAAACCGGTCTAGAGCCGTTATATCTGCATAGTTGGGAAACTTAAATCCATGTTGGGAACCAACCAATAAATTCAGGTTGTGTCTTGAACGCCACTTCAAGAAACTAGTTGAGACTTAGCCACCCTTGGGGGAACGGGAATTGAATACTTTCGTGACAAATACGTTTACTTGTGGTTTCCTTGGACCTATACTTGTGTCCAAAAAGACCCGAATCTCGTCAGCGTATCAAGGTCATTAAGGGAGTGTGTTGGTGTTGGAGTCTGTCTATTGTCGGTTTAGTCGTGCTTAATCTCACTTCGTGAGTTAGGTGTAACTCAGTCGTTCGATAGGGGGGATTTTGGCAGTTGCATATTTAGACCGCTGAACCTGAGCAACCCTTTCACCGTATCACCCAAGAATAGTTGGTATGGGATATATGCAATATCGCATAGCGCTGCCACCTGTTGCCATGACGGCAACGGCCGTCGATTCGACGGCCGTTTTTCTTCTTTCCAAAACCTTGAAGGGACGGGACGGCCATCACGGCTGTCTCGATGGATAGGGTGGGAATTTAAAACTTTACCTCGCATTTTGACCATAATAAAATGTGGATGAGGGCTGCAATGTCACACAGGGGGCAAACATGATGGCACTTGTCATACTGGCATCGGACAGGCATCCGCTGGGCATCGGACAGGCATGTGTTGGGCATGTGTCAGGCATGTGGCAGGTAATTTCTCACCTGCCTGCCATGTGGTGGGAATGTTTCACATCAAAATTACTGTATAGCTATTGGCTTCTTTGCCTGTTGTCAATAGTATGGCACAGTGGTTATTGTTGTGTAATAACATGTTTGCTGACTCTTTTGTCCATTTCGGTTGCGCCTGTGTTCAATCCCTGCATTGCACTTCTTTTTTCGCTTTTCCCAGCAGAGCTCTTCACATCAGATTGATGCAGTCTAGCACATCTGAAGACCGTTCTATGGTATCATTCTTGATGTTTTGCATGAAGATAAAAATTTAGGTACTATTCTGCACATTGGGTCTGATTTTCGCATTTTTCTCTTTCCTCCTTTCCTCTTTGCCCCCGGAGTTTTCCAGGATTGTTTTCTATATATCCTGTGTATAAGTGTATGAAATAACTAAAGGATTTGGAGAGTGAAAGATATTGAGAAAGGGTTGCCGGATCATCAAAGTCAGTTAATATCCATGAATGTTCTGGCCTCGCGCCTCATCCCTAACTCCTGGAAAAAATTGAAGGGCCTTTTGTATCCTATTGAAGGCCTTCTGCTTCATCAGAATTTCTTGCCATGATGGGGTTCTGATGTTCTGGAGGGGATTCAATCTCCACTCGCTAAATGCATTGGTATCTATTTTGACACCATGAATGTGTTGTTGATATCCTCCTTGACATGTTACATGCGAGCGTGTCCATCATAGGATGTCAAAGATTAGAAGATCCAGAGGGTGTGTGAGCAGCATCTCCAACAGAAGCTGGCTAGAAACCCAACATCAAGCAGGCTGCCCGCATTAAGGGCCTGTCTTACTCTACTCTCTATGCTCGCCTCAATAATATTCACAAATCCCCTTGGGTGGTTTGAGAGGCCCACTAGTACCTCAGCCCCTCTGTGGAGCATGTCCTTGTCAAATAGATTGAGCACCTCATTGCGGCCGGTAAACCCCTGTGCAAAAAGTCGATCTGTGCAGGCACCCAACACCTGCATCCTCTCGGAAAAAAGCCCAGCCACAATTGGATCAACAAATTCCTAAAACAACATCCTTCCATCACTGTGGCTACTGCCTTCAGCCTCAATCCCAAACGTGTGAAGGTATTCAATGAGCCTGTTGTCAGGCATTTCTTTGACAAGCACACCACACTCATCAAAGATAATGACATCCCCATTGGAAACATCTACAACATGTACGAGAAGGGGTGTCAGGGAGGTGGTGGGAAGAAGGCGAGTCAGCGCAAATACCTGTACTCATGCAGACAATGCTCATAAGTCATGTAATCAAGTACACAGGAATTTCTGTGTTTCACATATTTCTCATAGTCAAACACTCAATCTCTATATACAAGAGGCTTTCAGGAGCTCTGAACGAATAGGCTATAAGTCTACTATCACTGTCAAGACAATGTGGAAGACCTCTAGCAGTACCTCCACAAACAGGGCCAAGATCAGGCTTATTAGTACACATACCGAGGAGAGGGGATGGAATTTGGCTATACTGTGTGTAGGCAAACTGAAGTCACTCAGGAATGATCGACAAGACACAAAAGTTGCATCTGTTTGATATCAAGATTGCGACATGTTAGATTACGTGCAGGCCCAGACTGTCGAGTCGGACGAGTTGAAGTTATGGACTAGGTAGGTAGGTAGCATTACACAATTTCACATGCTTAGTACACAAGAACAGAGTAACATCCAAATGTGAACATGGAGAGATCTAAGATTTACTAAGAACAAGACTTCAAGAACGATTCAAGACAACCATACAAATAGGGATATTGTATTCAGGCTACAGCCTACAAAGACTATATAGACAAAGAAGACCTTCAGGAGATCGGGACATAGAGCTGGAGATGAAGAACAGATGAATTGTAGGAAAACGGAACCAACTAGCTGAGCAGTTTTGTGAGTCGAGATGACTCCTCAACCAACCAATTGGAGGGATGATATACTAAATCTGCAGGAGTTTGTGGGACCAATGGTCCGGATATGAGTAATTAGTATGGAGTAATAGACTTTGAATTTAGGTATAATCGGGGTTAGCCCATTAGACAGAACCAATAGATGAAAGATTTGGGACTTTCCACCCCCCAATGCTTGCCATTCCAACCCAACGGCCACCCTACCCTCCAAAAAGTTCAAATTTTACCATTCAATCACAGTAAGGCTTCCAGAACTCTCCACTTTACCAGCATCCCTTTGCTGCTCCTCAAATTATTTGTGACATGGCAGTCCTCGTAATCTTTCTCAATTGTCCATAGTAGTTGCTCAATGACTCTTTTGCATTGTAAACACAGTAAATAGGCCACTCTTGAATATTATATGTTTGGTTTCTCGGTGTTTGTACAAACTGAGCAGCAGATTTTTTAAACATGAACATGGGGGCTAGCGCTGCCTCTAGGGTTAAACTTGCACTGAGGAACAGGATGAATACATATTGAACTGTATCAGGTTAATTTCTCTAGACCTCTCAGTCCCCAATGCCAGAGATAAAATAAAAAGGGCAAATAATCGGACTTGCCCAAATTCTGACCCTGAATTGGTGAGTTCACACTTCAGTGTCTATGCAAGGTTATGAATTATGAGTTCAAGCATTTTAATCGGAGGATAATTCAATAGTATATATATATGCTCATGCTCTGCTGTCCCTTGGCAATAAACTTTGCTGCCTTTGAGTGCAGCCAATGAAGAACTTGAGGCTTTGGGCACGACATGGAGTTCATGCTGTCCCTCACAAGGGTCTTGTCTCGTACAGACAAGCTCTTCCACTGCCTCGTCCTTCACTGCTTGAACTTGTAGGCATTGTACATGAAGCTCCTCATGACATTCTGGTTGTTCAGAGATCTCGCAGTCTGCTTTGGATGTAAGGCTCTTTATCATGTATTAGATTCCAGCCACTTACCATATACCACTGGTTGTCACTAATATCCTAGCTGCTTGATAAAGTCCTGAGATATAATGTCATCAGTGGCTGCTGCTTCACCGACCATGCACCCTCAATAATCCCGCTCCACAAGGATGAGGGCATCAATGGCCTCCTGTGACGTGGCTTGAGAATCTAACTTTCCACTGTTAACAACACAAATATTGATACAAATTTATAGGAAGACTTTGCAGGCCCAAGGCAAGGGTTTTTTTGCAGGATCTTTGAGGGGGAGGGGCAAGAACTGTTCCTTGTGGTAAATTGGGGACTCATACCCCCGCTTCATGTGTTTCAGGCAGCACTACTCAGCAGCTGCCTTGCCATTCGTGACTGCAGCCTCCTCGCATCCAGAACATGAGAACCTCATCATGGCAAGAAATTCTGATGAAGCAGAAGGCCTTCAATAGGATACAAAAGGCTCTTCAATTTTCCCCAGAAGTTAAGGATGAGGCGCGAGGCCAGAACATTCATGGGGATTAACTGACTTTGATGATCCGGCAACCCTTTCTCAATATCTTTCACTCTCCAAATCCTTTAGTTATTTCATACACTTATACACAGGATATATAGAAAACAATCCTGGAAAACTCCGGGGGGCAAAGAGGAAAGGAGGAAAGAGAAGAATGCGAAAATCAGACCCAATGTGCAGAATAGTACCTAAATTTTTATCTTCGTGCAAAACATCAAGAATGATACCATAGAACGGTCTTCAGATGTGCTAGACTGCATCAATCTGATGTGAAGAGCTCTGCTGGGAAAAGCGAAAAAAGAAGTGCAATGCAGGGATTGAACACAGGCGCAACCGAAATGGACAAAAGAGTCAGCAAACATGTTATTACACAACAATAACCACTGTGCCATACTATTGACAACAGGCAAAGAAGCCAATAGCTATGCAGTAATTTTGATGTGAAACATTCCCACCACATGGCAGGCAGGTGAGAAATTACCTGCCACATGCCTGACACATGCCCAACACATGCCTGTCCGATGCCCAGCGGATGCCTGTCCGATGCCAGTATGACAAGTGCCATCATGTTTGCCCCCTGTGTCATGAGCTTAATTCCTACCTGCCCACCCTGATGTTTTTGTGCTTCCAGCTAGAGAAACCGATTGAAACCTGGAGGTTGCACGTCGGCAATCATGATCTGGAGTTGCCAAGAAACCAACACATATACCGTCTGTTTGGAGCCGGCAAAAATGTAAGGTGAGCAGGAAGGTGTATCCCTTCCAAGATGGAAGTCTCTGTGGACTAAATAATGACGGAAAGCGTCAGTTTAAAGGTTGATTTGTATGACCCATTGAAACGGCCGTCACGGCCGGCGTTTAATGGGCCGTTGCTTGAAGAAAAAAATGGTCCACGGGACGGGCACGGCACCCGTTCGATGGTGAAAGGGTTGCTCAGGTTCAACGATCTAAATATGCAACTGCCAAAATCCCCCCTATCGAACGACTGAGTTTTACCTAACTCACAAAGTGAGATTAAGCGCGACTAAACCGACAATAGACAGACTCCAACACCAACACACTCCCTTAATGACCTTGATACACTGACGAGATTCGGGTCTTTTGGACACAAGTATAGGTCCAAGGAAACCATGAGTAGACATATTTGTCATGAAAGTATTCAATTCCTGTTCCCCCAAGGATGGCTAAGTCTCAACTAGCTTTCTTGAAGTGGTGTTCAAGACACAACCTGAATTTATTGGTTGGTTCCCAACGTGGATTTAAGTTTCCCAACTATGCAGATACAACGGCTCTAGACCGGTTTGTTTTGGTGGACCATTAATCCCGTGGGCTGTTTAGACCTGGTTTGTCTGGCTTGCACCTTATTCCACTGACTTGGCTCACACCTCAAACTTGCTGGCTCGCACCCCGTAACAATGGCTCGCGCCTCAGACTATGGCTCATGCCCCGTAACTATGGCTCGCGCCCCGTAACAATGGCTCATGCCCCGTAACAATGGCTCACGCCCCGTAACAATGGCTCACGCCCCGTAACAATGGCTCACGCCCCGTAACTATGGCTCGCGCCTCAAACAAAGTCTTATTCCGAAACCGCACTTAAATTCCAAGGCTATTTGACAGCCAAAGATTCAAGCCCAAACGTCGACTTTATGCGCAAGGGCTTTATTGCTCCTCACTCTCCGGGTCTAGTTCGGTCCTTTTGTTATTCCAAAACCAAACTTGAATTCTGAGGCCTGTTGACAGCCAAAGAGTCAAGCCCAAACGTCGACTTTGTGCGCAAGGGCTTTATTGCTCCTCACTCTCCGGGTCTAGTTCGGTGCCATCCTCCCTGGTTCTGCCCTCCTTATATACTGTACAGAAACTGTTACATACGCGTGATTACTAGGCCTCGGGTATTCTACTTAATTAATTAGCCTGTGATCGGTATCAGCTGTGCACGCCCTGGCGTTCCTAGCCTCCTAAATGTTTGTATAATGACTCCTTCAACCCCTCATGGATTAGGGGTTTATATGTTCAAATATCCCCTGAATAGGGTAATTGGCCCATATCTTCTTCTATGGTCTGTCCCCCAACTTCTGGTATCGCTAGTTGGATAATATAGGTTGTTCCCTTTCCAACGATACCCCAGATGTCCTTAATCGACATCCAGGAATACACAGTACATGCCTAATCCTGGTCGGCAGTTTATCCGGTGATTGACAACCCTTTGTCGATCAGGGGATTATATGTTCCACTATTCCCCTAAACAGGGTAATTGGCCCATACCTTCCTCTGTTGTGTGTGCCCCGACTTCTAGTATCGCTAGTTGGATAGTATAGGTTATTCCCTTTCCAACGATACCCCAGACGTCCTTAATCGACATCCTGGAACACATAGTACGTGCTTAGTCCCGGTCTGCAGCTTATCGGGTGATCGCGTCCTCACGGACCTGGTGTTTAAAATAGCAATATTGAGTCTAGGCCTTGATCCTGTGACTTGTCGTGTCGCGTTGGATAAGCCAAAGTTGTGTAATCAACTCAGCATTTCCTCCCGAATAAGGTTCCCAGTGTCCCAATAGATGTCAGAGGTGGATATTATGATTCTCCCTTTGGTAGTGAGCATTGCGGTTGCCTTCCCACGTATAGAGGGTGTTTCAGGACTTTGATATTTGGGCTTCAAGCCTTAATCCGGATCTGACCCCTAGTGATCCAAGGGTGTCGTCTCCTGGAATAAGCCATAGACGCCAGTGTTTAGGATGATAATGCAATATGGCTCTTGGTTGCATGTTTGGAGCTCACACCAACCACTGGATGAGCGCAGAATGGCATGCATTCGTAAAATTTGAGGTTTCGCAAATTTCGCGGCTTATCAACGCATATAACAGTAACAACCTCGGGTCCATTAGCCTCACGGAGACAACGAAGGGCCATGGGCTTTCCAAGCATATTGATACCCATTAGCATTTCATCCGAGAATGTGTTGCGGACGGAGAAATTGCCATCTCTTCAGTTCCTGGGAAGGACAACGTGGCCGATATCTTGACGAAAGCGCCTCCCTGCTCTACCCACGAGAAGATCATCGCTCAATTGGGACTCGACTGGAGACGTAGAGATCCTGAACGCTAGGGGGAGTGTTGAGGAATACCTTCCTTACTGGGAGTTGGGTGTTCGGTGGTTATGTGTTATTTATTTGTTTCTTTTCTGATCCTCGTATAAAGGGGTTCGCCCCTGTCCACGACCCTCAGTTCCATACCATTACGTGCGACTGAGGGTGCATCTTCTATTTTATCTACTACAGCTTAAATCTTACTTACATATACCTGTAGACTACTATCGTCGTCTCTACAGAAGACGATGCCAACTACCGGTGCAAGGAGTGCCAATCAAGACAGTGAAGGTTGGGTGAAGGTTGGGTGAAGCCCGCGCTCCCCTAGTCTCGTTCCCGCTGTTATAGGGCAAGTGTTCAGACAGAGGAGGAACACACGGAGATAATACCCTACCGGAGCTACCGATTGTTCCGAGGCAGATTTTTTATGAAGTTTGATGGGGGAACACTGCGTCCGCCAATGCGTCTTCGCGAATCATCCTCGATGGATGTACCGCCCCTGCACCCCTATAACGTCGGGTGCACCTCATATAGAAGACGGGTGATTGTGTCACACTCTCGCTGAACTGTCTTGTTTTCCTTCATCAGCTTCCAATTCAGTGCCAAATAAATTTCAGATGTCTTCTCTGATGTATACCCTGCGTTGTGGTACCGATATACGTGGAATTTGGGCCATAGATGAGCCCACAATTGCTCTGACCTTTCAACACCTCGCATCTGCAGATTTGACTGAATTGAGCTGCAATAATTTGCGATAAAATATGGAATGTACGTCGCACTTCTTATTCAATTCATCTAAAATGCTTCCAGACATATCGGACAGAATTGAATGACAGAAATAAATGTTTAAGGGAAGTGCCCAGAATGTTGAGTTGTGCAAATCAATTTCCTGGACGTTATGTGATTTTCCTGGGGAAAAAATATAGCTGAGAGGGAATGATCATTCTGAAGACCATTCCAATACCTACGTGTACTCACTCATTCAGTGCCTTAGCGGCCAAACTCATCGTAGGCGCAATTTGTGACCTAAGTGACTGATGGGTGTGATCACCCATTATCTATACAAGGTGCACCAGATGTTTGGGTGTGGCATCCCGCGCTGCTTTTTCATCATTTTTTTTGCCTCAAATTTCAAAATCTGCCACACCTGAACATCTGGAGCCAAGATTAGCGCTCCCCGGCGTTGAACGACGGCCGATAGCACCGCCATGGCCAAATAAATCACAATGTCAAATCACCATCATGATCACTCACACGGCAGAAGCCAGATTGTGTTACTTTAGCTTTCACCGGACTTGAAGGCGGAGGTAGGATTGAACATTGAACCTGGGACCTATGGAGCCCGATGGCGACAGGCGTTGGGAGAGGCCGCATTTGGCAAACTCAGGCGAGGAACCACGCCAAATCATTTGGCGAGGAAGGCTCTGAACACATTTGTATGGAAAGCCGGAGCACCACACTCTTAAGCGACTCTGGCAGTGATGCCGAGTGATGTCAGTTGATTCAAGACCCCGGAACTGGCGTACTGAAACACCGTACACTTGTGACCGATTTTGTTCTCACTCCGATAGTTATACTACCGAAAAGGAAAAAAGGAACAATCATTGGTGCGTCCAGGGTAGGATTCGGAAAGATGCGGGACAGGACTGCGCGGATACACGATCACGTGGTTAAATAATCACCGATAAATTTGCGTGTGGTACAATAATTAATACTATGATTAGGATGAAGAAGGCACACAGATGGCTAGCATGAACATATTTTGGCATGGTATGAGGGTAAGCATAATTAGGGGGACACATAGACGAGTGCATATTCAATGTCGTGTCCTTCACACCCCGGATTCCTTCACTGTAGGCAGTTTGAACCATTCACAGTATTTGTTGCAGATGTGCTGTTTAGGGAAGAGAGTGAAGACCTTCCCAACGTTGCCATCTCCGAAGATGTTCTTGTTTCCAGAAATTTCCCTGTCAAGAAATCATGTTGTTATATATGTACCGGAAATGTTATGGAGACATCATAATTTGAGGGTCTGTGAGCATGGTTAATAAGCTGGGGAAATATGGAAACAATTATAACGCACCTTGCAAGTCCGACAAAAATACTGCACCGTCATTCTTGAAGTATTGAATGTGCTGTGTGAAACACAGAAACTGGGCAATGTTGTAGAGTGGGTCTTCTAGCGCAAGAAGTGGCACTGCATTGCCATTGTGAACAACTTTTACAAAATCTTCGGAGTCTGTGTCGATTACCTCTTCCACCAAATATGTCCTAAGGAGGGAGGAGGTATTGGCAACATTGTTCCCCGAGGCCTGGTCATGCGAAACTGCGACACTCATATCAACAAAGCACAATTCGGGAATTACGAAGTGTGGGAGATAAAATGATGGATGAACGAATAAGTGAAACCCAGGAGGGATGAACCCCAATACAGTAGGTTTGCTTCCTGAAGGGTGTGGGCATACTCATCGGCAGGTGAGTAGCGGGTGATACTTCGGGTCAGTCTTGTTTGTTCGTGTCTTGTACATTCGCTTGACCACTACTAGGTTGTTCGGGACTTTCCCAATCCCCTGATTCTCCCAGTGAATCAAATTGAGGTGGCCAAGGTGTGCAGTTTTAAAGGTACCAACATTGTCCTTATGATTCCCCGCTCCTTTGAATTGAAACAAAAAAATTCCGCTACATTTAAGATTAAATGTTAGGCTTTCTAATGTGTAACTGGAAGGCCCCGAGAAACACAGTCGAGTCCCTTGAATAACTCAAATGAATCACAGAAGTCCGTGATCGCGGCAGTGGGACACGATCACGTGAGTAAATCAGGCACGCATACATACTCAAGATTGGCACCACAGAAAAATGACAGGGGCAAGGAGTGCAGATCTGTCAAGGCCTCAACCATCGCGAGGAGCAAAGTCTCCGACATGCAAGAGATTAGACTTCCTGATTAGGGAATTTGGGCGCTCAATTACATGTACACTCGAGAGTCCGAGTTTGCGTATAGTTGCCTTGCATAAAATCCTTGTAGTTGTCCCAGACACTTCTTGAAATTCTGTAGTTCAGTCATAAATGTAGTGAATTTTTTTTTCACCTCAAAAAAGGAGCGGGGAATCACAAACAAGTTGAAAGTCACCGAAAAAGAGTGTGTGTAAAATCCTATTATTCTGGCTCCACTGTTTCACGAATCTTGGCTCAAAAAAGGAACAGGAAGTTGACATTTTCATGAAAAAAGGAGCGGAAAAATGAAAATCTCGAAAGGTGTAGCGGAATATTAAAAGTGCACTTTGACCTTCATAATTCTGATTGATGGATTATGGTGTTCATTCTGTGCGTAAGGATACACATCCCAGTTCCTAACTCCTCAATGGCCACTTTTTTAGTATATCTATCAGGGTGTTGGATATCAATAGCACCCCCCGTTGAATTAAATTCTGTAAAATCTATGATGACATGATAATTTCTGCCAAATGTCTCAAACCCTACTCTTGGACCTGCTGACCAAATTTCCCCGAGGAGGTGAAGGAGATACCGAGTAACGTATGCATTACAGATATTCTAGGTTATATAGATTCAAAGCAAGTTCACGGATTATTCTATTTAACAACCCCCCTTGTTGAGAACAACCCGGGTTGTTGGGGGTTGTTGGAAAAGATATTCTATTTAAAAACCTTGGTGATTTTTAAGCCAAGATCTGATGGCGGGCGTGGGCGGGAAGGGTTCGGGCAATTGCTCGGGTACAAATAATGCTCTAAAAGAGCTGAAAAAATTCCCGCACGTTGGAGATCATATGAGCTGACCCCCTAAATTTTACTGGCCGTTCCAATGTCCAGGGGAGATGTAATTTGAGGCATTTTACCATTTGTACATGACAAACTCCTCAGAAACTCCCAAATCAAGATGGAAAATTGAGGGAAAATCGGAGAAGCAGTGTGAAGGTGATCCGATAGATATGGGCTGGTAGACACACGTGTATATTCTTCTTTGGACTCCAAATGTTGCGAGAACGGCGTCGATTTTCCTGATCTTCTCAATTTTTGTTGGCATCCAAAAATAAAACATATTTCCCAGCAACCCCCGAATAACCTCAACAACCCGGGTTGTTCTTAACAAGGGGGGTTGTTAAATAGAATTATCCCAAATTCACCTTGAAGCACACCTGAAAAAGCTGTCCTGCCATCAATTGATACGGACACTCGACCAATCATGGAAGTGTTTAGTGGCTGTACCGTCCCAGGCTTGCAATACCCTTACTAATTTTATATCCTGTTTCACTCAATAAAGTCTCTGGTATTCGGTTGTGGTTCCGGGGTCTTACGACCGAAAATGGGGAATCACAGGTCATCACTCGGCATCAGTGCCAGACGTCGCTTGACCTCGCTTAAAAGCGTGGTGCTCCGGCTTTCCAGGACTCCCGATAATCCCTTTGGAGGCTAGGTCCGGGCGCGGACAAAATTTTGGGATTTAGGGCCTGAAACCTAGGTCCGGAACGGACAAAAATGAGCCTCGAGGGCCACCAAGCCCAGGTCAGGGTGCGGACAAAAATCACCAAGTTCAGCGGACTTGGTGGGCCAGAACCCGGTCTGACAACCTATTCTGGACCCATATACTTACGGAAATGCTGCCTTCATGCGAGAAAAGTCCAAAAACACGCTAAAATCGAGCCGCGGAGGAAAATCGTGATTTTCTAAGCGGCGGAAGCTGAAAATTACCCGATTTGGACGGAATTCCCACGGTAGGCTAGGCACGGCGCGGACAAAAATGCCCAGATCGCACCGAAATCGGCGCGGACAAAAATGGGTGGATCCGGGAATTTTTTGACCTAGCCTCCAAAGGGATTATCGGGGGTCCTGGCTTTCCATACATTTGGTGTTCGATCACCGGACCACGTGTTCAGTTCACGGGCCCCCGTCACCCGTCACCTGAATACTTTGTTGCAATCGTACATTAATAGCACGATATACCCGCCCAACCCCCGCCCGCCCCAGAAACCAGGCCTGGTTGACAGCTATGCATTTTTTCCCGAAAGGTGTGTAAATCTTGCCGAGTACGGTATAGTAATGTGTCGGCATTAACCCCATAGTCGTGTTCGGAAAGGGTTCGGAGAGGGCCAGGCCGCTGATTCTATTTCGAAGTCGCTTGGTCAACAATGAAGTCGCGTGGCCAACAATTAATGTGTCAGCATTACCCCATAGTCGCTTGGTCTTTTGCCTATATATAACCGAACCTGAGCAACCTCTTGCACTCACCACCTTCCAACAATGTCTCAATATGCCCACTTGTCGGATCCTGACCCTGAGTTCTCTGACGCCTTCTCGAAACTGCCGATCCGTCCTCCGCCTCTGGATCCGTTACAGGCAATACGGGGCTTAATGACTGATCTCGCCGCCACGACAAAGACCCACAATCGTTCCAAATTGCCCGACGGTACGACCTGTCCATTCTGTACATCCCACATACAATCGATTAAATTCCATCGGCAGCGTCTAGCTATTCCGTGGAGGATTGCAAGATCACTGTCAAGGGCGGTGAGATCACTATCCGCTGTACCAAGCCGACGCCCACGAGCGGAGAGGTGCCGGCGTTTCCGGTCCTGTTCTGGGCCCACGGCGGAGGTGTGTATCCTTACGATTTCCGCGCTATGCACCTGTTCCGACATCCCAAGGCTGCGTCTCCGGAGATCTTGAACTCGACGACTTTCCTAACAGAATACTCTGTGCGAAATACCGAATCTCCATCGTTAGCGTTGACTACAGGTACGCCGACGACGCACCTACTGAAGAATTTATTTAAACATGACGCACCAGACTCGCCCCAGAGCACCCATTCCCCATCGGCCTGAACGACTGCTATTCTGCGTTGAAATGGGTCGGTCGTGGCTCAGCTCAATATCTTCTGTTTCCTCTGCTCATGTACGATCAGACAGTGGAAAATGCCCCACGCATTTTCGGAGATCCCACCAAGGGGTTTCTGGTCGGCGGCAACTCTGCCGGAGCATATCTGGCCACCGTCGTGGCCCACCGTGCGCGAGACGACGCATTCTTCCGGAACCACAAGGTCACCGGCCAGATTCTGCAGTACCCTCGCGTCCTGGCACGCGCGGCCTCTCCCCCGCAGTCCGTTCTGCGGTCCCCTCAGCCCGGAAACTCACTAATCCGGATTTCGCTCAGGTACAAAGACCAATTGCTGTCCATGGAGCAGAACAAGGACGGGCCCGGGCTCACCGCGGCATCCATAGACTGGATCGCGGGTGCGCACATATCTTACACTCGCCCGTCCCTTATTCAGTCCATTTGTGTAGGCCTTGTGAAGGCCCCGCCGGCCGATCCCGAGTACTCTCCGCTTCTGGCCGCGCACGAGGGACTCGCCCCGGCCTATATCCAAGTCTGCGGATTGGACCCCTTGCGCGATGAGGCGCTTCTGTACGAACGACTGTTGCGTGAGGCGGGTGTGAAGACGAAGCTGGACATGTGAGTGGGCCACCATGGCAGAAGCAGTCATGATCTAATAGGTTTCGAACACCGCAGATATCCCGGTGTTCCCCATGGCTTTAACTTTGCTTTCCCGCAGTTGGCTGCATCGGTTAAGTTCGAGGCGGACCTCAATTTCGGACTTGCGTGGCTACTTGATGCAAAGGTCTGAAATGGACTAAATTATCACGAACCAATTCAACTTTCGGGTCGTCTCCCGATGATTCGCTTTTGATGTTGTGAGAAGTGGTGCCGACAGAAATTTTGAGGAGGTTGTATGAGGGCGGAGAAGGAGATAAGGCGGATTTGACTTTCCTTCTCACTGGGAAAAATTCTTTCTTTTCTGAACGAGATAACTTGGGCCACACCGCATTTTTGGATCAGGCAGTACCCCAATAACATATCTCGTCTCTTTCTCCCTCCGGATCTTCTACGATGGAAGGAAAATTCGACATGTATCAGGAAGGCACAGATAAGCACAACAGGATATATGAGGGAAGGGACGCCCAAACCCCTGCCCCGTGAAATATAAACCTAAAGAGAAACTCGAACCGAGGGGTCACCGCAGGGGAAATCAATTAGTCTTACTCTATGGATTGAAGTAAAAGATGGAACACTGCCGGTGGGACAGGTGAGCACAAATGCATTCAAAATTGAAGTCAGTCTCGCCGCAGCCGTACGACGACCTGCAAGACCCCGAAAACTCATCCTCGTCTTCCTCCGCCGACGAATTAGACGAGGAGCTCGACGGGGAGGTATGTACATTTCTATTCCATCTCATCCTCTCCCATACTCTCGAACGAACGCACACCTGAGTGACTGACACCCATGAATTATCGCCCTATACCTCGGTTTTCGCGGCTCTCCATTGATTCTCGTTGACGGGGACCAACGGCTATCCAAGTGTCCTTCCGACAATTTTAATCTCATCTTTTAATCTAGATACTCATTCATACGGCCAGCCGCGCCGTTCCTCCTTTTATGTTTTATTTGTGTGCTCATTTGCTTACCGCATGCTAATAATCCCTTTTATTGTTCCGTCTGGTACTTGCTCCATCAGCGATTTCTTCATTATTTCCCCTGCCAGTGGCCAAATTGAGGGGTAACAATTTTTTACCTCATTCAGTTTTGAGTTAAATGGAAATCCCTCTAGCAGATTTATTCCTCTGCTCAAAAGGAACACTTTTGTTAGAGGGATAAGAAATGTGGGCAAAACTCGGGCCGGAAAATGATGATCAATCTCAAGCACTGGGTAGCGGCAGCCAGGAGGAGGAAGGGGAGGAGGGGTGTATTACTGCAGAGGTCCCAATCAGGAACAAGCAGGCACTGTACTGACATACATGACGTCTATGTATGCTACAGTTGTCAACGGCCAAGTCCCTGTGGTAGCCTACATATACTATTATACATAGACATCTCAGGAGATGACGGACGAAGACAAGCAAAAGTACTATCCTGGAATCCTAAAAGTGATGTGGGAGCATCTTGGGTCTTGTCAAATATTCTGAAGACCTGGATGACCGAGTTGAAATGCTCTCCCCGTTGAAGGAATTGTTCCAGGAGTATTATATGACTGGCAAATTGTCGGTGCGCTCCGAATCTAATGCATTCATTCAGCTGCGATGTGACTGAAGAGCTGCCAGTGATGACACATAATGGTTCGTGAACCTTGGAAAGCCCAGGGAGCAGGACATGACGGACACCTCAATGAACATGTAGTTCATCATGCGCTACAGTCTCCAACATGTATCCATGCTTTGGTTTTCGGTTTTTGTGACCCCAGGGCCTCTTTTGCCAGAATTTGGTCATCCGTACCAACTTCACCGCTTACACAACGATCGAGTTTCGCTCGGAGGGCCAATGGTTTTCTCATGCCTACGTATATTACTGCCTGGGAGTATATTCTTCAACCAGAGCAGATGAATATCAGAGTGGGGTCAGAGTGGGATAAGAGATGGGGGTTAGACCAACAACAAGGACAACAGCCTTGTAGCATTGACGAGAAGATTCTGGAATAGCCTAAGCAAGTGGGTGATTCAGTGTGCAGCTGGCAGCCGACAATTGCTCAGCACCAGTATTAGCGAAGACTCTGGGATTGTGTGTGTGCATCTAGAGATTAAAGAGAGCAGGTGAAAACATGAACCCGTCGCCGGAGTTGATCCGGGATATAGCGCTTCCACACGACCGAGTCCCGAGATTTTCCGAGTGCAGGACATTTGTAAGCAGAGAATCGAGGGGTATCCGAGACACTTGCACGCTGTCCGATACAGCCCGAACAATGAGCTCGTAGCCCAATTTGGTCTGCAAAAAGAGCAAGAGATGCTTGGAGGTGGTCTGTTCACGCTTCTCAACAGCTTGGTAGTTCTGCACAGGCCCAGGCCCCCAAACAGAAGGCACTAAATAGATAGTATTCAGCTTCAACGAATGATAACCCCGTATTAGGTGACCCGCATCATACATGGGCTGGAAGTGTCACTGCCTAATGTAGAAAGGGGGCGGCCATCAATGTTGTTCCCATATGTCATGCCACAAGTACCCGCGCACGGACCACCAGGACTCGGATCTTCTGAGCCACTCTCCGATCCATGCCAAAGGTACAAAAGGAGGAGAAATAAAATCAGACATGAAAACGGAACAAGTGAAATGTGTTTTGAAAAGGAACTCAAGACTTACCAATGGGGCTTCAAGGTTTACTAGCTTCGTTTGCAGCTGCGCACGCACCAGCGTGGTGGAGACGAGATCACAAGTCGTTACGATCCTGGCCCATGCTGAGAGGAGGTTGGGATGGTCCGTGCCGGCTGGGAGTGGCAGGAGCTGGAGTTGATGGTCAAGAAGGAGCAGCCACTGCAAGAGAGGGGGAGTGCCAGACATGGGGGAAGAAGAAAGAGAAGTGGTGTGCTGGCAGTTTTGTAAGCTTTGTATAAGGACCCTGCAGAGCATTGGCTGCATCGTTAGTAGAATTCAAGATGAGAAGCTACTGACGATCCTTGGCTTACCATGTTATATGCGCTGGGGCCATCCAATTATGTAGGAGTTATCAGCAGTTCGAACCCAGCAACACCAGCGGATGACTTAGAATGCTTCTGCAGACTGAGTATAAATCATTATCCCAGACGCTCCAGGAAACAAAAAAAACAGCAGATCGACTTGTGGTGGTTATTTTATTGAAGGAATAGAGGGTCTGCTGACTGATTCATATACGTGAGCTCGACTTCAAAACATTAGCGGTCTCCGGCAACCGCGGTAGCAGTTTCCGATACATTTTTTTTTCGGATCACAGCCGTCTTGGACGAGCATGGCCTCCCCAAGCAAGCAATTAGCGGGAATTGTAGGCGCGCAGTCCCGTACACGTGAATTAAAGCCGCCACTGGACGCGCCACGCAGCTCGGCCTAACCACGCGTGGATTTGTTGCTCAGTTGAACCGAAGGGTGGGGGCGAGAAGTAATTGGTATAGAGGCGACTGAGGAATAACATGGCCAGCACACAGAACGTAAGGAGAAAAACGAGAATTGAGATTGAGCGTAAGAGGAGCGGTCCGGCCCGGACCGAGCGGAATGCACGTGGACGCCGGTGATAGCCGTGCCATGCACTCGCTCACTTTCCGCCTCAAACGTAAGCACCCGATCAGGTAATTTGATCGCGGCACTTTTTCGGCAACATTTTGCGGCATGTTTCGGCACATCACCCTAACTGGGGGCATCTTTGTTTGTGGCGGGCAGCGAAAAGGCAAAGTGAGAAAAGCAAAAAATATCAAGAAAAAACAAGTACATCACCGAAACGGGGAGAAGTTGACAAGGACAGATATTGCCATATAAGAGGCACAACACACGCATCAGGCTGCTGAAAAATACAAACGGGCTTATATCGCATCTATTTTCTATGTAAAGGCGACATAAAGGCGTATCAGCCTGGTGAGCTTGTAAAAGGCTGTATCGTACAGCCCCATATAATAATAGGCTATGAAATGGCCAATTCGAGTATTTCGACACACGACAGTGGAAACGAATGAAAAATCAGATAGATTCACGTGTAGGTACAGGGAGTGAAAATGGTGGTCGGCAACCCTGCCGGAATTCAGTGATGTGAAAACCGGTATTGCCACATTTGGAAATTCCCCCCTATTTCCATCAGAATGCTGTTCTATACAATCGGAGAGCTGACTTTCGGCCCTCAAATGTGATATACACTCATAAGGTCTTGTATGGGGATGAATTTGAAGCTTGAAAGTTGTTGGATATAAGACTTAGGATGACTGCACTCCACCCGTCCTCCCAGAATTTCGTGTCTCTATAGGGAGTGCTGGTAAAGGATACTGGGGAAGATATACTCTCTATACATTTTAAAAGGGAATGATTGTTGCCAATTTCTTATATCCTCTCAGCTGCCAGAAATTTGAGGGGATTTACAGTCCGAGATCAGCAGTTGAGGTGCATCCGGACCAAAACTGAAAAATCTGCGACAATCATTTTAACTAGTCATGCTATGCCATCGTTTCACCCCGCAAAAAGTTTGCGCCAAAGTGCCTGTAGAGGGAGGAAAACCGGCCTACCATCGAGTGTGCTTGTGTCGGAGTTTGAAATTAGCGGTGCATTGCCGACCACCAGTGAAAAGGAATACAACGGAAATGAGTACAGACAGGAAGGGGCAGAGCGAGTGGATGAATTTGGTGGAAATGTTCAAGGCGTGTGACATTGTGCAACGTTGGGGACACCGTGGAGGCAAAGGTCTTGCGGGAATATTGTTGATGGTCTCGCAGGCTTGCAAATTGACATAGACGGTCCGGATTTCTGATATTTGAGGCTTTTGCTTTCGGACTTTGACAACGATCAGCTTGGCGCGGGAAAAACCAAGTGTCTTGAAGTTGACGGCTCTGGAAGTTGACGGCAGAACATGGAGATCCGGATCCTGGGCACGCGGCAGTGGCCTTGGATGGAATCGGAATTGACGGGGTCGAAGGAGTGGACACTTAGTGCGGAATAAATCAAGCATCTTGAAAGTTGACGGTAGAGCATGGTAGACAGCGTGCGGTAGTGGCGGTAGATGGAATCACAATTGGGCTTGAATTACCACGTCGAAGCAGTGGACAGACGATGACGGTCAGCTTAATGGCCGTGCAAACATCCTCGGATAGAGCATTGAGGCAAGCAGGCGAGTGGACGGGCTGAATAGAGTTGCGGAGACGGGGGATGATGGGGGGAGCAAAGGAAGAAGATGTGGCGTGATCGCGATATCAACATTGATCTTTGTGTGGTTGATCGCGCACGGACCTTCGCGGGCATGACTCGACGCTCCGTCACTGACTCACTCCGCAGCGCTAAATCAGGTTTGCTCTTCTAGTCGTTGAGCCAGCTATTTTACAATAGTCAATTAATCATATGGGATGGCTGGATGGCATTTAAATGGGACCAAGTGAATAAAATGACGTGAAGACTGAGACGGTTCATACATGATTTGGCCTTCTGAGGGATATATAATGACAATTTGGCAAACATGTTCAGCCCAATAAAATATCTGATGACATGACATTCAATGTACATAGTACCCGACGCCCAAAGACGTGCAGTGATGGGTTAGAAAAATATTTGCTAAACAGATTTTAGTAGGGAGCAGCGGGCGGGAGACACGATATAAGGCCCATATCCGGCTTGCTGGGGCCTTATATGCTCCATAGCAGGCTTGTCGGTGGGTTACCAGCCGACATCAGCCTGTTGAAGCCTTTATATGGTCTGGTGATCCCGATCAGGCAAGATCAAGATCAACGGGGCATAACAAGATTTTCCTCTTTTTCGTGATGTACTGACCACCGGAATCGCATTGGCAGTCATTCAAATTCTACCCATCTCGTTGGCCCCCCTGCATATAGAAGCGGTGGAGAAGCGGTGGAGCTTGAATACGCCGAACTGTGCCGCCATCAAATTACCCGATCGGGTGCTTACGTTTGAGGCGGAAACTCAGGAGTGGTGCCACGCTCCCTCCTTCTCAGTCTCTGGAGTATCCACTTCACTCTGAGCTGAGCATATTCGGCTCGTTAGTCTGGGAATTACATCATGGATTCTATTGGACGCGACCGGACGCCGTCAATTTTATATTTATCTCCCCAATAGGGTCCCCTTTTTTGCTTCCTTTGTGCCTCCTTTTTACTCCCTTTTATTGGTTCAAGCATGGTCGCTGCCTTCGTTGGTCAACTCATGCAAGTCAGGAAGAGAGAGGAGCGGAAAAAGGAAGTGAAAAAGGAGACGAAAAAGGGAGCAGCCCATTTTTTTCTCCATTTTGGCATTCACTCCGTTTTTCTTGTGGTTTTTTTTCCCCCTTTTGGGTTTAGAGGTGTACAAAGGGGACAACTAAAAAAGAATGGCATTCTACATGCCAATTTGGACGAAAGGAAGAAAAAGCAAGCCAAAAAGAAGACGAAAAAGGGACTCACAACGGGCGTTTTCACAGTAGCCCTTTTTTCTTCCCTTTTTGCTCCCCTTTTCTCTGGTTTTCCATGGTTTGTGCACTTAGACACAATGTTTTTCCCCTTTTCACCCCTTTTTACATAGCTAAACTGAAAAGGGAAAAAAACCGGGTAAAAAATGAAGGGAATGCCAAAAAGGAGAAAAAAAATTGCACAAAAAGGAGCACAAAAAGGGCTACTGTGAATGACCCTAATGCTGGTATCTTTCCTCCCTTTGGAAGTCGGGATACAATTCGTCTGGTTCATCTCTCTGTGCGTGCCTCTACGCAATTCCCTGCCCCGGATGCTTTTGCCGGTCGGCTGATTTGTGTGCGGGTGTGCCGTGCCGCTGCTGTCGTATGTTGCCCCGCGCATTCCTCTGCTTTCCACGCGGGACGCCATGGTTCCACGATCTCTTCCAGTTTCGGCTTACCCTTATTATTCCCCGGGTAGCCCCACCAATCCGGGGGATGATAAGGATAGGGATTTGAAGGTACCTTTTAATGTCTACTTTTCCCTCGAACGACTACAGTATATCACCGGTCAATGACACAAACCGCTCAATGACACACTTTTTTTCTTGAGCTGTGCTGAACCTCTTGGTCTGGAACCTTGTTTTCATGGCGAATTAGGTCTGTAGAACAAGTAATGGATCTAATTTGGGTCGATACATTCTTTAGATCTTGGGGTGTGAGGGCAACAAAGTGATTGTTTGGCCATTGTTTGGCACTGATTTCAGGTCCACTGGTCAATGACACAACATTTTTTATTCCGTTTGACTACTATCCCCCTTAAGAAAAATCCCAAATTTTGCCATATCATTCCAGAGGCATATTTTCGACTATTGGCTGACTTAATACTTCCCAAAGTGAACATCAAAGAGCACACAGGGCGAATCTTATTTGTTTGTGCCATTGACCGGTGAAATACTGTACGTGCTGCGCAAGTTCACGTTCACCTCCTTTCCACCGATTTCCCTCATACTGGGTCTCTCACCTTTCCTCATCACCCACATCACATCAAATCTTAAATATGCTTGGCCATTTTTGGTCACACTGCTTGAAACTGGGTCGATTTTGCTGCGGTAGACTTTTATTCCACTGCGTGCTTCCGTAATTTCAAGTTCTAGGCATCTTCCACTGCACGTACCCTCGGTGCAGTTGCTCACAAACAAATTTCCTACTCAGAGAATCATATCTTGCATGTCAAGCTTCCCGCTTTTCAAGGTAGTATTTGCAGTGTTGAATGAGCGAGTGGCAAGGACACAGTTCAAGCAGACGGAACATAATTTCCCAGTTGCATTAGAGAATGATTTACACCCTTCAATTGAGGTTGATACCCAAATTGACACAATGTTCAATTGCCCTGGCATTCTGATCTCACAAGGTTCCCAGCGAATCTTTACAAAGATCATCAAGAGTAATTACCCTGAGCCACTCAGGAAATCAACATTCATCAATTTGGACCGCATTCGCTGCTCAGTACATGAAATCTCTGAATACACACCGACAGATGAAATGATTTGGAAATCCATACGCTTGACAAAAATAAGACGACTTCACCGTGAATTATTCTGGAAGTCAATTCACAATATTTTCAGAGTCGGTGACTTTTGGACACATATTGATAATCTTGAGGTGATGGCAATCTGTCAAACGTGTGGTATCCCTGAAAATCTGGAGCACATAGCAATGGAATGTGATGCCTGAGGCGCAAAACTAATTTGGAAAGTGACTGAGAAACTCTGGGCTATGAAATATTACACATGGCCTTCCCTCAGCTGGGGGCTTATCTTGGGTTGTAATCTTGTCAAATTCAGAGGCCAAAATAGCAAAATTATCCCTCAGATGGGAAGACTATTTGCCATTCTGGTATCCACAGCTTGGCACACAATCTGGAATATTCGGAATGACAAAGTTTTAAAGAATCCAGACAGAAACATAACAGATGTTGAGATACACAATAGATGGCTGAAATCTGTCAATTACGCACTAGGACGAGATCGAATCCTCACCAATAAAATGAAATCCAATGATCTTGCGTTGAATAAGGATCTTGTCCTAAGAACATGGAGTGGTCTACTAATGAATGAAGACTCACTGTCGGATGACTGGACATATACAGTGGGGGTTTTAGTGGGTATACAGCCATTGAGATTGAATGATTCAAAAAATGGGATTGGATAATTATATATAGGCTGAAGTCCCACACTACGATATTTATGCGTAATGGCATTTCCTCCTTGGACAACTTCCCCGGCATTTACTGGAAATTTCTGGTAGACCCAACGGATGATTTTTAGAGTGCTTCTGCAGACTAAATCTCATTATCCCAAACGCTCAAAAAATAATAATAATAATAATCTTGCATGTCGCCGGTGTTGTCGTTTGCCTCCCTCGACCCTTTATACTGGATGGAGTTCGACTGACAGGCGAGGCAGATGAGCTCTCGAACAGCTGAGGATAAGCAAAGTTCAACATATTATTTTTGCTGATACTATTCTCGCTGATATCTGGCCATAAAGTGACATAGTCTTCACGGTGCTTGCACGCATAACTGCAGTTCCTTTCTACTGTAGTCCATGCTTCGGTTGGCTATCTGTGGATAGGTATCCAGGAAATTTGACCCTGTGTCGTTGTCAGACGCGTGTAATCCATCAAGTATTAAAATATTTGTCTCTATTAGCCATTTCTAATCGATCTCTCGCTAAATCAAGCCTGGTTTATCGAACATAGAACCTCTGCCCGTATCCCACCCTATTTATGCTATGTAATTGAAACTCTCAATTCCTGGTATTTTTGAAACGATCTGGTGGATCCCCCGGGAAATTCAGGACCGAGCGGCACCAGAGATCCGTGCACTCGTTGGGAGGAAGGAGGGAAGAGAGAAAGAAGGATGGGGGCTGGAGCGCGGGGAACGAAAAACGAAGGAGAAAGGGGGCGGTGGATAGATAGAGGTAGAGAGAGAGATGAATGCGCCCGGGCATGAGGCCCTCTGAGCAGAAGGTAGGTAGAGGGCACGACGCGCACCATCCGCTAGCGCAGCACCCCAGACTCTGCAGTGGCGCGGAGGGCATGAGAAGCAGCAGCAGCGCCCCAATAAGGCGACCCGAAGAAAGGAAGGACCAAAAAAGGAATGAACCACAGAACGAGGACAGAATGCACACCTCGTACGATCCCCATCCCCCTAATAATCGGCACCCCGACCAAGTCGAGCGCGCAGTCCGGCTCGCTCGGGAGGTATGTCTGCGCTTGCGTGGTGCTGGGCGTACGGCGGCGTAAATACGGTCTGCGAGACTTGGCGAGCGGGGGTTTTGAAGGGAGCGAGGGTGGGCTGGGCTGGGAGAGGACGAAGTCAGTCTAAAGATGCGAGATGGGAGGAGAGGAGGGAGCAAGGATGAGGAAAGAGGGACGAGAATGTGGACTTGCCCGTTCGCACTGAACCCAGCAAGCCCGTGTCCTTACGCCCGCGCGTGGGGTTCCACCACTAGAAGATGAAGCAGAAATGATTGTCGATGTCGTTAACGAGACACGTTAACCCAGCGGGCGTTGCTTATGCGTCCGAATCCGAGTCAGCTCGAAGCGTTCAGGAAAGGAGAAATAGACCTAGACATAGAAGGACGACTTTCCTTCCTGGCCACGGCCTGCCTGCTTCGAGAGGCTGGACATCGTCGGTGGCGTCCTGGGCGGACATGTGAGGCAGGTTCTCCGGCGGTAGGGGTAGGCCCTACAACCCGCAGCAAGAGGTGCAGTCGTTACACTGCAGCCCCCTTCGCGGGAGCCGGAGGTCAAGACGAAGAAATATTCGGTGATTCACCGGATCAAATTGTCAATGGCCATAACAAGGACAAACTTGTGGGCGGCTAGGTTGCCACCGATCACCGTCTGATTCACCGACCATACTCGCTGTTTTGCTGCGCTAGAATGCCCTTGGCTATCTGGTCATGGTTTGTCAGTACTTTATTTAGGATCAACTGGTGGATCTACTCCCACCTGCCTCGTCGAGCTCGCCCTTCCGCCGGCGCTCCCTTTCTCGTCATTCACCAAGCTCGTAACATCCACATCCGCGCCGATAATCCGTGGTCAACCAACCTCATGCTATTCAATCCGATACCCTGGTACTTTTCCTTCCCGCCACCACTGCCGATCTTTGGTTTCGACACAACCCCCGATGCATTTTATAGACGCCACCCCAACATTCGCATGCTGAGGAACCTCATACTATTCCGGGCCCGAGACACACAAATGCGAGCACTCTACCGCCTCTATGATGCCCTATGCACGCATGACGAGGTCGAGCTCAAGCATGAGGCCGTATACATATGGTCCCGCCACAAGTGGCAGCTCTGCCAATGGCCCGATCCGCGCGACCCGGATTCCGATCGGTACACAATGCTGGCGGCCATCATGGAGGACCTTGTCAGGGCCTTCAACTGGAGGTTGGAGAGAGGATTCAGTCGTGATCGGATTAAAGACCTTGGCCTCACACGGGAAGCACGAGAGGCGCGGATACCTCATCAGCCGACGGAATCCGCACCTAGTTGGACTTCGACGGTTCCTCCAGCAAGACAAAAAATCGTTCTTATGAGTGCCGCCGCGAGGCTGCCATTTCGTGATGCCGAGGCGGCGGAAGCCATTCGCGATCCGCCTAAGACCCCCTTCGACCGCCGGAATATACGGACGGCTGCTGGTTCAATGTGGTTCATGTGGTACATTTTCCTCGACATTTCTTTGCTCGCATTCCCTCTCAGCCTACACCTGCAGATTTATTCTCTCGACGACGACGTATTTTCATAAAGAGTGCGCCAAATCAGGGCGTACTGCAACACGGTCTTGGTTAAACACGACTACATACGGCAGCCTCACAACCCATGTCAAACGCTCTATTGATATGATTCGACCTTTTTGTTTCCCTACAATATTTATTTTTGATCCGGCTGACGGAATACTTGAGACACACCTTGGATCGCAAGATACCCCAGTGACGGCCATGCGCACTCTGCAAAATCCGCCAAAAACTCCCTTATTCTCCAAAAGTGTACCGAAGCAAAACAGGACGAGTGATGGTTCGGCTACGTCGGATCTGGAGATTGATCAATGATCCACCTTGCTGCAACCAGAGTCCAAACTCCGTCAACTCCAGGACAATAGCATTTAGCCGGAAAACAAGGGATTGTCTTATCGAATAATGGATATCTGCTACCGGTTGGATGTACAACATATATTCCCAAATGGCATCGCAGTTCCCGGAATAACTTCAAGCATTGGGTGTACACAACACGTGCCAAACCCTTCTTAAAGGGCCCACTCACACCACCCTCGCTTTCCTTAGACCCACATCCTCCCACAAATCGCCCCTGCCCTTTTCAATCCCGAGAAATTTCATCGACCACTTTATTTATAACCCTCCCACCTTTCTCTGCCCGAAATGAACACGAGACTGAACAAACAGGACTTCAAGGATGGTGTATCGGCCACTAATCAGCAAACACGATCTAATGAACTTCCCAGCTCTCGATGCTCTGTCCCAGAAGGTCGCCGCAGACGCACGGTCGTCGGTTTGACGGCGCATACCTCCGACTGAGGGTTCGTCGTCGTGGGGGGTTTCGTCAGTACCTGTCACCTACGCCACCGCCACACGACCGAGGACATCAACTTTTTTTTACCCAGGCGTCCTTGAGAACGAAGAATACAAGGACATGTTTACCACAGAATTCCAACAGCTCATAGAGGAAGTCGCGGATGAACGTTCCTTATCGTACGAGTGGGCGAACAGCGGCATCGCGGGGACCTGGCGTGGGCCCGACGAAGTCAGCCTCCTCGATAGGTCTTATCGGCAAAACTGTACTCGAGCCCCCACATCAAAGTATACGCTGGGGACTGGATGCTCCAGCTGAGCTGGAAAGTTGTCGCGGTGTGAGTGTTGCCTCGTCTGTACACCGAGCCGTATTTTGAACTGAAACACTTGCCAGAAGAACTCGCGACAAGCCAGTCGATCTGGAGGATGCGGTAGCTATCGGACACCTGCTGTGGGAGCAATGCGGCGGCCGCCCGGTGAAGACCTCGGAGTTACGTACTGCGCTCGGTATGCGGTTGGACGCAGTGAAAGTTGCGTACATCGGAATGAGGCAGCGAAATCGAACAATGGGCACCCCGTCATCCAGATCGTTTATGTAAATGATTACATGTAGAATGATTATTGTCAAAGGGGACCGAAATTTATCTGTGATTTTGGGCTGAGACAGAATGAATAGATAATTCGTCAGAAAAGATAGAACACGCCATAGTCACCAGGAGTTGTGTACACCGTTTTTGTCACATCTATGTGTATCCCGCATCCAGGACGAATTTTCTTGATGCGCCCCATAGCTATCTAGGCTCGATCTAGCTATATGTTCGGTTGATTTGGGTACTCAAATTATTGACATGTGCACCTCTCTTAGCTTGAGTATATCTCGGGCTTGCAGCATGTCGCTACAGACATTCCTTGTGTTGCTACGGAGGGTTTATGTTTTCGTACGGTCTACTGAACGCGATGCACAGGTAACGTCATTTGGGTACCCGAATGAACCACAAATATAACTAAGTTTCAGCAGAAACGTCGATTCGGACGAGAGATACAGGGTAAGACACAGTAAATCGTATACTGCAGAGCTCCGAGCAATAAATACAGAGATTTTCACGATCCCGACGAAGGAAAAATAATTTAAATTGAACCGAGAAGTTCTTTTCAATAAATATCATGCTGCCAGTCCTCGCCCCGTGATGCTCCGTGCCTCGAATGCGCTAAATCACTTGAATTCCCCCAGAGGTCATGCCTGCTTCCCATGGCGTACCTTCCGAATTCGGATTCCCAATGCTCTCGCCAGACCTCGCTTCCCATCGCGTCATCGCCTAATTCACAAATTAACATTAATTTTGACTTGTGAGTTCCCTCCTCACGGCCTAATTACACACCGGCAAAAGTGAATATTCAGCTCGGATTATGTTGCCTAATCATCACCTGAAAACACTACTTCACACCGGCCAAATTGAATATTCAGCTCGGCTGATTGTCACCCGAAAAGATCCTTTTCAGCTACTTATTCAGCTTGCGGCATTTTTGCCATTGGCTCGGCATTTTCCGAGCCAATGCCAAAAATGCTTCCAGCTGAACATGTTGCCGAAAATGGTGCTTTCAGGTAACGTTTAGGCAGCATAATCCCGGCTGAATATTCACTTTTGCAGGTTTGCTTTCGGCAACACGTTCAACTGGCGGCATTTTTGCCATTAGCTCGCCATTTTCTGAGCCAATGGCAAAAATGCCGCAAGCTCAATAGGTTGCTGAAAAGGATCTTTTCAGTTGACAATCAGCTGAGCCGAATATTCGATTTTGCCGGTTTGAATTATGCTCGCACGCAACTGAGGTGACTCATTGACTTTGGTAATTTCCGTTTCTCGTGGTGGGTTTGAATGGTCATTCAATTGATCCGCTCAGGGCAGGTAGGAACTCGGGACCTTTCCCCGCATTCACTTGCCACGCTGCAGCCAGAATCACAACAAATAAGAAAGAGGGCACACAGGAGCTGGAAAAAAATCCTGCGCTCGAGTCGAATGGCTTCCACGAGGCGAAGAGGAAGACTTCTTGCCCAATCTCAACCAAACAGAGAAGCAACGCGCAAAGTGGCGCCATTTTCACACCGGCAAAAGTAAAAATTCAACTTGGCTGAACATGTTGCCGAAACTGGTGGTTTTGGTTGCAAACTAAATCGGACTGGAAATGCAGTTGAAAACAAGAATTTTGGGAGAGGTGAATGAGTTACTGAGCTGTTACGCCGAGTGAAACAGTTTAGGCTGCAAATTTTTCATGTCAGAAAGTGAGACCTAAAATTATCAAACCAGCAGCAGTTTCAGCTCGAGCGAAAGTCAATGCCAAAATTGTGGCTGAAAACAATGGTTTCATGTGCTGTTCCGACAAAGCCGAATTGATGGCCGAATATTATTGTTTCGGCAAAACCGGGCCGAAATGGTGGCTGAATATCAAATTTTCGGGCCGAAACAATATCTTTCGGCCATCAATTCGGCTGAATTCTATTGTTTTGCTGCACCTGAATATACAGCTGAAATAGACCATTTCAGCTGCAGTTCCAGCAACACAAAAATTGCTACTTTCAGTCGAGCTGAATTTGCTGCTGATCATACTATTTTAGGCCTCACTTTGGAACATGGAAAATTTGCACTGTTACATTCGGCATGACAGAATGCTGCTGAATCTCATCATTTCAGCAACTAACTAATTCATCTTTGCCAAAACTGTTGTTCTCCACTCCCTTCTCAGGTCCATGTATTCTGCACCTGAAACCATTGTTTTCAACCACATGTTCAGCAGAGCTGAATATTCAGTTTTGCCGGTGTGTTTTCCTCTTGACTGTCCTCACCCACCTATCTTTCTAATCCCGGCATGAGGCGCCACATTCTGGGATTATGCAGATAGTTAGGGGAATTGAGGCGGCAGTGCGGGGAATTGAGGCAGTGTCACCGCGGCATTGACGTGCACTTGCAGCGGCCACTGCCATCTTCAATATGTGTCTAGAGCCCATTATATGACATTTACCATTGTGCAGTCAGTCTCTGAACATGTCACAAACTACTCTGGCGACGAGGGTTCTGGGGAGACATGGGTTCGACCGCCCTCGCAACACGCAGATTGTATTTCGAAAACTCGATTTTGCACCAATGTTTTTTGAATTTGCCATTAGGAAGGATCTGCTTTCTGTTCAACATCATGACGACCTTCAAAAATTATCAGAAGTCAGTGACAGTAATAAAAATTAATCTGTAGCGCATATTGTCTACCTTGATCAGTGAAATCATGTATGCTCTATTCCGCTTGTCAGTAGATGTTGACAAAATAGATCTCGGAATATTTACCCCATTTCGCTGTGACCCACGTTGCTCCTGACTGAGCGAATAACAAGCTCTCGACCTTGGCATCCCTCGGATAACATAGCGCCAGCTGCATTTGCTTCAATAGAGTCACCGACAACCGTGCCTGTTACGTACAGCTCAACAAAGTTGGCACGGTGGGGTTTCAACCCTGCGTCCTGATACGCAATGGAAATTGCTGCCATCTGGGCTTCCGTACTCGGCGTCGTGAGCGACCCTATGATTGAGCCGCAAGACGTGAGCTAGCTTCCAATGAGCATCACAAGAATATGATCTTGGTGCTCGACAGATTTGTCATAGCGCTTGACAACAACGGTGTTGGCTAAAAAGGATGGAAAAGGCTCAGTCGCAAAAAAAAATTATATATGCACTGATACCACCACGAGCATAACTGTCGTTCTGTATGGCCCGGAGCGCGAGGTGCATCACAGTGAGAGCCGAAGGGCATGCCGTATCAACCAGAAGGGATGGACCGAGGAGATCATAGACATAGTTGATACGGTTCACCATGATGGAGAGATATGTCCCCGTCATGTGGTACGATGAGCCCCACTGTGACAAGAGCTCATAGAACACCTCTGTATCCAATCCGCGTGCTTCACCACCGGGCGCTGATCAGACTTTCGGTTCGAACTCGAACAGAACAGAACTGAACACGAAGTTCAGGTTCAGAGTTCAGTGTAGGACCACTTTTCCTGAACGCATTTGAACACCGAACTTGATGCCGAAGTTTGCGCAGGCTTGTCAGCCCAAATAAGGTGAAGCAACACGTCTTTTCAGTTGCGCCCCGACCATGTCAGCAGCAAAAGGTCCTCTAGCAATCGGCTATCACACTGAGCAAGCATTCCTATAGGCTGTTATTGTCTTTAAAATCACATTCCATTGGCCACCATCGGGACAACAGATTTTCCATCAATTCCGTGATTTTTGGCTCCCCCCGACCCTGCCCAACAAGTGTTCTTCCCCATGCTTGCGGCAATCACCAAGCTCATGTAAAACAATAAAGACAATAAGACTCGCCAATCTACATGACATTGGCACACCGACATCAAGTGTTCAAAAGGATGCTGACTGAGTGCTTCACTTACCGTTGGCTGCAGATTGTGCAATCCTTTGTGTTATTACCATACCCGAGGTCATTACCCTGGTGCGCACTACACTTTTCAGCATAGAGGTGGTAGCAAAGGCTCTAAGGAGTTCCCCGCAATTTGACAGTCTTGCAAGCATTTGCCTTCTAACCAATAATGAAAGCAGGCTCACTCGCAGAACACTTTTAACCGAGACTAACTTTTCTGACACCTCTAGCCTCAAATTCCGAGGGACTAAAGGATCAATAGGCCACACTTTCATGGTTTGTATTCACACTGAAAATCAAAATCAAGGGGACTTTTACCCTTTTGTTCTACTGGAGATTTCTGTTCTCCATGAGTCCCCCTTAGGACACCTGCATTATCTTTTGACAGATGTGCCACCCCAGCCAAACTCCCTGCCTGACAATGTCTTCAACCCTGTAAAAGACCTTGAAAGCCAAAAGGTGGGATATTAATCCCAGCTCTGCCTCCTTGAATAAGTAAAAAGACGATAAAGGTAGTGGTATTTCAACGGCGCCAAAGCTCCCCCTTATGCTACACCCTCTATGTCTTTTCACAATGTTAAACTAGAGTCAAGCTCAACAGGATCTTCTTTCCCCGCTACAACATGTAAGACACTGAGGCCGAAGAATACGGCCCCAACTCTGAATCCGCTGTATGAGGAGGTACCTCTCCTACAGTCTCGAATGAACAGCTGAGTGACTGATGCACTCCTCCCCCCCACCCCCAGGCCCCTGCACATTATACAGAACCTCGCCATGTTTACCTCATCCTAGTCGGATCAGTCCGGACTTTACTTAGAAACATCTTTTTTTTTCGAATGCGAGTCTAAGCTCCGACTCCGAAAGTTCAAAGAAGTTGGTCTAGATGCAGGGAATCTGTGCGGGCACCTCCTGGAACTCTTAAATTGTCACGATGGTCTCTGGCACAGTGGCGGATCAGTGCCACCAAGTAAACACCGTTTGGATTGCTGACTCGATAGTCGCTGCCCATATAAATTCATGCAAATCACCATTCCGCAGAACAATACAACTTTCTCTCCCCCACCATCATCCAGCACATCTACTCCGAGGTAATTGTCAATCCGGCTCCGAGCCACAGTTTCTGGAGGTTGACACTGGGTGAACATTTCACATTTTTGAGTGAAAAAATTGAAAAAAAAATGTCGTTCAATTTATAGCCATTTTTCACCGAAAAAAGAAGTGAAAAATTTAAAACATTCTCACCACTTTTTTTACTTGAAATCAAAGTGAAAAATGTGAAACAAATTTTGTGATGTTGTTAAGATGTTTCTTTTGCATTTTTTGACTGAACTCAAGGTGACAATGATGGTGAAAAAATCAAAAGTTTTTTCACTAATTTTTTCACCAGAAATCAAAGTGAAAAATGTGAAACAAAGTTGGGCATATTTTTAAGATGTTTGTTTCACATTTTTGACTGAAACTCAAGGTGAAAAATGTGAAATATCACTTGTTGAACATTTGAGTGAAAAAATTCATGAAAAAGTTATTCAATTTATTGGCATTTTTTCACCGAAGAAAGAAGTGAAAAATTTAAAACTTTTTCACCACTTTTTTGACTTGAAATCAAAGTGAAAAATGTGAAACAAACCTCATGTTTTTCTTCGAACTAGTAATACCATTAATTCATACACATTTCAAGGTAAAAACAAAGGTGGAAAAAAAAATGAAAAGTTTTTTGACCAGTTGTTTCACTAGAAATAGAAGTAAAAAATGCAAAACAAGCACCGGAGGCAAAAGCCAACTCACCCAGAATTCACATGTGTTTCACTCATGTGGTCCGAAGGTGGTTAGCAGCTAAACAAAGCTGATATCACAGTCCATCAATTGCTCTTTGCTAGACAAAAGACACACAAAGAATAGACAAAGGACAGACAAAGGAGCTTGGAAATCCTGTGCTGCCCTTTGTCCTTTGTCCTTTGTCCTTTGTCCTTTGTCCATCCTTTGTCTATTGTTTGCCTTTCACTATTGGAGCAATTCAAGTGTTTTCGACGGAAAAATTGGTAAAAGATTCAAAATCTGTTTAGTACATTGTATTTTGGGTCCCAGTTGCATTTTAGATGTGTTTTAACCACTGGATTCATTCCTGGTGTACTTGGGTCCATGCCACCCACCATTCCCTCACAGATTTGAAATCCAAGCTGAAAATCAAGCAAAATGGCTGTTTTAATCAGTACTTGGCCTGGGGTGAGTCCAATCCCAGATGGATTTTGGGGCCCAGCGGCATTTTCGGTGCATTTCAGGTCCCTGCATCCATTTCTGGTGTGCTTGGGCCCATGCCACCCACCGTTCCCTCACGGATTTAAAATCCGAAAAATCACAAGTACTTGGCCCGCGGTGAGTCCAATCGCAGACAGATTTTGAGGCCCAGCGGCATTTTAGGTGCATTTCAGGTCCCTGCATCCATTTCCGGTGTGCTTGTGTCCATGCCACCCACCGTTCCCTCATGGATTTAAAATCCGAAAAATCACAAGTACTTGGCCCGCGGTGAGTCCAATCGCAGACAGATTTTGAGGCCCAGCGGCATTTTAGGTGCATTTCAGGTCCCTGCATCCATTTCCGGTGTGCTTGTGTCCATGCCACCCACCGTTCCCTCACGGATTTAAAATCCGAAAAATCACAAGTACTTGGCCCGCGGTGAGTCCAATCGCAGACAGATTTTGAGGCCCAGCGGCATTTTAGGTGCATTTCAGGTCCCTGCATCCATTTCCGGTGTGATTGGGCCCATGTTGTCTGCCGTTGCCTCACAGATTTAAAATCCGAAAAATCACCCTCTATTGCTGTTTCAATGAGTTAACTCGAAAATGCTTAATGACACCTTTTGCTTATTTCATGAATAGTGGGGTATTTACACTGTCTGATCCTACTTCCAATGTCCATTTCCCTCTAAATGGTCTCCTTAATGCCCTATTCATGAAATAAGCAAAAGGTGTCATGATCATTACGCATTTTCGAGTTTTATCCTCATATATTGGCCTGTCTTTTGACCCAAAACTGGTCATATAGCCCAGGAAACTCAGTAAGAACCTTCAGAACATCATCCATGACCTTGTGGCATACTGAATATAGTGAACAAGAATACAAAACAAGATCAGCCTGAAACATGGGGTACAGGGTGCCTTGGGTGTCAATTGCCTACTTTACTACTATGAATACATCATCCAATCCCAAAGGATGTGTTTTGGGGTATCTCATATCATGGAGGAATACATAATAGGGTCAAAGTGAAATTTCTTTGTATGACCAAATTGCGATGTTTTTCATCATTGGAATACAATAAACCAGTATCTTCGTAGCTTGAAGAAACAAGGTAGTGCACTCCAGAGTCATTTCCATTTGTATATCCCCCGGATATTATGGCCAGGGAACAATTTACCAACTTTGCTATTTTCACCCTATTACTGCAATGTAGTAGGCTCTAATGTGTCCTAGTTGGCTTCAAAGAGCCTAGAACAACATTCCTATCCAGAACATCCAAAATGGTTGAATTATGAGCCAGAGAAGGGTCAATGTAGCAAACTTCCTTTTTGGGACGAAAGTGTTAGTGTCCCAAAAAGGAAAGTCATCAGCCAAACCTATACCCAAATTGTAGAGCTCATCAAGGGCTACAAGAGTCATCTATAGCAGTTTGTGATTGGCAGCCTCATTGGCCTGCAAAATGCAAAATACTTTCTGAGAGCCGACACTTTTTGAACAAATGTTAGCATTTAATGCAACCAGGCATCAATTGCAACCTCAATATGGGCAGCCATCATTTATCAGGCAGCTATAGCACCCAATACAGACAGCCATCAATTTCAAGGCAATGGCAGGACCCATCAAGTCCAATACAAATAGCAGAAATATGATTTAATTATGACTTATATCAGCTGCTAATTCTTGAAAGTAGCCTTAGACCACTACTAAGGGTGGAACATTATGATTAAATACAACTCCAGAGCATAATGTATTGTAATCTTAATATAATGTTAGCATCAGGACCCATATTTACTCGTAAGAGTATTGTAATGTATTGTAATCAGATCGTAATTTTATTTAATCATATTTAATGAATGCTAATACCTCCAAATAGTCAAGCCCATCGCCGAAACCGGTGTTGAGGAATTCCTTCTTCAGCACAGTGGCAGTGGTGGTTGCAGCAGCCATGAAGGACCGAGCATCTGACATGGTGTACTTGCTGCTCGAAACAGCGCCATTTGACTGCAATACTTACTCCTGGAATAGCTAGGATGTTACAGGCGATGCGAGAGAGGATCAGAAAGTGGATGGCACACAGCCGCAACAGGCAAAGACGACAGATTGATGATAATCTTGGCAGAGTGTGAAAAGCATGGGCATTCTCGGAGCACCGGAGCAATGTTTAGTAGCCTGCCTTTGATGGAAAGGGGCCTTCAGGGGCCCGAGATGCTGGCAAAATAGTGGCGAAAGAGTGCCCTCAAAAGATTTGGACATCCACCATGAGGCGATGCAAAGACAGAGACCTGAGAACCAGTTTACACCTGAGCCAGACCAACATTTTGAGTAGGCAAAGCTCGATGAGGGATGTACCCGCACTACTTAATATTATGATTAAATACAGCATCGGCATTGTAATATAATCTAACTCTAATGTAATCTAATGGTCTATAATTTTGGCACCTGACATTATCCTGAGGCTCTATCTAATGGTAATTCTAACATTAAATCCGAGTATACTCGAATGTACTCGTATTTTTAGCCAGCCTTAACCACTACATCTCCCTTCTAATAAAACCTACTACGTTACCTATTCTAACTAGAATGGTAGTATGGGTAGAGGGAGAAGAGTGGTGATTTTATTTCCCTGTATTTTACAATATTTTTTGGTGAATTTCCTTTTTAGGTGATGGCCACTGGGTGGAGGGGGAAGAGTGGTTTTTTTTTCTTTTTTTTCTTGTATTTTACAATATTTTTTAGTTTTTTAGGTATCCTACCCTGGCAGGATTAAGTAACACATTCTCTCTTTAAAGCTTCAAGTTGCAGAGGTGAATATGCTGCACGGAAGGAGTTATTATTTTTATTTTTATTGTATTTTTTCCTGTATTTTTCAATATTTTTTGCTGAATTTCCTGTTTTGGATATCCCGCCTCCACTGTCAGACACATTATAGCCTCTTCATATTTTTTTCTATTTTTTCTTCTATTTTTCTTGTAGTTTCCTTTGTGAGACATTCTAACTCCCACTATTGAGCCAACACCCGACAGGATTACCTAATACAAGTAACAACTGAGAGCTCTAAGTCCAAAGGCCCATATGCTGCAGTGCCTTTGCAGTATATTTGAACCTTGCGTGCAGTAGTTTTTGCAGCACACTGGCTTTTCTTCAAACACTTCATATTAGAAGGGGCACAGGGGGGGGTATGCCCCTTCTAATATGAAGGGTTATGTGGGATTATTAGGTGAGAGATAATTAAGGAGAAGAAGATTGATAAGAGTGTTAAGCTGGCGGTTGTTATATACCGAGCCGAAGTGGACCTAAAGAGTAAAGGCCGAAGGACCGGAGGCTCCGGTATGTCGGAGCGTCGGAGGGCCGGAGGGTCCGGAACGTATATGAAGGGGGATCACAACACCACAGGGGGTCAAGGGTGAGTGACTACCCGACCCGGCAAGTATCCGATAGAGGAAGACAAGTCGGAGTACCGGAGAGGACGGAGACGACTCAGTGCAAGGAAAGTGATCCAAGCAACGTCAATTATCAATCTGACGTACAGGACATATTAAAGACATATTTATACTAAGTAGCTAATTGTTTTCCATATAAGGAAGGAGAGTGGTTCTTAACAATAAGACAAGTCAGATGGACTGATGAGAAGTCGTATGACAATAAGACGGATAGACGGAAAGGCGGATAAACGGGAAACGCTCAGTAATCCTTCATTGCATAAAAACCCGATGATTCCGGATGGTTCGGAGGCTCCAGTAATATACCGGAGCCTCGGAACCTACCGGAGCTACCGGAAGGTCGACGAGAGGACTGGGGATGTTGCATGGATATAACAGTATCCCCCTCTTAGGTTCCTCTCCCATGAGGAACCCAAAAGGAATGAAGTTTGTCGAATGATGAGGAAGCGTGGGAAAATAAACAAGATCAAAAAGTCACATGCTGTTGGTTTTGACTCAGACATTTCTTTCTTTCATACCACCACCACCTCCGGCACTCAAATACCAAAACACAATGTCGAGCCATGGAAACAACGACAGTGGGCGCGAAGGGTCCAGCGGCAGTGACCGCAGCAACGCCGGCAACGGCAAGAATTCCGGGAAGGGGAAGGCGCGCGCAACGACGACGGAGCTGCGGGACGAGGCTGTCCAGCGCTTCTACGACGAGAGGGAGCAGCGCCGGGCACGCATGATCTCAGCGTACCAGGAGCAGGCAGAGGAGGTGGCGCAACGTGCGGAGGTGGCGTCCGAAGAGGCAGCTCGAGCCCTCCAGCTCATTCACGACCTGGAGGCGCTCGACGCGGAGGCCCCGGAATTTGATGAAGTGCCGGTCATCGAGACTTTGAGGTCGGTGTCACCGGAGCGTGCGGAGGGAGGGGATGAGCAGGACGAGCTGAACGACGAGGATGACAGTGACGTCGAGCAGGAGGGAGAGAACGGTGCATCGCAGTGAAAACCGGAGGTTCCGGTACTAACAATTTTTTTTGATTTTCGTAGTTTGCGACTCCTGCTGGAAGAGCGGGGAGGTGTGCGTGGTCGGGGCGGGGCGAACCGCCTGCCGCCGTTGCCGCACAAAGCACATCCAGTGCAGCCGTGCGCGGCCCCTCGGACCGTCTCGCGTCAATAAGCGACGTGAGGCACAGGAGGCCCGTCGTCAGGGGTCCGCACCGGTTGCGGGGCCCTCGCGGACGCGCCGGACCACCCGAGTGGAGTGGGCTGACCGGAGCGACCGCGAGGTGCGCGATCGTACTTGGAAGGAGCGGGAACGGAGGGCGCGAAAGGCCAAAGGGAAGGAAAGCGTGCGCGGGAAGCTCCGGGAGCTCGAGGCCCACGTTGGGTACCTCGGCGAGCAAGTGGGGCGCACCATGCTGCGCTATAGGCTGGCATACCGAGCGTGCCAGCTTATCCTCAAGACGCTTGCGGCGCCGGAGAGTGGACGGGAGGTGCCGCCTGGGGTTGAGCGGATGTTCCGGTGGATGGCGGCCGATATGGAAGCCTCCAAGTGGGACTTCTCCCTTGCGGAGGAGGCGGACCTCGACCAGGTCGCAGAGGAGCCGGAGGAGGACGAGGGCGCGCACCCGGCGGTTGACGAAGTGTGGAAGCCCCGTCATGGAGGAGAAGGAGGTGGAACCCGCCGAGTCGGAGGACTCAGAGGCGGAACCGGAAGCTCCGGTTGCGCCCCGAGCTCGTTCCGAGTCCTGGCCAGAGGATTTCCGGTCCACGGACGGCGGGGAGGATGAGAGGATGGAGGTTGACGCGCCTGAGGCGCCGGAGGGGCCGGAAGGGCCTGAAGAAGAACAAGTCACCGCGACGTCCAGGGTCGCGAGTCAGGTCGCGGAGGCAAGGACCATTACGGTCCTTACCTTCAAGCCCGATCCCGAGCCAGTCCCGCCTCCGCCACCCACTCCTTCGCCAGCACCGGAGGCTCCGGTGCAGGTGAAGAGGGAGTCGGAGGTGCGCGAGTTCCAGACCCTCGTGCTGCAGCCGGGAGCCCCAGCCGGTTTCCACGAGGAGGGTGGAGTCTTCGTACTGGATAATTCGGACGAGGAGATGGGGGAGCCGGAGGCTCCGGAAGAGCCGGAAGCGTCCGGAAGCGCGGAGTGAAGGCCCTGGAGGCCTAAGGACAAAAGAATATTGTAGATATATGAATGAGTGTTTGTATTTTTGATTTGGACGAAATTTTGTTTTTTTCTTGATGTTAATTTTGTGTGATGAGTTAATATTCGGGTCCGGGCTTGTTCGGAAAGCGCCGGTGAAAGTTGTCGATGTGTTCAGCCGCGTCCAAGTCGTCCGCCCCAACCCAAGCGTACTGATCGTCTGTATTCTCGTATCCGAGCCATTCAATGTAGTACCGGAGCTTAGTCTGGAACCTCCGGTCGATCTTCGAGTCAACGATTTGCTTGATTTCGAAGTGGGACTCGCCGTTGATGATTTCTACGGCTGCCGGAGGTGACTCCTCGCGTCCCGGAAATGGGTTCGGAACGTGCGGTTCGAGTTGGGAAATATGGAAGACTGGATGGACCTGTGACAACGATTTCGGAAGTCGAATGGTATAAGAAGCGGCACTGGGTTTGCCAATAACTTCGTAAGGGCCAAGGTACGTCTCCGAGAATTTCGGAGTAGGCCGGCTGGTGTGAAGATGCTTCGCGAGGATGAAAACCTGATCGCCGATCGAAAGCGGAGGTTGCGGAGCCCGTTTCCGGTCTCTGGTTTCCTTGTACCGTTCCTGGGAAAAAGTGATTTGCTCCCGGAGGAACTGGTGAAGTTCTTGAAGATCAACTACAAAATCCTTGGCATACATGTTCACAACATCACGTTCCGGATGAACGGTGATTGCCGGATTGTAACCTTTGTTGGCGAAGAAGGGGGAGATGCCGGTTGAAGCATTCGGAGCGTTGTTGAGAGCAAATTCCGCAAGCGGAAGGAGTCGATCCCAATCGTCCTGTTGATGTGAGCAGTAGATGCGAATATATTGTTCAACAGTCTGATTCATACGTTCCGTTTGACCGTCGGCCTCCGGATGATAACCGGAGGTATAGTGGATCTCCATATTGAGAAGTTTGCCCAGCGACCGGAAGAATGAAGCGATGAATTCGGAGCCCCGGTCACACGTAACGTGCGCCGGAACACCGTGTTTGGAAAAGACGTGAATAAGGAAGAGGCAAGCGAGCTCCGGCGAATTGATATGGGTATAACAAGGAATGAGAATGACCTGTTTGGATGACCGATCAACAATCACCAAAATGCAGTCAAACTCGCCGGAGACGGGGAGTTGCTCGATGAAATCCATGGAAATGAAATGCCAAGGCCGGAGCGGAACCGGAAGCGGTTTCAGGAGTCCGTAAGGCCGATGCCGAGGCTTTTTTGTTGTGCTTGCATAGAACACATAGTCTCGGACGAAGGTCCGAACCTCCGGCCAAGTGTACTCGTGGCGTACAAGTGCTAAAGTACAATTTTGTCCAAAGTGGCCAGCCAACTCGTGATCATGCAAATTCTGCAGAACACGTACGCGGAGCTGGTCCGGAGCGTCTCCGGAAACCACCGGAACATAAATGCGATCGTAGAGCTGGAGCATACCGGAAGGGTCGAGTTTCCAGCGCGGAGTGGTGCCGGAGGCTGCGGAAGCGAGTCCCGCAACGGCAGCTGGATCATCATTGTAGTGGGCACAAATGTCGGAAAAGAGCTTCTCAACATCCATAACGATGGAGGAACGGAGGGTAATTCCCTCAAGGAATGTGGCCCGGAGCGACGCGGTGAGTTGATCTTGAGTAAAAATGGGGCAAAAATTTTGAGGATTCAATTGGCCATAAGCCCTATCCCCCTCTTTAGGGTAGACGTCCCATCGTCTAGTCAAAGCGTCTGGCTTAGCTCCGAGCTTACCTGGACGAAACCGGATAACCATATTGAAGTGGCACAGGTATTCCGACCACCGGACTTGGCGACGAGTGAGGATTTTGGTCGTCCTGAAGTATTCCAGGTTCTTGTGGTCGGTTACGACGTCGACCGGAAGCTCCGGTCCTTCGAGATAATGCCTCCAGTTCCTTGTCGTGAGTGTCGTAGTTGAGTTCGGCCGGACTGAGTGTCCGAGACCGGAACGCAATGGGATGGATTTCGCCATCATCTCTGAGGATGGAGAGAATCGAGGCGATTGCGTAGTCGGAGGCGTCGGTTTTGACAGTAAGCTGCCGGAACGGAATCCAGTGTGAAAGTACCGGAGCCTCCGTAAACGCGTGCTTGAGGGTGTCAAATGCGAGTTGGCAAACCGGGGTCCAATCCCATCGGATGTTGGAGCGAGTGAGGCGAGTAAGAGGGATTGTGCTCACCGAATAGTTCCATATGAAACACCGATAGAAATTACAAAACCCAAGGAAGGACTGAACATCCTTCACTTTCCGGGGTTCCGGCCAATCAACAATGGCGGAAACTTTGTCCGGAGACATCCGGAAGCCTTCCGGCGACAGGATGTAACCGAGATATTCGCAAGTGGTGACACTGAACTCGCATTTGGAGAGTTTGCAGTAGAGTCCGGCCTTCCGGAGGCGCCGGAGCACCTCCCGAACGTGTTCAGTATGTTGGGACGGATCATCGGAATAGATCAATATGTCGTCCAAATAAATGACGACGTACACGTTCAACAGATCCGCGAACAGACTGTTCAGGAACCGCTGAAAAGCGGACGGAGCATTGGTAAGTCCTTCCGGAACAACCCGGAACTCGAAGGACCCATAGCGAGAACGAAAAGCCGTTTTAGGTTCATCACCCGGAGCGATCCGGAGAAGATGGTATGCATGCCGGAGATCAAGTCTTGTATAGATGCGAGCCTTCCCGGGAGCATCGAGGAGATCTGCAATGAGAGGAAGCGGATAGTGGTCCTTCTTCGTGATCCGATTAAGGCCCCGGTAGTCGACGCACAACCGGAGACTGCCATCCTTCTTCTTAGCGAAGAGAATAGGAGCTCCATGACTTGAACGAGTCGGGTATATAAATCCCAACTTCAAATTCTTGTCGATGAAGTCCCGGAGGGCAGCGAGCTCGGTAGGCGAAAGGGAGTAAACGTGGCCAACCGGAGGCTCCTCGCCGTCCAGGAGCTCGATTTTGAGGTAGAATTCTCGATGAGGAGGAAGATTGTAAGCTTCCTGCTCGTCAGCGAACTCATGGTACTCGGAAGGTATTCCGGAAGTGTCCGGAGCTGATGCGGAAGCAAACCGGGCACGGCCTTCTTCCGAGGGGGTGGCGCGCATGGTATATTGACAACAATCCTTGTCTCAAATGATGGAGCGGTAAGCCGCAGCAGACACGAGAGACACAAGCGGAGGGGTAGAGAGAGGACGAGGCCCGGAGGCCTCCGGAATCTCCATGGAAGGAGCGGGAGATGGCGGAATCATCGGAGTCGGGGTAGGCGCCGGAACCGGAACGACTTGTACCGGAGGTGCCTCGTCCGTAATCGCCCGGAATAATTTCCGGGGTTGTCGACAGGGATTTCCTTACGGGATCGGGCCGGAATGTGATAGAGGCTTCGGACCAGTGAATCAACGGATTAATGCGGCTGAGCCAATTGTATCCCAGAACCAGATCGCAAGGGGAATTGAGACAGAAGTCCATGTATTGAATTTCGCCAGAAGGAAACCGGAGCAACAACCGGAGCATCCGGTTGATGATGGAGGAAGAGCCGTCGAGATACCGGACCCGAACCGGGTCCACCGTATACGTGGGAAAAGCATTAGATTCGCAGACTTTCAATGATACAAAACAATGAGATGATCCAGAGTCCACAAGCGCATGTACACGGGAGTTGAATCCCGCAACTACTCGAGAGAGAAGAGATGGAGAAATGGAAGAGCATAGCTCCGGCTCGGAGATGTCCGACCGGAGGGAGGAAATATCGAGAGAGACGTAAAGGGCATTAGGGAAGAGAGCGGAAGCGTTGAGACGAACCTCGGTGAGCACCCGTGAGTCAACGCAACTCGGACCAGGTGCGGAGGATTCCGAGTTGCTGATCAATTTTTTGACTCAGCAGCCACAGCGGCCGGCGTAGCCGGAGCCACCAGAGCCTGGGTGGTCGTACCAGAGGTGGAGGCCTGGGCGGCTTTGGCGCTAGCCTGCCCAGGACGCTTGTTGCAGCTGTCGGCGGTGTGACCCTTACCTCCGCAGTACATGCAGAGGTTATTCTTCCGACGTCGCTCGCGTTCGTCCTGCTTGATCTTTCCGCTGGCGTCGAGCTTGTCGGCGTAGGCGCGAGCGGCAGGAGTGGCATTGGACGACTTGGCCTTGCCTTTACCCTGGTTACCGGAGCGTCCGGCATTGTGACCGGAGGTTCCGGCTCGCAGCAGTAGAGGAGGGTGCAGGAGCGTTGAAAAATTTGGAACTTTTGCCGGAGTTCCGATTACCGGGTTTCGGGTTGCCGGATTGACCTCCAGTAGCATTACTGCCACCGGAACCGGAGGGTTTGTCGTGTTCACGCTCCCAGAGCTTCTCCGCCTCGCGTTTCCAGTACCGGCCATTGATGATGCGAGCGACCAACTTCACCCCGTCGAGGGTGTTGGCATAGTTGTGATGAACCATGTCGTCCTTGATGCGACGGGGAAGTCCTTCGTAGAACTGATACCGGAGGGCGTTATCGCTCCACCGGGTCAAGACCGAAAGGAAGTTGAACTCGATGATGTAAGTGGTGATCCGGTCACCGGATTTCATCTGGCACGCGTGAATCTTGTCCTTGGCAGCCCCAACCAGATCATGCGGCCCGAAGTTTAACGTAAGCTCCTGAATGAAGACGGCGAAGTTGCCGTCCCAGACCGGAATGATGGTTGGGTCGTAAAGGTTGGGGGAAAACCATTGCTGAGCACTGCCCCGGAGGTACGAAATGATGTAGAGGATACGATCATTGTCATCCGGAAAGTCTTGCGGGCGTTCCGCGAAGTGCAAGTAGCACTGGGTGAGGAAGGACGAGAGTTTAGCCGGGTCCGATCCATCGAAGGTGTCCGGATTACGGAGATTGGATCGGTTGGAACGAGGAGGAAGGTCCACGGGATGAGCGGAGAACACGTTGATGGCATCCTGGAAGGTCCGGATGGTGTCCATAATTAAGGCCTCGTTGGCCTCAGGCGTCGGAACACGACGAGGGGCACGAGGTATACCGGGACCTCCGGGGCCACCGCCAGGTGGACCGCCAGGGGGGCCTCCGGGTGGACCTCCTGGAACACCAGGACCACCGGGACCGCTGGGACCTCCGGGGCCACCTCCGGGTGGACCACTGGGAGGGCCGGGCGGTGGACCAGCACCACCACCTCCGCCACCACCGCCATTACCGCCACCATCGCCTCCATCGCCATTGTCACTGCCCCCGTCATGAATGGAAGGAGCAGGATCACGCTCGGGAAGCTCCTCTGATAAGTGGAGGCTTGCTGCATGACCTCCGGAATGTACAGAGTCTTCGGAAGCTTCCTGGGGATCCTCCGGAACCTCGACGATACGAGGCCCAGCGATGGGAGATACGCTGTGAGAGACTGCTGCAGCGCAGCGTGGATGGGGTGAAGCCGGATACCTCACCGGATTCTCGAGAGTCCGGGGATTGAGAACCAACCCCAGAATAGTTGTTGGAGACGGCATAGGCGGCGCAGGTGAACTCCGAGTGAAATGCGGAGTGTATCGAAGGGTGGGTGATACCAGAATAGACGGGTACATCGACGGACCGAGAACTTGGACCGGAGTACTCATCGGAACGATCTGGCTGAACATATGGGATTCTCGACGAGGTTCCCACCAGTCCGACCAGTGTTGGAACGTTCGACTTGTTCCGTGTTGGGTAGATTTGGATCAGGAAGGCGAGACATTGCCAGTCAGAGTAGCGAGATTGATAATACTGTTATATACAGAGCCGAAGTGGACCTAAAGAGTAAAGGCCGAAGGACCAGAGGCTCCGGTATGTTGGAGCGTCGGAGGGCCGGAGGGTCCAGAACGTATATGAAGGGGGATCACAACACCACAGGGGTGAGTGACTACCCTAACCGGCAGGTATCCGATAGAGGAAGACAAGTTGGAGTACCGGAGGGAACCGGAGGGAACCGGAGAGGACGGAGACGACTCAGTGCAAGGAAAGTGATTAGTGTTGCCACGGCTCGGCTTGAAACCGCTAGCCGTGCGAGCCGAGCCAGCTGTTTGGCAGATGGCTCCGCGTGGCTCGGTTATGGCTCAAGCCGGCTCAGTCACGGCTTCCACCTCAATTTGGTGCACCATGCAGTGGCACCACTGCACGGTGTGGGGGTGTAAAAAGTGACCAATTATTTTGACGAACTGAAGTCGAACGACATGAACAACCTTAGTAGCACGTGATAATGCGAGTGTTTGGGCCGCGGGGAAGCGCCAAATAACACTTGCCCACCAACGCACCCACTAACCACAGCGGCCGACGTCCCCAGAGACATCTGACCATGCAATCCCAGCAGTATGTACCCTCCAGACCGATGCCTTCATCTTATTCACCACACCCCAAGCCGTTCCAAAGCCGCTGTCCCAGCGCACCAGTCGCGCTTGGGCGGCTTCTCAACACAAATGAGGACTGCAATACCTTGAGCGGAAAAACTTCCCATGGTCTCCATGCCTCCAAAGCCTCGAGGCGCTACTCTAAATTGATTCCGAAACAAAATGCATCAATCCATTGCGAATAAACTTTGGCATTTGCAGGGTCGCTTGTGGCGAGAGTGCTCCATTCTTGGGTAAGTGGCCTGTCTTTTCTTTCTCTCTCTCATCCTTACTCGTCCCCCGTTTCTTCAGCAAATCGTTGTTGTTTACTGTTTCTCCGTGGAGGGCTCGATGCCTCCACGGATCCGCCCAAGGAATGCAACGACAAGCTCCCGGCAACTTCCCAGTGGAGCTCTGGAAACCACCTTCCAAGTCGATAGTTTGTCTACCTTCTTTCCTTTCGTCAACTTTCTGAAGCGGTGTTTTAGAGCCCACAGATGATACTGAGCGCAGTCCCCCCGCTCCACGGCGGCATACGAGGGCTAGGCAGCCCGTGGGTGAAGAAAACCTTGGAGTTGATCCGAGTCCAATGCGCACACGACGACGACGGTACCAAGAAGCTCCTTCACTGACTTCAGGACAGCCACACCCTGTAGCAGATCCCAGTGCAGCTTGTAAGAACCCAATATTCTCTGGCTAACCGGGGCTGATGATCTAGCAGCTCGAGCGGTCCCATCCCCCCAGAATCGACACGGGATCCTGGGGCCAGAGCCTCTGATGCCACAGTAGTTCCCCAAGGTGGGCACCGTCGCAGTTACGACATTTTACAGCTCACTTTCCAATGACAGTGTCTCCCTCAAGTTATCGACCGGCTTCAAGGCTTAACACTGCATCCGCTACCTCCGGCTCAAGAACAGCAGCTCAAGGTTAATATCCCCACCCATATCACGCTCGATGGCTCACTTTCGCATTCATAGCACTTACAAATCGTCGACCTGATTCACGTCCAGATCCGCCCGTTGCCTTCGGCTCCGGAACAGGAACCCACGGTAAATCCCCCCACGCTTACTAAGCTTCGCAGCTCACTTTGCCTTCTAGCGCCTCCTAGGAGTCGTCGACCAGCCTCAAGGCCAGATCCCACACCTGTCGCTTCTGGCTCAAGAACCGTGCCTCCAGGTGAATACTAACATTACACGTATCAAGTTCAATGGCTCACGCGTCAACAGGGCCCTCTTCACACACCGGCCAAATTGAATATTCAGCTCTGCTGAATGTCACCCGAAAAGATCCTTTTCAGCTACTTATTCAGCTTGCGGCATTTTTGCCATTGGCCCGGCATTTTCCGGACCAATGGCAAAAATGCCTCCAGCTGAACATGTTGCCGAAAATGGTGTTTTCAGGTAACGTTTAGGCAGCATAATCCCGGCTGAATATTCACTTTTGCAGGTGTGTCAAGTCGTCCCCGGGATCTCTTCGACTCGGATTCTGACTCAGAACTACCCCGGCACCGGCATCGTCCATCACGTCCAAATGTCCGATTCGTCGTCGAAGATGATGAGGAGTCCTTTGGTCCGTCTCCACCCGCCACCCCAACGCCTACATCGTCGCCTACTGGCCCACCCCCGGGACCCTCTTCCCCGAGTCGAGGTCCATTCAACAACTCTGAGCGCCCACCAGCCCCGCCCAGTTCCTCTCGCGCTGATGACAATCCACGCCATGCACGTCACAAGGCTCCTGCCGGTACCCGCAAGCAAACGGCGAGCGATGTATGGTCGTTCTACAGTGAGATGCAGCAAAAAAATCACTGTCTATTCTGCCAGTAAGTCTCGTTCCATTCACGGAGATCTCGGGCTCATCCAATGACGAAGGCAACAACATGCCATGCATCCTCATATTCAAGCGACCTCGTTCAGCACGAGGACGAGCACTGGTGTCCTTCGTAAACATCTGTATGAACGCCATGCAGATGCTTGGATCGCCGGGTGCAAACGATTGAATATTCCAATCACCGCAAAAGAAGCTCAACCCGCCATAGAAGAGTATCAACGACGCCAAGGTCAACAGCCCCAGTCGGACGCAAACTCGACCAACAACCGTCAGCCCTTCTTGCACGAGGCCTTCGTTGATGCGCTCGTTGAGTTCATTGTTTCAGATGATCAGGTATGTCCCTCTTGTCTAACGTGCAACGTTAACGTCTCAAGACCGTTCATAGTCTATCAACGTCATCGAGAACAAACAACTACGTGCAATCTTCTTGATGCTCCGAGAAGAACTCAAAGACACTGACATTCCGCATCGTACGACTATTCGTAACCGAATCCTTCAGCTTCTCGATGAATACCTTGATGAACTCGAGGAGGAGATGAAGGTGCGTACATAGCCATCTACGCGAACTGAACTTTGACATCCCTCTAGGCCGCTCTCGGGTTGATATCTGCGACGATGGATATGTGGAGCGATAAAAACCTCAGACCGTACATGGCCATCACCGGCCATTGGATAGCGGTCAAGGTTATTTAAACACCTTCGGGCCCTCAATATTCGCTGCACCTCCGCAGCGCCTTGATTGGATTTACCCGCGTTCCAGGCCACCATGATGGCGAACACCTTGCCCAAGCCTTTCTGCATGTAATTGACCGCATTCGTATCTCAGGCAAGGTTTGTAAACTTCGGATCATGTGTACTCGTGCCCAACGCTGACCTGTTCTCCTTCTTCAAGCTTGGCTGGATAACCCTTGATAATGCATTCAACAACGATACATTCATGCGTTGGTTGGAATTGGAGCTGCGACGACGTGGAATTCGCTTCTCAAGTGTAGAACGGCGCATTCGGTAACGTTCCTGTTCGCTGTTTCTACTCCAACTGACAATATAACTAGATGCTTTCCACACGTCGTCCACTTGGCATGCAAGTCTGTCCTTGAGGCCATTACGGACATGCAGTTTGCTTCTGATGATGGGAGGGACTTCGAACCCGTCGGATATGCGGCAAACAGCTTTGTTGATGCTTTAGAGCGTGACCCCATTGCGACGATCCGTACTCTTATACACCAAGTAGGATTCATTTCATCGCTTGTGTGCAGGAATGAACATTCCATTCCATTCACAGATTCGATCATCTTCCCTTCGCCGTCAGTATTTCTCTGAAGTCCTCAAGGCTCTCGAGCTGAAGGATTTCGAGCTCCTTCGGGACGTGGTCACACGATGGTCTTCGACATTGTTGATGATCGAGCGTGCCCTCATGCTACGCGAGGTAAACACATGAACTCATTCACCACTGTTCTGACCGCTCTTCACGCACAGCCTATCAATCGTTTTTTAGCCAGCAATCCAGAACTTCAAAAATATAAACTCGGGGCACACGAGTGGGAGGCACTCGAGTCGTGCCGCAAAGTCTTAGCGGTCAGATCTTCAGCCCAGTACTTTGGTCCAGATCCTAATCCGTATCTCAGGTACCGCACGCTTTCCAGCAGAAATTATCGGCAGAAAAAACTCCGACCCTCGGGAACGCATTGCCAGCCTTCGAGGCACTCATAATGAAATGGACTAGCATGCAAGAAGATCTCCCGGAGATGGCGGACATTATTCAGCGAGGGATCAACAAGTTGGGTTCGTATCAAGAACGTTTTGAGCTTGTTCCAGCCTACGTCCTTGCGATGCGTAAGTTCCCTTTCTCTAATACTTTGCGGAGTCTTATGTTTTCAGTCATCAACCCCGCAATAAAACTTCGCTGGTTCGCTGAGTGCAGACCCGAAAGGATAGAATGGGCCAAACAACTTTTCATAAACACTGTGCGTCTATTTCTTCTGACTCATTACATAAAACATATTGACCTTAGTCCAGATTCGTGATTACGGTGACAATATCATTGCTTCCCCTGCGCGACCCTCGCATAGCGGCTGGGCAGATGAAATACTCGGCCTCGATGATGCGCCCCTGCCACACGCTGTCGCTGGAAGCATTGAGGAAGAGGTGAATTCTTACTTCAGTGATATGCGGACTGGCCTTACGTCGATGAGATACTGGGAGGTGAGCCTGTGTCTCAAGCATGCGCCATACACCATTGACATTTTCGTTCAGGAAAACCAGCTCCGCTACCCGAGAATATTCACGCTAGCCCTCGACATACTACCCATCCAGGGATCAGCAGTGCCCTGCGAGCGTGTGTTTTCTTCCAGCGCCGAAACTGACACCCGTCGTCGTAACCGCACCTCCCCGGAACTGATGGAGGCGCTGCAGATGCTCAAATTTTTCATCAAGCAGGGCGGTGATTTAGATTTCACCGCTGGCACGAGCAAGCAGGATGAAATAGATTGGCTGGAGGCAGAGATGAAGGACATTAGTACTGTACCAGAGGACCTGACGTCGTTCATAGCCTCTCTGCTGTCGAATAAATGAGAACTTGGTCTTGTTTCCCTTTTCGGTACGGGAGCCGCGGTTTGAGCCGAGCTGAGCCGAAGCCGTTCCAAGCCAGCTGAAAGCCGACGGCTCGGCTCTCCATATTAGGAAACGGCTTCAGAGCCATCAAAAGCCGAGTCGAGCCAGCCGTAGCCAAGTCGTGGCAACACTAAAAGTGATCCAAGCAACGTCAATTATCAATCTGACGTACAGGACATATTAAAGACGTATTTATACTAAGTAGCTAATTGTTTTCCATATAAGGAAGGAGAGTGGTTCTTAACAATAAGACAAGTCAGATGGACCGATGAGAAGTCGTATGACAATAAGACGGATAGACGGAAAGGCGGATAAACGGGAAACACTCAGTAATCCTTCATTGCGTAAAAACCCAATGATTCCGGATGGTTCGGAGGCTCCGGTAATATACCGGAGCCTCGGAACCTACCGGAGCTACCGGAAGGTCGACGAGAGGACTGGGGATGTTGCATGGATATAACAGTGCTCGAGAAAAAGCTACCAGCCTGGGAGAAAAAGGACAATATTTTATATTACAACGGACTTTATATATGTACCCCGGAATCAGGAGTTGCACAATAAGATTATCGGACTTCATCACGACCTGCCCATGCTCGGCCATCCCAGAGAGAACCGCACACAGGAAATGGTGGAGCGTAATTATTGGTGGCCGAGGCTGAGAAATCAGGTCACCGAATATATAAAGGCCTGCGAGGCTTGCCAAAGGACTCGAGTGCACCGGTACAAGCAGGGCAAGCTTAACCCGCACAAGATCGCCGAGGGGCCTTGGCAGTTCAACGTTCTCCGTACTCCCACGATTAACGTTTCCGCAGCCGTTTTCTCTCTGCACTATTCACCAAGTTTGTTGGTGCAGGTGCCAGCGGCGTTGTATGGTGCTCGCTTGCGGGATCTAACGTTGTGAAGGTCTTCAATAATCGAGAGCTAGCCCTACACAAGGCGAATGTCTTCGAACATGCGCGCAACCTCCCCGTACCGACCCTCCAGGGCAGTGTAGACGGAGGGAGGGAAACAGGAGTTGTCATGTCCTATGAGGGAATTCCCATTGGCGACCTCGACCGGGTGACCCCAGAGCAGAAGTGAGCAAAATGCTGTTTTAATTTCTTTGATATAATGGTGTTCTTAGACATCAGTTACTTCGCGCAGTGGAGTCGTTACATGCCCAGGGCATACACCATCACGACATCAGAGGAAGCAACGTTTTGGTTGGTCCCCCAAGGCGCCGTCACCCTAATCGATTTTGATCACGCAGAGTTGGACTCGAAATGTGTCGCTTGCTCTGATATAGTTATCAGACGGGAGCTGGAAGCGGGCTCTGTTTTGGGTTTCAAGTTGTAGATACTGTACCATGTCACCTCGTTCTGCTATCGAATTCTTTATGCTTCCGCGTTCGCCTTTTCATGTACAGTTTCTCTTGTGAAACTTACTGTGTTGATCTTCTCTCACCAATGCAGGACACATGCTCAGGCAAATTTCGTCACGCTTTCATCTTACGATTCTTGTATTTTGTAACGTTAGTCTCTTCGTCCCTTCCGTGATTTTCTCGTCATAGCGCGGGATGTCTCTTTCTGCGTGGCTTTGGGCTATCACGCTCTCCATCAGGAGGAGCGTGCCGTTTCCCTTCCTGTGTGCTGCCAACCATGGCCATTTAATGTATCTTTCCTTTCAGTCGCATATCTTGCCGCGATGCCGGTACGACATATGCGACGTTGACGAGACGCAGGTCTCCCAGAAGCGAATCAATTTCCTTGCGCCCAAGATGCGGCCAGGCGACGTAAATTTCGGATGTGTATGTATGCTGGGGAAGCACGAACGATACGATTCGGATACGCTTAACTCGCGACCAATAGTAAGGTCAGGACTTGAACTCAACAAGTCACTCCTTCGAGTCGTTCTTCATTTTGAAATCGACTGTGCGTCTCAAGATTGCAGTAAATTACGTTCGGTACACGGAATAACGGCCTGATGGTCGATGTAAATATTTCGACTGAGAAGTCAACCTGAAGCGTGCTTCTTCTTTTCCATGTCGCATTCCCGCTTGTGAGTAGATTTCCAATGAGCCTAGCAAGCGTCAGCCCATGTTCCAGCCGACAGTGAATCCTCACCTTCTGACATGCCTGCCCACAATAAAATCTTTGTCCACAACCGGAGCACGCTTTCAAGTCGTTCGGATTCCCACACGCAGCACACGCCGTAGCCCGCCGACTATCCCTCCCGTCCTTCTTCAGCTCCTCGAAAAACCCAAACGAGTCGCCCGGGGACATCGTGACCTCGCGCGTCGTCTTGCGCTTACTCGCGCTCAAAGGCCCAAGGAGCGCCTCCGGCGCAAGAGGCATTTTGAACGTCTTCGCGCCCGGCGAGTACGACAATTTCGTGCCCAGCGCGGCCATGACGGCCTGCGTCGTCTCTGCGAGATCGAAGTAGTCCGGGTCAAATTTCGGTCTCTTATTCCAGCCGCGATCGATGTAGTTGGGCATGGAATAGATCTCGGAGAGCAGTTCGCGCCGTGCGGCGGGCGTGCCGGATTTAGTGAGGGTGTCGATGTGTTCGGCCCAGGTGTCGTTCCCCTTGCCGTTTTCCATTGGGCAGATTCCAGAGCCGCCGAGGACTTGGAGGCGGCCGTAGCTCTCTTCAAGCAGCATGATTTTCTCCACCTGAAATCGGCAATTTTGGCGGGGAATTTGGATGGAGGAAGTAATTGGTACCGACGATGATATCGTGGCGGAAATGATCTCCCAGATCGTATTCATACTGGCATGCGTCGCCGACTTTGGCCATAACATGGGCCACGCAATAATCGTCCTCGTTGAGGAAATCATAACCGGACTGAGGTGAAGGGTGTGTGAGGCAAGCTGCATGCAGTAGACAGACAACTTACAGCGTCAACATGCATCATGTCAATCGCGCCGCTGTTCTGGAAGAGGATGAGAGATCGCACGCAAGACGATATGGCTGGTACAACCTTGGGGCCGTATTGCGTGCCATCGCGGTAATCAGTCAGGATGTGTGCATGGAAGTTTCGGACCCTGGGAGAAGTGGTGAAGCAAAATACCAAGCACTGCAAAAGGAAATGCGCACCATCCCATAAGCGGCGCCAAAACCTTGTCCTGAAATACACCCAGAGACATCCCTCCACTGACAATGAACCGTCTCCAGATGCGATCCTCACGGGTCGCCGTTTTTATGTCCCTGTTGATTTATGTGTTACTAGTATCGACAATAAATAGACTGGACTCACGGCATGTGAATCCGGAGGACGTAGTCGCGGCGCGTCAAATCGCCAAGAACGACTTGCTTCAGCTCGCGTTTCTAAAATAATACAGTTAGCGTGCGGTGTTTGTAAAGCAGACGGGCCCGCACCCTTCGCGCCAGAACAGCTTTCATGAATTGATCCTCTGGGCGTAGAAGTTGACTCGATCGGTTGAGTGGCGCGTAGGTCATTTGGTGCATCATCTACGCAGAAATATCGTTAGTGTCACATGTGGCACAAAAGAAAAAACAAGAGGAGAAAGAAGGGTAGAAATGCCGTACTTTTCTCATCATGGGATAAGGGATATCTTCATGTCCTGCACCTTGTTGGCCGCGGGGGATATACTAATTACTAGATGAAAAAAATCCATAGGTGGAAGAGGGAACATACGGGATACAAGCCCCAGGACCTGATTCTACCATTGGGGCCGATGTGTTTCATGTACGTGTCAGGATCTGCATGAATAGTGGCGTCGTAAAAAGGGAGTGCAATGTGCAAGCGCCAGACTCACGTTCAAAGAATGCAGCAGGCAAAGATGAGCCGTCGTCGTTCGGGGCGAGTTTTATGAAAGCGGGAGGCCTTGTCGATGCGATGGTTGTGCCCTGGAGGGCTCGAAGCATATCCTCCATGGTGGATCAAAGGAAAGAGGGGCGTAACGGATGTCACGTCACGAGCTCACATCATCCGCAAAAGCAAGATATTGGAATGTTGAACAAAAGAATTTAAAATTATCGCGAGCCCCGGAGAAAAATGTTGCCACCGGTGCTATCTTAACCACGAACGACGCAAAAGTCGAACTGAAATAATTCCTTTACTCTGCTCATCCGGGCACGTGAAATCCCATCAGCGTGCCATGTTTGTCGCCCCCGGGCCGTCCCGATCCCCGTTCTTTTCTCTTCACGACTTGCATCTTTCGGACCAACGGCGGGGGAAGATCGACATCGCTCACCACAAGTTATATCACCCCTACCGCCGCTACAACATCGAAAGGATCCACCGCGATGAGGAAGCGCGGGAGAAGGAGGCGAAGAAAGAGGGACCCACGATGCTCGGTGTGCGCCCAAGATTAGTTCTACGACGAATCCACAGATCTCACACGTCTAGGACTCAGAGGCGCGCATGGACAGGCCGTGAGCTCGCGCGAGATCCAAGAAGAAGCCTAAGGACGACGACCTCGAGGCGATGCCTGCGGGCGGATCCTTGCAGCCCGCCGTGCTGCCGACGACGGACGGGCACATCAACTTCTTTGAGGATCTGGAGCATGTCGCTGTCCTGACGTTTCAGGTGCGTTTCTCCCTCATGCTCATTCATCCAATTATCCATCATATTGCAGATGATCCGCGTCCTCCCCGGCCTCTTCTCTGTGTATTACCTCGTCGACCGCAGACGCAGGCCCGCCGCCGGAACAACCTCAGCCGCACACCCACCGCTGCCGCGAATCCGCGACCAGCTCTGCGTGCGCAGCTCCTCGTGTCTCGCGCCGCCGCCGCCGCTGTCCCCTTCCCTCTCGGGCGCGTCATAACCATTCTTTCTCTCTCTCTTGTGCTGGCCTCCCTGGACGATGAACGCAACTATGAATGAGACTTTGCAGGACGAGGAGATACAATCAGAGTATCACCCAGAGAGCGAGGAGCTGATTAAATGGATCACTGGGGCGAGCAGGGTTGTTTTGTTTGATCACAGTGCGTCCTAGCACCTTCTATTAAATCCCTGCTTGTACTGAGCGAGTCGCACCAGCAATCCGCCGTCGAATTCCCTGTGAAGCCGAAACGCCACCTAGTCACGGAAGTCCACGTCCACCAAACGCTGGCCTCCGCACCCGTCCGTGTCCATCGACACCTCCCTCCCGAGCCCGTACCCTCGCTCCTCGAACACATATTCCAGATTATCGGCCTCTAGAGACCCATCTGGCACCCCGCATTCGACACGCCTCTCACTCTGTGATTCCCGCACGGTCGACGCGGACAGAGCCTTGGTTGCGGTGGCGCTGCTGTCTCTAGAGCGCAAGGGCGACACGTACGGGTCGCGGAGGAACCCGGCGCACAGGTTCAATGATCTAAAGGGGATGACGCCGGAGGAGTTCGCGTTGATCAAGTGGTGCGGGTCCGAAATTGCGATGTGCTTGTCAGCGATGATGACCGCCTTGCAGCTTCAGCTCTGCAGAGGGTGCCTCAGTATTCACACCTCATACTGCTTTCATGGATCCGTCGATGCCGGAAGGAAGCCCCCCGAGAGAGTCGATTGAGTTGAGGGCACTTGTGTTTTATGATTGAACCGATGTCGCATCGAACCAACTTCCGTTGTGCAAGTCTTGTATTTCTTATTCCCTGATCGCCTCGAATCAGAAGACGTAATGTGTTGTTTCCTCTCCTCTCCTCCGAGCATGCTAATTTGCTTATTTATCTATTCCTCGCCAATACGCGCGCCTTGACTGACCGAATTATGTTATCATGTGTCGATATTATACTTATACTGCTACGATAAAGTTATACTGCACTAGTGACCTGTCACCGCTTGTCGCATATCCGTCTCGTCCCTCCAGATAGTTTACATTTGTGCTTCATCATTGTTGCCTCCGAGGAGAAAAATCCGAGACATGTATTGCATCCCCATTCGCACACGCGCCCATGCTGGGAGACCTCATGTCGCAGCCGATCGTGCTTTCGTGAGAACTCCAGTGGGCAACCCATCGTGCAGGGGAAAACCTGCGTAGACTTCGCTTTCGGAGGTTTTGGTGCTGTAGGCTTGGCGGTAAAGTATGGGGGTGCTGAACGGCGGAGTTTCGAACAGCCGGATCTCGGCCGTGGGGAGTTGGAGCGGGAAGAGTCCGATGCGCACGGTGTTACAGGCGGGGGAGAGTCTGTGCTGACAGGTTCAGCGCAGAATGCGAAATCCCGGGCAAGATCTGGCGCAAAGGGGAGGTTCATGGTGGGCCGAGCCGACAGATTGGTTATGGTGCGTACCTATGTTGTAGCTGGGAGGGCTGTGTGAATCGCTCGACTGATGTGCCGTGTTGTTCTCATTATGGACTGCCTCCATCATTGAGCAAGGATCTTATCGGTGGGAGGAAGATGCATACCTGCATGGTCGGGGTAGATGGGCTCGGATTTGGGAGCGTTGTCGGTGTCGAATCCTGGTAACCGAGTTTCAAAGATCTCTCACTACGGACCTGAATTAAAACTCACGTTGAGACAACATGTGATCAAAATCACAGTACATGTTCCGTGTTTCCATGGGTGTGGCAGGAAACATGTCCAGTATTGAAGTCTCCTGTTCATCTTCGCAGTACAGCGAATTGTCGTTGTCGAGTTCTGGGAACTGCGCTCTAAAGATTTCTTTGCCGAAGACCTGAATTAAAACTCACGTTGAAACAACAGGTGATCAAGTGCGCTCGGGCCGTCACAGTGCATGTTCCGTGTCTCCATCGTCTCGGAAGGGCACAAGTCCAGCATCGAAGGCCCAGAAGTCCCACGCTCATTTTCGCTACACAGCGGAAAATCCCGTTCAAATGGATGTGTAGATGCTGGGCATGGGAGGTTGGCGTGGGCCTGGCCACCTGACATTGATGTCAGTACAGATGCACACAACCATTGACCAGCGACAACCTACCGAGGATATACTCGGATGCGCTCTCGTTTGAGGGAAACTGGGATTCACCGGAAGTGAGGTAACACTTGAGGATTACCCCGTTGCAATCACTGGAGGCGCGAAGATTCAATGTCAACCCACTCGGTGGGTGAAGGTTGGTGGTTCCGAGGGGTTCCGAGGGCATCATATCGAACGCAAATTTCCCGTCTGGTAGGCCGACTTTGAACGATATCTGCATGGCCGAGAGCACTTCGAATGGGAGTGAGAAAGACATGGGGGCCGAACGTGCAGAGGAGAGGTACCTCTCTCGCGTGGCATTTAAATCTATGGTCAATTAGATATTTCCCCATTCGGCGCATCCGACAAGATGAGAATCCGGGCCTCGACTCATCTGGGAATAGACGACTTTTGTATTACACTGTTATGTAACGTTCCCGTAAATTATGAGACACGGTGAAGGTTTTTGGCGCCGGAGATATCACAAATAACTTTTGACGTAGTCCAGACGCAGTGATTATAACTGAAGGCCGACGCATCGCAGTCTCATTGATTCCCGCCGGGATACTTCCTGGAAACCGGCGTTCATGAGTTGGACCGTGCCGTGTAATGCTACCTACGTACCCGGTTGATTACCGTGCTTTTTTCTTCCGCGTTTTCACAATTGCGTTTTCATGTTCGTCGGTAACATACGCGCGCTCCTTCAAATGGTCGCTGATAGTACGGTGGACCATGGTAGGAGGAGAGATTATCGCGATCCATGACTTCTCGGGACGACCTCCCGAAATAGTACTCCCTAAAGTTTTTTGCGGTATCTCCGGCGCAAAAAACGTAAAAAAAAAAGGTGTTTTCCACGATCAATCCAATGATTCGACGAAGAGTGCGCTATTTCACGCTGTCTTTACCATGATGGTATTTGAGGGCGGCGGGGCAGCAGCACCGTATTTTTTTTTTTTTTGAATATACAGCAAGTATATAGCAGTCCTGGGTGTCGCCAGCTTGAAATGTTACTAGCATGTTATTAGTCTGCCATTCATTGACATGTTATTGACATCTGAGTTCTCAACGTGCGAAGATACCAAGGAAGTGTGGCACTGAATACTGGAAGGAGGAGGAAGACAGACTGGACCTTCTGAGCCGTATGGGAACGTAATTCAATCATCTGCCGCTCCGACCCAGCGGACGTTGATATAAGCTGAGAGGTCTAGATTGTTGAACCTGGGGGTAGGATAGTGACCGCCCGGGACCGCCCGACTCCGCCCGAGTATTGCGATGGCTGTGCCTCGGTTGTGCCTGTGGTGTGGACGTTTCTCAGAATCTTGATGTTCTGGTGCAGCCCGTATGTACCTTCAGGCACCTTCAAAGACCGGAATGCCGAAGGACTAAACCGGCCCCGCCAGAAGATCAAATCCACTGGAAGCGCCCGTCTCGAATAGAACCTGTGTACTACCGCGTTAGAATAATCCGACCCGAAACCCGTTCGAACCCCCGCATCATTGCAACCGCAGCACTGGTTGCCCATTGGGAAATCCACCCCCCGTCCTGGTGCGCCCTCATAACTCCTGAGCCCTATGACGGCCAGCTTGTAGACCCTGACAATCTTTTCTCAGGTCATTTTTTTAATCAAGTATCGCCCATGCTCTGGTGTCTGGATTCTTGATGTGTACACCTACAACTCCGTTATCTTACGCCCGAGGCCAGTTCTGGGTACTTTTGATGTGTCTCCGTGATCCGTTATGGGCTCATCTGTGCTGTGGGTACTCTGTGAATGCAACGAGTATGCAGGACGAGGGAATGCCACCTCGTGTTGAAAACGTGTCCCACGAACGAGCCGTTCATGTCAAAGTGTCTTTGTTTGGGGCTGGTACTGTACCGATCCAATTCTACCCGAGTCTAACCGCCTATCACTCTCTATTGCCGTCTTTCGAGGCTCTGATCTACCCGACGTCGGCACAATTATGCTTCTTATCCTCGATCAATAGTCGAGAGCAGCCGAGGCTCCCCATCGGGAATTCCAATTAAGATAATCGAAATGCTTTTGCTTTGATGATAGGCGGAAGCAAAGGTGCGGGATTCTATTACACCGGAGATAAGAAGATATGGCCGACTACTTGTACTACATAGGCGGGCTCCGGCGGGCTCCCTGGCGATCGCGCGTGCGCTCGATATCTGTCACAATTCTCGTTCACACCCCTTTGCAGTTTGAATTGATACCCTATGCAAAACCCCAAGGATCGAAGGACGGTCTGTACGCAAAGTGCCATTGCATTGTCATTGGATTATACGCTGTTATAATCCCTTCGCTGATCGGCCCCCGGGCGGCTTCAGACCGCCCGGGACCGCCCGTTTAGGACATCGCAGCGAAAGAACTCACACTTCAACGTTCCATGGTCTGCGATATGTCAACCATGGTAGAATTCGTCTCGTTTCTGTTCGGTTCGGACACGTCCAGTGCTTATAGGTGTTGAAAGACTAAGTATATCAGCACGGCGATGAGGCAGTGAGAGGTTCATGATTGAATCAGCATCTGTTGTGGTCTACAGTTCAAAGAAAAGATGGGTCAGACTTATATTATTCGACACAAACAATGAACAGTACTATGATATGGTCGACTCTGACCCTTAAAATGGGATGGATTGGTGCCAAGGCATAGTTAGGGCATTCAATCATCCCGAATTTTGACGGCCCGCAAAAGTGGTGACATCTCCGTACCGTCAGAAAGTTCCGTGTACTCTCGATCGGTACGTGGATGATGGGACGATCCGTATACGTTGTCATCGTAAACGTCCGTTTACACGTAAAATACGGGTTCCTAAAATGGGCATGAACATCCCGCAGATGCCGAATCGTCGCCAAATTACCATCAACATATTGCCGAAATATCCTTTACGCAGCGCCGTAATCGCCGACGTGGTCGATCAGTGATCCTGCAATACCGAGAGACGCGGACCGACGGGCCGATATCTCCAGGTCAGAGTGAATCTAACTTGAGCTTTGGTGAGACCGTATAAGCTTGGTGAACAGTCAGGTTAAATGGTGAGAAGGCTGAGACCTCCTTTGCATTGAAATCAGCTCAGTTTTCCGTGAAGAATGGAGGGAGAAGGAAGGCATAGAGGCATAGATGAGATAGCTAGTGGCTACTCGCTCGGACACGGACGCGGACACGGATGGACGCAAGACGCAAGCAAACGACAGATCAATTGATGGCAAAGCACGCGGAGACAAACAAGTATTCTAACAGTTTTCTTCAGATTTCCTCCTGGATGTGCAAACGCGAAAAAAATACGGCGTAAACGGACGGGACCCGTACCGTTTGGCTCCTCTGGTCTGGCGCCGACGTACGTCAGAGACCGTCCCGTAATAAAAATAAAGCGTAGTACGTACTGTTGAATGCCCTCCTAATCAGGAAAAAACTCCTTCACCGATTTAGAGCTACTCAGTGTGAGGATCAGTCTTTGATCCAATCATTTCCCGGAAGACACCGGATCTAATTCTGCGTCTTGTCTCCGCCCAGCAACGCTCGACTTGGCTCGACTGCTGCACTTCGGTTCAGTTACTCCGTGGTCCTCTTCATTCAAATCCTTCTAGGGCTGAATTAATCCTCACTAGCTGGTGTGCGCGCGAGCTCGAAGCCGGATCCTGGCCCAAGCTTGGTGACGTGGCCCACTTTCGGCCCCCCGGAACTTGGAGCTTGCTCGGCGACTAGATTGCTTTGCACAGAAAATCCCCAGCCATCAATAATTCTATTCATCTTGCGCGGCCGTCGCATTGTCCTCGACTTCTATTCTAATATGGATTCCATGCTCTCCAGCCGCAGGTATATACTTACTTCCTTACCAGATCTTCATTGTTCTTTCAAGCAGTTCGTGTAACAACTGCTTCATCCTGTCAAACTATCAACCATATCGCGTCTCTGCAGCTCTGGGCTAACAGTGATTCTCTGTCAAACTTCATGGCTTTTCCAATCCAAAAACATGCCGCTTCTGGGCTTCTCCGTCGCAGCCACACCCCATTTGTGCGCTGCCGACCGATATAGACTAGGTATTTCGTGGCCAAGCGCGGCCAGAACACCTGCGGAACCGAGGCTATGACCTCAGCATCAAACTCATGCTATCAAGAACCGCTTCAAATATTCCAGGGATTCCTCGATTGTCCAAAAGAACCCAGCCTCGCGGTCATCTTTGCCTGCACGTGGAAGGTTCTCGAGCATCCATTTGAGCCCTTTGTCGCTACTTGGCGCACTGTACGCGCCTCCCGGGTCGTCTGACGCGAGGTGCGAATCTGTATCTAGGCTCCCCCGTCAAACTAGCTCCTTGGTCTCTCCGCTCGCCTTCCTACGAATGCTCGTTTGACTCATGTTGTCACGCGGCATACACGAATCAATATTCTCGAAGTCCGCAGATATATATACCCGGCCTCTGACCGCTGGGACAGATACCCGCTCCCTTTCCCCTCCGCGCTGCATCGTCCTATTGTCATGCTCCTTCACACAACTGCCGCCGTGTTCAGTTGCCCTCCCAACCGGAACGGCCCTGTCGGCCTCACCCTCAAGATGACTGCTAAACGTTATTGCACGGCGGAATCAGCTTCCAACGAGGAGGGATTCAGCTTGCTCTTCGCACATTGCATTGGATCCCGTACGTCAACCCCCACGATCCCTCGTTCCGGAGGAGCCGACCATACGTTGCCAATACAGATAAAGAGCAATGGGAACCGGTAATAGAGCATACATTTTGCGTGCAGCAGGCCAAGGCGCGCCATCAACGCGTGCGGGAGGCGTGGACGTTCGATTGGCAGAATCACGGCGACGCCGCGACACTGAACCACGAGCTACTCGTTAACACTCGGCAAATGGGTGTCTGTGCGTCTCCTTCACGATGAAAATATTCTCTTGCTGAACTGTTGTCCAGCCGCGTACGAGTGGGGTGAAGCCATCGCCGCCTTTGCGGTCACACCGGACATGCGGGGAAAGCGGATGGTCGCCATCGGACACTCGGCCGGAACGGGGGCCATGTAAGAGATCTTCAGGCCCTTCCTTCATTTCCGTGCCATGACGTCGTAATATTCGCGTAGGATGATGTCGATGCGCGACTTCCCCACCCCCGCCATCCCATATGTCTCCGTCGTGCTCATTGAGCCGATCATCGCCACCCGCGAGATATTCTACCGCCATATTGCGGATAGCACCCAGACCATCGTCGCTGCGATCACGATGCGCCGCCAGCGGTGGAGGTCCCGCACGGAGGCGTACGAGTGGCTGAAGCGACGGGGGCCGTGGAAGCGCTGGGACGCGCGTGTGCTGCGCATCTTCGTCGTGCGTCGGCCTCGCTTTACCCCTTTTGCTTTTCTAACAATCCAGTACTCAGCGCTACGGACTCCGCGACACATCGGACGGCGAAGTGGCGCTCAAGTGCGATAGGCGCCAGGAAGCAAACGCGTATCCGGACGTCCACCCGCACTTCGACGCGGTGGACGAAATAGGGCGCGTATGTCAGTCTGTACCCGTGCATCTCGTGTGGGCGAACCAGAGTGACTTCGTGTGCCTATTTATTCGTGTTCTCCCCCGAACTCGAGCTAACATTCCACAGACCAAAAATCGTGCAAGATTCGCTCTCCGACGTCTCAGAAGGCCGCATGGTTGCGTCGATTACGCGCCTCGACGGTGGGCATATGGTGCGTCGTCATTGGCTCGTTCCACTTCGTCGTTCTCAAATTCAGTATTCTAGATTGTTCAGGAGAATCCGGACCGTATAGCTCTGGCGATTTGCGATTCGCTCGATGCGGTCGGTGTTGACTTACAGATCCGTGCCCGGAGTAGACTGTAACTTTTTCATCTTTCGGTATGGATGGGATGTAAATGTATCACTAGGAGCGTGAAAGATTTTTGGTGGCGCACCATTCTTCAATTCTTACAGCTCCTTCTCCTTCATTCGGCACTCTGATTCTACTACTCAGGACGAGACAGAGACTCGCACCTTATGAGGCTGCTCGGAATTCCTTCGGTCGTGAGTCGTCGGGAAAATTCCGCAGGCATTGGAAACCGGTTATTCAGATAACGGCGACGGGAAACTCTCTTTAAGTCGAGTCGGTCAACTAACTACTCGAACGAACAAAGAGTAATACCAATTCTGGAATGTGGATCCCTCATGGAGAGAATATTAGCGATATCTGGGTGATGCTGGACATGAACACGGCTTTATTTCGCCGTGAAATCAGGGTATATTGACATTCCTACAAACACTACGCATTGAGAGCGAGATCAGCTCGAGCCACGTTCAGCTCCCGTATGTACTCAAATACACATCCACTCATCCACTCAGAAGCCCTCAACCGCCCCCTTCAAATACGTAATCACCTCATCCGCAAGCTGCTTGTCATCCGTCCGCCCACCCGGAGGGGTAGCAACGCCCACGGGGAGGAAATACTGCGATTGTAATCATAGATATACACGCAGGGGAATGTAAACCCTCAACGAACCTTCCCGTTGATCTCTTCGGCGGACGCGATGGTTCCGGCCCAGAGCTGGGTGTACGCGCCGACGGGCGTCGGCGAGAATGCGAGGCCCGTGATGAATTTGAGGAGCCCGGGGCCGTGACTAGATGGATCAATTAATATTCGCATCATTGGGTGGAAAGAGCCAAGAAGAGCAGAGCAGACGGGCAGACGCACCGCTGGATGCCGGAATGGATGAGGCCGGGGTGGAGGGAGCAAGAGACGAGCACGTCGGCGTGGGTCCGTGCGTAGTAGTTGGAGATAATAATGTTACCGAGCTTGCTTGCACCGTAGAGGTTCCTAGTACGAATCAATGATGGGAGACAGGAAAGGTGTGGATAATGGGAATGTGGAGGGACATACCACGGTGCACCCATCTTTCCCCACTTTTTCACCAGCGCATCGCGAGCGGGGCCACCCTTCACGGCATCGAAGAAGACAGCGCGCTTCGGTGCTCGGGTGTGTCCCGTTGAGGATGTGTGGATGATGCGCGCGGGGAGGGCGGAGTGCGCGTGAGAGGCGGTGAAGGCGGGGAGCTAAGTGTACAAATGAGCAAATATTGGGAGAGGGAATAGAACTCAGGGCTCACAAGGAGTTCGGCGAGGAAAAAATGGCCAATGGTATTTGTTCCGAATTCTGTGGGAAGAGAAAATCATTGTGGGCCGTAACAGTGGAGGTGAGACATACGCAGGTCATATCCCTGCGCCGTGAGCTCGTCCGTAGGAGGAATCATGACGCCGCTGAATAGCATCTCAATGAATATTCGTCCGGGATTTAGGACCTGTGCACATGCCCGTTGTTGAACAAAATATCCAACCTGGACTCCTGGGCCAAAAACACCTCTGCCGCCCTCCGAACGCTCTTCAAATCGGCCAGGTCAAGCTCAAGGAATATTGCGCGCTTGTTCGTCTCGGTCTGCAGCTGCGCGACGGCGGCCTTGCCCTTATTCGGAGAGCGCGCGGCAAGGTAGACTGTCGCGTTCTTTAGGAGGAGCACCTTGACGGTTTCGTACCCGATCCCGGAGTTACCTCCAGTGACGAGGATGATCTGCCGGAGGGCTCAAATAAATACCGACCATGAAGGGGAGAGAAGTTGGGGTACCGAGACCCACTTTTCCGGAGAGATCAGCAACATCGCGTGCTGGGTTGAATTTTGGTGCCATTGTTCTGGGGGAGGGGGGTTCAAATGGAATTGGGTTCGCTGTCAGTCTTATAATTGGCCGCGAGCAAGTTGCCGTGCCGCGTCCTCCATCGTTGGGAGTGGGCCCAAAGTAGAGTCGGCAAGATATCCAAGAGTCGGTTAAATTGTGACTAGATTTAACCGCGAAAGAGCTAGATTATCCGTGCTGCGAAGTACCGTCCGTCTTGTTACGGAGAGTCAACGCCATGCCGGCGTCGGAAAAACACGTCACTACTATGACACTAGATTCAACGGTGATTGCCGGCTTATTCCCACGCTTTCGTTACTCTGATGATACACATCTCACCGGCAAAAGGGAATATTCAGCTCGGCATTTTCCGAGCCAATGGCAAAAATGCCGCTGGCTGAACATGTTGCTGACAATCAGCTGAGCCAAATATTCGATTTTGCCAGTGTGCATCACAGACTTACTTCTTCCTTTGCTCTGGAGTCTGTACTTGTGGCTCGACCGCTTTACTCGTCCACAGATCTAGATTCAGTCCCCAATGATTCAATTTTCAATATTATAATTGCCCGTACCAGTGGCAATTGATCGCCGTGGCGAACGGTTAATCTCGATTGGTCTGAAGGACCAGTTCTCTCTTTCCCTTCCACTGAGTGAGTGTTTGAGATCCCCCGTGATGGAATTATTTAACTAGCGGGTTTAGCTTAACCTTGAGTAATACCTTCACATTCGCATCTCCCAACATATATCGGACTCACTAATGGCACCATGGTTTGTGCCCCCGCTGCTTCGTGACCGGCATATCCTCATTCAAAACTGGGTGTTTGAACCAGCACTGGTTCCCAGCCACCTCCCATTGTCCTCCGTGCGGAGGGTTACTTTATGGCCGATTCACGGCAAGGACGCTCCCATTATCAGAATTTCGACGGTTCGACTCTTATTCGTTTGGTATTGAACATTGAACTTCCCTCTTCCCGACGTGGGGGACCACCTTCTATAACCTCGTGCTCGTGTTTTTCCGCGAGCCGGATCCCTCGCGATTCATTGCACGCGCACCTTCAATCCCGTTCCCGCGCCAAAGTTCTCCCTTGCTCATCTTTCCAACGGTCATGATCGTCCGAAGAACAACTGATACTCTCGTACCATCGCAGAAGATTGTAAGTATATTTATTCCGTATGGAAGATCTCGGACTGGCCTGGATAGGCCTGAAAAATGATCGAATTGTGGTGCAGCCATTGTGGATTATGGAAACCAGGAGCATCACGCTTTTTAAGCGAGCTTCGGCACTGATGCCCGTGATGGGAGGTGATGGTACATTCCACTTTGAGCTGCGAGACCCCAAATACCGCAGTTGATGCACCCGGACTATGTAATCTATGTATGGCATTCCCAAGCCTGGATTGTTACGCTTCAAAGGAAAAGTCTATAAAATCCAAAAATATTGGTAGAGCCTCTCAGGCATCCAAGGAGTGTTCAATAATTGTTTCTGAGACTTTCTGCCCAAGGAACGTGGTGAAAGAAGCTCGAACTAACGAAGATCAGAACAATCAAACAACCAACTCCGATACTGCACGGATTGTTACCCTTCAAAGGAAAAGGCTATAAAATTCAAAAATATTGGTAGAGCCTCTCACACATCCAAGGAGTGTTAAATAATTGTTTTGGAGACTTTCTGCCTAAGGAGCATGGTGAAAGAGGCTCGAAGTAACGAAGACCAGAAGGATAAAAAAAAAACCAACTCCGATACTGCACGGATTGTTACCCTTCAAAGGAAAAGTCTATAAAATCCAGAAATATTGGTAGGGACTCTGAGGCATCCAAGGAGTGTTTAATAACTGTTTCTGAGATCTTCTGCTTAAGGAGCATGGTGAAAGAGGCTCGAAGTAACGCAGATCAGAACGATCAAACAAGACCAACTCCGATACTGCACAGATTGTTACCCTTCAAAGGAAGTTCCTGGATTGTGGACATCAAGAGAGTGCTCCCTAATTGCTCCAGGAGTCTTTTGCTTCCAGAGTGTGGGGAAAGAAGCCTTGAAGTAAACAATGATCAGATGAGCAAACAAGAGCAACACTGATACTGCACGGATTGCTACATATTCTGCTACAGAAAGATCTATGAAATATACGCAGGGAGTGCTCTGATAAGGTAGAAGGGAAGTGGCTTTAGGCCCACTTGTCATGCCTCAGATCATGCCGGGTATGCGCAAGCTCCTCATCGGTCGTTAGCAGCCCCTCCAATTTTCTATCACCTCTCAATTGGTTGTCCTACTTATATATCTCCTCCACATCATGTTTCTCTCACCTCCAGATCCCAATTATGGGCCATGACTGCAACAGCGCGCCAGTGCCGTGAAGAGTCGCGTTCCATCAAGCCACGTGATCGCACATAATTGCGCGTCACATGTAAAAGACATTGTAGGATGGGCTCGGTCATCTGTATTCATTAAGCTGTTCTTCCTCTCTATCATATTTCTCTACTCACATACACCATTTTCGCTCTGATACAATTCAGGTATTACCTACACTCTGACGGTGATGCCCATACTCCACCCCCACACGGCATTTTCCCTATCAAGCCTCGATTTCCCTTTCACACGTCTATGAGATTCTTGGAACCTGTACTTGACTTTCTGCTTCACCCTTACACCCTGTATTCCAGACATCCAATCAGACGGATTAGTAAACACCAAACATAGCAGCAAGGGCATCACATACACCTCTAGCAGGATATCAGGATCATACCATCCGTTGTTGACCCCAACATCCAGAATATCCTCGAACCCCGGAGTGAACCGATGGCGCAACTGAGACCAACCAATCTCAGGTATAACATTTTTCTTCTCACGCTTTACTCCATTGCAGAGTTTCTGTGCTTCACCCAACATGTTCAGTATTTCAAGACGGGTGGGGCAGTATTTTTGTCGGACTTGAAAGGTGTGCTATCTGTATTGTTGTGTATTGAACGCTCTGACTTGGTTGAAGGGACCGCAACACTACTCACTGACTCACATCTCCGTATGCTTGTTGCTTCAATCAGCCTCAATTTGTTTCACTGAAATAAATCAGGGAAATTGCTGGAGACACAGACATTTTCGGAGTCGGAGAAGGCAATGTTGGCTAGGTCTTCAAACTATTCCTAGTGCAGCATGTCTGCAACAAATACTGCACCTGGTTTCAGCTCCTGCTCATGACTTGAGCCTGATGTTGTGTATGTTGTGCCAAATGCCTTGCTCTGTTTGCTTATGCCGAACTACTATGCCTTTAAACTCTATGAATATAAATTTATGTGTTTATGCCAATGTTTAACCCGGCCACCGATAAAATCCTCCCGATAATCCCTGCTTGTTTCTCACACTATTTTGTATCAGTTTACTATCTCGGACTGGGTAGTTGGCCGGACTAGGTAGTTGGCCACCTGTAAAATACAAGACAGTAGATCAGAGCATACCACAAGCTGTGTGTTGGGGGAGGGAATGGGCCCTCTGACGATGGTCCATAATAAATTTCGGGTCAAAATGATGGCGTGATCAGAAATTATGGCAAGTCGGATCGCGGCCCGAGGTGTGTGAACATCACTTTCTTAGCATCAACTACCAAACGGCGGCTCGTTCTCGACCAATTCCCCTTCAATCCACAAGGCCCGGGGCTCTTTCCGCTCCCAGGATGCGGGGCTTCAACTCAGAGCATCACACAGAGGTCCCACCCTGCACCTCACTGTGCTACGCACGGACAAAGTCCTTGCTTCCGCTTTGAGTGGCTCCAGATTGCTGTCCCCGTCGCAGACGTTTCAAATAATGTATTAGCTTATCTTAAGATCTGGGAGGTTTGACCGCCACCAGATCTTTAAGTTTCGCATGTCTTTCAGTTCTGCTAATGTAGTGTATTCCGCCGTACCATGGGACTGTAAGGTGATGTTACAATAGAGCTTAAAGTCACTCTGAACTTAAAGTTACTTTGAACTTAGAGTTACTCTGAACTTATAATGTCTGTCTGAGCTTCAGTTTAGTTCACTTAAGACTCGAGTCTCCATGGAACTTAAATTCAAACTTCAATCAAGTACTGCAAAGATTTCAAGTTTTATCCTAGGACCTCATTAGAGATGGTACACTGGGTCCCTGAACAGGGACAAGGGAAGAAGGAGTTTTCAAGGCCTTATATATGCATCCTGGCTACCATGCCACCTATGAAGCCACCTGCTTCAATTCTTCATTGTTCATCCCCAAAATGGCAACACAATGGTGCTCCGGCACACAATAACCACTTATTGTGTCCTAAAATGGAACAGTGGCAGATGTGGCTTGTTGGTCATATATAAGGCCCTTGAAAACTCCCATTTCCCTTGTCCCTATTCAGTGGCAAGGAACTTGGGTCGGGCTGCACTGAAATACTCACTGGGTTTTGAGTAGAAGTTGAGTAATTATTTACTTAAGAAAAGCTCCAGTCCTGTGGGACTTAAGTCAGATGGGAACTTTAAGTTCAGAGTGACTTCAAGTTCTATTGTAACATCACATTGCAGGCCCGTGGTACAGCGTATACACTACATTAGCAGAACTGAAAGACATGGAAACCTTAAAGATCTGGTGGCGGTCCAACCTCCCAGATCTTAAGACGAGCTCCTTTTATTTCACGACGTTTTGGAGTAACTATCGTTCTGAAACTTGGCAGGGGTAGTAATGTTGATGAAAGCATCCCCCATGTATGTGTGTCATTATTTTCCTGAAGTCCCTCCCTTCTCACCATGATCCATTACCACAAACCACCCAATTTGGGTGTCCCGGACATTCAGATTTTTTCTGGGAACCACCGGCATCTGAGGATAAAGGCGAGCACATAGATGAGTCGTAATACTTCCCATTTGTCCCTCCGGAAATAATTTTGGTTGTCCCGCCACTGTATCCCGCACACGACACGTGAATAGCTATGAAGCTGGTTCCCGCCATCCCGATCCCCTCCGAATCAGATTTTTATGCTGGTCCTGTATCATGTATGCAGCTTCTGATGACATGGAATACTACATACACCGTATACCGATTATCCCTGGGCAATACCGCCGCCGGATTCGCTGTCCACGGGTTATTATGTGGGGTGGCCAACTACCTAGTTATTTACTGTTGTTAGAGGGCTGCCAGGAAAATATTCAGTACACCTTTCACACCCAGTCTAAATTCATGGAAACCACCTTGATTCATTCATAAGATGCACACCTTGATTTGGACACCACGGGGACCTGATCCGTCAAATAGTGCCGTCGAGCATGGGCTTCAAATACGAAAGTGGCCAACTAGCCAGTCCCAAATAGTAAATATATTTTCCATAGGGCGGGAAATTTGGGAGATTTGGGAATTTGATGTGAACGTTGATCTGCTGACAGTACAAAGCAAAAGTGGTCTGTGACTCTGTGAGGAATAAATTCGGTGATGGCCCCGGCTGGTCCCGAGGTGAATGTCGCATGGGTGGCCGGCTCATCTACGGCCATCATGATCATCTACAGCCATCGTTTTATGTATATGTTTTCGTCAAGTTTTCGTGTTCGTTTTTTGACAATAACTCATACTTCAAGAGAGATAAAAAGGAAGAAGTAGTCTAGAAAAAATTTCACGGGATGGGATGGCCATCATGGTCCAGACTTGAAATTGGCATTAATGACTGGATAGTGTACTTATGGTGACTGTGTACCTCCATCCCTTGGCTACCTACCTTTCTCGCTACTGACACCCATCCTGGGGCTACCCCAGGGCCAAGGGGCCTGCAAGCACTCTAATGGAAAGAGAATTGAATTGAGAATGGGTGTGTGCTATTCCCGGATGGCCAGTGAGGCAAAGCAGTAGTCGCACGTAACCGGTTTCGGGGTCCTACGTCACTCCTGAGTTTCCTCCTTAAACGTAAGCACTCAATCCGGTAATTTGATGGCGGCAGCTTTTTCGGCGGATTTCTCGGCAGAACCGCCAGAATTGTGCCGCAGATTGTTTGTCTACTCAAACAACGCGATTCTCTTCCCTCCCTCCCACCACCATGGCAGCATGCGCAACCCGCCGATTATACAACATCAACGACGCCACATTCAAATGCTTCAAAAGCGGCGGCTGCAATCGCGAGCTCCGCCTGAAGCTCTGCCGTACCGGGAAGAACACCAAAAGATACTACCTCAACGTATGTCGACTACTCTTCGTGCGATCCCATTTTCTGACCAGCAAGCAGTGTGATAATCCTTGCCATGAAAAAGAACTTTGGTTTTGGTTCGGTGCGGGTGAAACCCCCAGCGGCTCTGCAGCGAGTCCCACGGCGGCAGCCTCGACAACGACAACGCCCAGCCCCGCCCTACCTGTATCCGCCCAAGCCGTACCAACCTGCGCTGAGCTACACTGTCCGAAGACGCGCGTGGCCAACCTGTGCGATAACAGGATGTGCCTAGCGCACTGTCGCGCTCGTGGCAGCTGTCGATTGCATGAGCACGAGCCGGCAAAGCTTCCCCGCCGTGTGGACCCAATCTCGGTGATAAGCAGCGAGTTCGACTATGCGCGCCACCCTCGTCCTCCCACACACACTGCTACACCCGCACCTACCCCTTCCCCTGCGCCGTCAACGCCCTTGGCGGAACAGCAAAGCCGCTTCAATCAGTCTCTTGACGCCCTTCAAGCGAGCTCGCCCAGAACCTCCCTCGCTCAAAGTACTCCCAGAACATTCAGATGCATCACCTGGTACGTCGACGGTGCACCCGCTATCGTCGAAGGTGTACAAACCACCACCTGGCCCACCTGGTGTAAGCCAGACGACGGCGCACAGTACGCGTACTTCTCGACATACTACCGCGAGTGGGTCACCGTGCGCCCCGGCTTCGTCCACACGGTCAGCGATGACGAGCCGCTATTCATTCGCTGCCCACCCGACGTTGTCGGCAGCGACAAAGAGGATCAGTTTGCCAGGCTCCCCGCGATGCGTTTCCCAATCCCAGCGCCCCAACCGGCTCGCAAGCGCCGCGCGCTACACAGCGAGGACGACAAGGATGAGGTTGTAGTCGTCGACTACCGTCCGCTTGACCGTGCCCGCCAACGACGCTCCGTACACACTGCTGCCGCCTCGACACCCTACTATTCCAACCCCATCTCCAAATCCCAAGGCAAGAGGCGTGCACCAGGCGATGACAACGACGATATTGTTGTCGTCGGGTATATTCCCGCGATCAAGCAGGAACCGACCAGCCCGCCACCACGCACTCGGCCGTCCCTCACGGTGCACATCCCGGAATTCTACCCCAGCGTTGGCTCGTCCTCGGAGTCGTCCCTCCCCGGACTGTCATCCTCTTCGTCTTCAGCAGCCGCCTCCAGCTCGCTGGCGTCGCCGGCGTCCTCTAACGACGACTTTCCTTCGACTATCTTCGTACCTCGTGCTCGCAAGTCCTCCTGGACCTTTTAGATTATTGTAGTATCATATGGACATGGACCCTCTTCTGTAGTTTCTTTTGTACTCTGTATACATCTCGTCTTCTGTAGCGTGTCTTATTGCAATGAAATCATCGTCTGCCTAAACGCGAAAAGTAACGCCGTGACATGAGTGATGCTTCTTACCTCTCGCCTTTACCACCGATATCTCGTGTCCTCGCTGCCCGCTCTATGTGAAATCTGGGCTACATGCAGACATTCAAAGGAAGATTTCGCCTCAATGGCTTCAAACGTGGTGCTAGTCCTCCTCCTTCAACAACTTCGACTCCTCCGAGCTCTCCAGACCCTGCCCAATTCCAATCCTTTCGTGCATTCCCCGACCCGACACCTCTCGCGCCACCGATCGGATCTTTCGAGTACGACTCAACCTCCACAAAGTATCCTTACCGGTGGGAAAGCTGGGTGGAATTCCAAAAATGGCGAGCAACTGAAGAACGAAAATACTGCATAGAACTGCTATTGGTGACAACATTCCTGGGACTCCCGGAGTACAAGCGACAATGTCGGTATGTGTGCTCCAGAGGCAGCACGGGCGGCGTCAAAACGTACGAGAAGCTACACCCCAAGTGGAACCGAAAACGCGAGCGAAAGCGCACCGACTGCAAATGTGTCTTGACTGTGAAGGAATACCCTGAGGTCGCGACGGTTCTAGGCAGCTATTCGAGCGAGCACAACCACCCTACCGGAAACGCCAATCTTCCTTACGTCCAAATCCCGAAGGAAACAAGGGAATATATTGCAGGCCTACTTCGGCAAAAAATCGACCCTACACACATCGTAAGTTCACCAGCTGCGTACTCGCTCACGCTTAAATGAATATCCCTACAGCTCGCTATCATTCACGGTGGTGTTTACGACCAGGACGACCTCTTCGAGCACGACGAGACTGTCAACGCCGAGCTCATCAAGCTGCGAGATATCCGCCGCATAGAGAAGGAAATTGAGGCGGAGAGTGTTCGCTTGCACCCCGATGACGGCGAATCGACGCTGAAGTGGGTAAAAATCCTGCACGCCAAAGGTCATCTACTCGGCTTCAAGTCCAGGACCGACCCTCCTCCTCGTGGCTCAGATCTACCGCCCGACCTCTTCCTGCTAATGATACAGACGGAATGGCAGCGGAGGATGTTCGCCAATTATGGGGAGGCACTCATGTGCATCGACGCGACACACAATGTCAGTATGTATGAGAACTTGAATTTGACAACGTTGGTGGTACGTGATCATTGGAAACACGGAAGACCTTGGTTTCGAAGGCCCGGACATGGAGGTCAAGAAACGTCAGGAGATACTCCAACGGAGCAAGGTGTTTACGGCAGCCGATGTCGCGCACGTCGAGGATGCACGTTATACCATTCGGTCTCGATCTGACCCATCAAAAGTTTACGATGTCGACATTGATGCCTACACCTGTACCTGCCGTGACTACCCGCTCATCTCATATTGCAAGCACATCTGTGCGATACAAGCTCTGTTTGCTGAGCCTGGAGATCCTACCAATGGTGTCCGCCCTGGCCCTGACGTGCCTCCCCTCCTGGACGTTCCTCCTCTCCCTCTCCCTCTCCTCACGCACCAGCAAGTACCGCAGCAAATGGTGACACCAGCAACAGTCCTCACGCAGCCGAAGCCTGTTTTGAAGAACATTGTCGAGAAATTAGATCGCCTGTCTGCGCGCCTGCGGCGGCCCCGCAAGAATGATTCTTCGCTTCCCGCCCTCTCGGATCTTGAAGACGCCCTCGATGAGATGCTCCATCAAACAGACAATGCATCAGTGCTCCCATCTGCTCAACGTCTCCCTCCCGTCGTCAAGGGCCCCACAGCTCGGGATACAATGATGCCCAAGGTCAAGACACGTCCTCTTCCCACAGGAGATGCCAAGTACGGGGGCGGAGCAGCCAGTGGTAGCAAGGCGGCAAAGAAGAAGAAGAAGCTGACTCCGGCTAAGGTCCCTCTCCCGTCCATCCCGGTAGCACCACCGACCGATCCCTTACAATTGTGTTATACTCCCTCCCCTGCTTCTTCTCATCTGACTCCTGCGCAATACCAGCAAGGACTTTATTATAATACATTCCAGTACGCTAATAACCCGTACTTAGCTTATGTTTCTTGGCCACCGTCCAATATCTAGATGACAGAAGCAGTTCATATATTCTACTGGACCAGTCGCCAAGGTTCCATGAAACGGGAATGTACTTTCACGGACTTGGCAAAAAAATGGCGGCGTCCGTGGTGATGGAATCACCATTACGTGGGCTTGCCGTACCTCGCCGAATAAATTGCCGAAAATGCTGCCGCCATCAAATTACCGGATTGGGTGCTTACGTTTAAGGAGGAAAGTGAACGAGTGTCCTACGTGATGACAAACACGCAGCATCACACGGCATCAATGCCGAAGTTCGCTTAAAAAGTGTGATGCTCCCGGTTTCCATAGTGGATAAAATCGACCGTCAATGCTTACATCAAAATCCCACCGCAGATTTATCGTCCGCTGAGACTCCACTCGACGTGTTCCCTGACAAGTTCTGGACGGCATCTGCGCCAGCTTCTCTCCGACATCACTCAGTGGATGTGTCGGTTTCGCCCCCGCTCCACGTCGTGTGAGGAAACGGAGGCGAAACATTCTGATCGCCACAGGGACCAAATCATTATGTCTTCCCCTTGGTCAGATCGGCCCGTCGAACAGCTCCTCTGAATGAGTATCAATCCGCGTCAAGCCTGCCACGTACCGGTTCTGCATAGCCTGCCTCCGGCTGAGCTCGGGAGCACGAGTATGAGCATAATCCAAGGGAACTAATTTCATATTTCCTGACATAGAGGTATATTGGGGACATGTCTTCTCGTCAGTCGTAGCTCTATATGTCTTATCTCAAATATTCCAACGGTAAAAGTCAATAAAAACATTGCCAGCTTGGGTGTCATGCAGGCCCTAATGTCGTTCGGGTCAAGTTGTCGACATATGAACGAGAGATAATAATACCAGAAACTCACCATCCTTTCCCCTCTTCAAAATCAGGGCATCGAGCTCGGCCGCCTCACTTGAGCGGCCCAGATCACGAAACAGGACAGCAAGATTTCGCATGGAAACTAGGGTGTGAGGATGTCTTTCTCCAAGTATCCGTTTTCTGCTCTCCAAAACCAGTGTCTCAAGGTCTGCAGCCTCGCTTGATCGTCCCAGAGCACGATATGAGCAGGCGAGATTTCCCATGGCCTGCAGGGTATCCCGATGGACCTGCCCACATAGCCGCTTCCTCTTCTCCAAAACAATGGTCTCGAGGTCTGCTGCATCTTGTGATCGTCCCAGGTCACAGTAGGACCGAGCCAGATTTCCCATGGCAAGTAAGGTTTTAGGATGCTCTTCTCCAAGGAGTTGCTTCCTCTTCTCCAAAACAATTATTTCAAGGTCCGCTGCCTCCTGTGATTGTCCCAGAGCGCTGTAGCATCGAGCCAAATTTCCCATGGCAAGTAGGGTCTCAGGATGCTCATTCCCGAGAAGCTGCTTCCTTCTCTCCAAAACCATAGTCTGAAGGTCGGCTGCCTCCTTGGATCGTCCCAGATCACCGTACGAGGCAGCAAGTTCTGCCATGGCAAGCACGGTGTCAGGATGGTCTTCCCCGATGAGTTGCTTCCTTTTCTCCAAAACTACGACTCGGAGTTCTGCGGCCTCCTTCCATTTCCCACACCTAGAGTATGAGCCAGCGAGATTTCCCATGGCAAGCAGGGTGTCAGGATGGTCCTCCCCAAACAGCTGCTGCTGTTTCTCCAAAACCACTGCCTTGAGAACTGCAGCCTTGCCTGATTGTCCCAGATCTTCATACGAGGCAGCGAGATTTCCCATGGCGAGCAGGGTTTGGGGATGCCCTTCCCCAAGGAGTTGTTTCCTTTTCTCCAACACCACAATCTCAAGGGTGGCTGCCTCCTGGGGTCGTCCCAGGGCACTGTGCGACCTAGCGAGATTTGCCATGGCGATCAGGGTATCAGGATGCTCATTCCCTAGAAGTTCCTTCCTTTTTTTAAAAACCACCTCTTTGAGTTCTGCAGCCTCCTTGAATTGTCCCAGGTCACTGTACGAGACCGCAAGATTTGACATGGCAAGTAGAGTATGAGGATGGTCTTCCCCGAGGAGTTGCTTCCTTTTCACCAAAACCATAGCATCGAGGTCGGCTCCTTCCTTTAATCGTCCCACATTACGATATGAGCACGCGAGATTTCCCATGGCCTGCAGGGTGTCAGGATGCTCTTCTCCAAGTAGCTGGGTTCTCTTCTTTAAAACACCAGTATCGAGGTCTACTGCCTCCTCTGATCTTCCGAGAGCACCATATGTCACGGCAAGATTTGCCATGGTACGCAGGGTGTGGGGATGTTCTTCACCCAAGAGCCACTTCCGTTTCTCCAGCACAAGAGCATCCAGGTCTGCTGCCTCCTTTGGTCGTCCCAGTGCAAGATGTGATCTAGCGAGATTTCCCATAGCAATCAGGGTATCTGGATGGTCTTCCCCAAACAGATTTTTCCTTTTCTCTAAAACTAGGGCCTTTAGTTCTGCGGCCTCGCTTGAGCGGCCCAGATCATCATACGATATGGCAAGATATGTCCGGGCTTGTAAACTATCTGGATGCTCATCTCCCAGCTGCCGTGCCGTTGCCACATGCTTTGACAATAATTGTTCTGCCTCCACCGGCCGTCCTCCCATTTGGTATACACGGCCGAAGGTGAATTGAAACATCTGGTCATTTTCTTCGGCCACAGGATTGGACATGAGGGAATCAAGATGGGGCAGAAGTTGAACTCGAAATCGATAATGGTCCAATTGATTTCCAAGGGGAGCCGACATTCCAATGAGTGCAAGCATACACTTCCAATCGCGGTGAGGATCTGCGAGATTGCTTTGGGTCCAATCATGCACCAGTGGGTGGATGGAATACGCCTCCTTGTGTGCCTCCAGTTCCATCAATGAATAACCACGAATCTCAGTGATGACCTCGGTAAAAGAGAGTTGGTCCCATGTCCGGGGAGATGTCAAGAAATGAACCAGAAACTCTTGAGCGGCACTCAGATCTTCCACAGTGGGTGCCAGTTCGCCCAGGTCCCTCCCATCGTATAGGACTGCACGCGAAAACATTGATTCGGTGATGCCCTCGTGGTGCAGGAATGAACAAAGCTGCAACAGTCGAGCCGCAGGTTCGGTCAAATGATCGAAGCTGATCTGCCAAGTGGTGTACACCGTCCACGCATAGTCGTCATGTGTCTGAGTTGGTTGTTCCTTGAGGAGACGAATCCTATTTGTCCTGTACAAGTCCAGATAATCTTTGAGGCACCGATGTTTGTAGATGAAGGCTCCGGCCTGGACGACTGCGAGGGGGAAATTGTGCAGTGTCTTGAATATTGTTCGTCAGCAGGAGCTCTAACCTATTCAGTACGACTCACTTGGACAATCTTACTGGCTACCTGCATGTTTTCGGGAGTGGATTCATTTCGACTGCTTCGTAGTAGCAGTTCTACGGCATCAGTCTCCTCCATATCTGTGAGCCTGTGTTGTGCATCTGCGGATGCTGTATGCACACAAAGCTCGGGATTCCGGGTGGTGATCAAAATGTTTCCATGAGTGCAGCGAGGTATGAATTGTTGAAGGTTGATGTTGACATCATCTGCATTATTGAACAGTATAAGCCACTCAAGCCGTTGGCTAATGAGCCATTGCAAGGCATCTTCTGCTGTCTTCCCTGCATGTGTAGCGGCTGCCAGACCTTTGAGACCGAGATCTATAGTGCCCAGTGTACTGGTGTCAATGAAAAACACCCGTGAAAAGCTTGTGATGTTCAGATCATGGAATCAAGTGCTGAAATGATACCCACCGTCTTGACTGCTCACTTTCCTGAACGAATTTCAATGCTGTCTGCGTCTTTCCAGCTCCTCCTAATCCATAGAGAACAGAGACATGGCGGCTTCCTATGTTATGGGCAAAATATGCATGCATTTCATCGAGAACCTTTCGCCGACCATGGAATATTGGAGATGGAGGTGGGCATTCTCTGAGAGGCAACACGGGCTGATCTGTGACCGCACCTGCACGAGGTCACTATTTCTAAAAAGGCATCACCCGGAATCCGTACCGGTGTTCGCAAGGATCAAACTTGATATCTTCTCATCGACCTTCATTAACCCAGCATTGGCATCTATCATGCCAACCATCTGGCAGCTTCGATCAGTGCACTTTTCCCACCGACATGCATTTGGACACACCATAAAATTCGCCCGCAATTCTTTGATCTGTTCTTTATATCCTGAAATTTCCGCTCCCATGTTGTCAGCCTTGATAAATTCCTTGACCCGCCCTCTTATGCCGGTTCGCTTCTTGTTCCATTTTTCTATACGTTCTTGGATCTCCTTCAAGAACCTGGGCACGAATTCAGACGGCGGGCTCATCACAGGTGGAGCACTCACCCCATAAACTCATTGCATAGGTGCTTGAATCTGACTGCCATCGCATCCCCGTGGAAGGCAATCGCGCTGTTGACATGCTGCACGATCTCCACCGCACTCGCACAGACATCCTTCAAATTATCTCGGTTCTCTTTGACTTTCTGCATACACCAAATGAGATTCAATCGTGTTTTAAGTGCGTCCAAACCTGAACTGTCTCCAGAAGAGTAACGACAATTCCAAATGCCGCCTTTACATAGGGAAATGGGATGGCCTCGGCTCCGTCTTTGATCAGGTTGGCGGCGACGACGAGATTCGGCAGCCAATCCGATCGGGATGCTGGCTCGGTTGGGGTGCTGGCAGCATTGGATGCAATTGGAATTCCAGGGCCAGGGGTGCAGGGAGTGGGAGTGGGGGTGGGAGTGGTAGACATGAGAGATGTTGGGCGGCCGAAGCTATGTGACAGGTGTAGACCAAAGCATCTCGGTGTAGTTGTTGCCCCGAAGTGTCACACGTACTTCTCTGGATACGCCCTCTTTGTTGCCGCCGTCTGATCTGCCACCTCAGAGCATTTTCCGCTTCTTCCCGCGTCATGGATACGCTCTATATCTGGAGTTCTGGCACCATCAGATTGCACACATTTAGCTTGGAATTGACTTGATTTCTTACAAGGCTTTATTGTGAGAATTCAGTCCCATCAACGGGAAGCTGTAACCTGTTTCCTGTTGCGAGTAAAATTGTTGCTTCATGGTCGAGACTGAAGACCTGGTCCAAAGATATTGTGGATCGAAAATCAAACGTAGCTTCTCCGGCTACAACCAATATTTGCGAAGAATTTTGGGTGCTCTTCAGAAATCTGTCATTTGAGATCATGTGGGATTGATATGCGGCTGATTTTTAGTTGGAAAATGGCCGCAGCAACATGTCCGATATTCTCCGCCTCCTGAATAAATATTCAGCGAATGGCAGGGGTGTTCCAAGGAGATAAATACTCAATTCCTGAGGCCTTTCTTCAGGACCCCGACAGAAACTGAATTAACCAGTCTATTTTAGTTCTCCACGAAGAACCCGGGTCGCAAAATCCTAGGAGGCATTTCATGCAAAGTCAGTATGCAAATATAAGAACGCACGTAGTCCCTTCGACTCCCCAAGTATTCGAGCGTGTCGCTCTATCAAGATCTTTTGCACGTCAGTCGAGCTGGGTGCCGTCATCGTGATATTCCCCGCCTGGTTCCACGGATTAGTAAATGAAACACAAGACTCCATATTCGACGGAAATATCTGCGAGGGTCTATACGCTGCATAGAGATTTCGCCCCGCGAAGAATAAAGTCAATTGGCCGGACCTTCACCTGCCTCTCCTCTCCATCCGAATTCGCTCCAAGTCCCGGAAATACGAGGACGTAGAGAATACGCCAAATTCGGCCTCGTTGTTTCTTGTACTCGATGGCGCACATCCTGTGTGGCGAATCTAAATTTCCCTGCACCAGGGTCATGTTGCTGGGCATATTGCATTGCCAGTTGGTTGGCAGCGGGGGACGACGGAGTCCGTGTCAACACATGGTATTCAGTCCCCATGGCGCCCAGGGTTAGTGCGTGAATGAGAGCTCTCCAGTGTTTTCCTATCCCGCCGGTGATCAAGATGAGTTTCTGTGTCATGCGGAGCGGTTGTGACTGTTCCGGATCGTGCTAGGCTCGCAGTCAGGATGGCGATCAGGCACATGTGCGGCAAGATTAAGAGCCGAGGATCCCATTGCCGTAACCCATAATAGATGATTCCGGGCATGAGGGAGACAATGGTCGGTCAAAATGGACCTTGAAGGCTCTGGGCGGTGTGATATATGGACGCATTCAAAAATATCATATAGGTCGCCTCTAGCTCTCGGACTCTGTTCTTCCCAATGAGAGGGCCTTCAACATTCGAGACCATTCCAACAGGGAAAGGCATATTGATCCCAGCGTCCCTCCTCTGTGGTGCGTTTCATAGCAAGTCGAAGCCGGACATATTCGTGCACAAGTCATGACTTCAGGCGGCATCCAGCACTGAGGCAGAGGCGAGGCGGATGCCATAAGCTAGGGCAGCCTTAAAGGCGCAATCCACCAACAGCATGGAATGAAGTAAATTATGGTGGAGGGAGAATGAACCGTGCTGACGTACGCGTGTGATTCCTGGGCCTGGATCCTTGGTCTGATTGCCGTGATTGGTGATCGGACGCGTTCGCTTCTTTCTTTTCACCAACCACCACTCCGTACTGGCCCGGCCCGCCTCAAGCTTTCACCCACCGATCTACATTCCGTCCCCGACGAATCAATTTTTAATAGGTAGGTAGGTAGGTATATTCCGGCGCGGTCCCGTTATATAATTGCCCGTAATTGATCGCCGTGGCGAATGTTCAATCTCGATCGAGTCTAGCTCTTGCTTCCGACTCGGTCGCCTCCACCGTCAAACCGAGCTCTGAAGGCACTCAATGACCGTTTTTCAGGCGCTCGCCCAAGACTCAGCCCAGGGAGGCCTGGCAGGTATGGTGTTAACGCCATCCAGAACCTCTTGGCACATATGACCTCGAGGCCCGCGCTAATTCATATTTCAAATGAATTTTACATCTATCAAAACCGTCGACAGAAGCGATTTTCGTCCCGGTCACTTCAGCCCGCACTGCGCCGCTGCCGACACGCGTTCTGGTGTAACTTATTCTACCCCTCCGTCTCCAGAGTTCTCAACGTTATCATTCAGCTGCAGCCTGCCCAGCGCTAGTACCCTGATTCGGATCTTGTGCGTTGACAGACCGTCAGGAGACATTCGGAACTTGCAAAATAACGGTGAGAGGTCATGTGGATCGGTCTCATATTCAACCCTATAAGGGTCTATATACGCCTATCAACGCCCTAGTGAGTATACGGCAACGATGATCCATTACCCGCCGAGAACCAGGCACGTTCGGCTCTCGACCCGTTACGCGCTTTAAATGCACCGCTCGAGCGTTGTTTACGCTGGTCCCTTTCCCCTCTCCCTTCCTTTGACACCATGGCAATGCATCGTGTATTGTCGACTCTTCTGGCCGCTTCAGCTGTTTGGGCCCGTCCTAACTTGGTGCCTCGTTTAATGCCCGCCAATTGCCCTCTTACAACTTTGTCATTGTAGGGCATTCGTGCCCCTCAGGTCTACGATTCCTGCATCAACGCGAACGACATTTCTCTTACATTTGTACGTTTGTTTCTTGCTTCCTCGACTACCCTCATATTTACGCAGGATGACGGTATTCTTTTACTCTTAAACACCCTGTTTCTCCATCCTCACTCGATCTGCAGGTCCATATATCTACCTTCGCAGCATCTCTGACCAATTCACCGCCGCTGGTGTCAAGGCGACCTTCTTCATGAACGGCAACAACTGGGACTGCATCTACGATGCCGCCCGCATCTCCGACGTCCAGTACGCGTACGCCGCCGGGCACATGATCGGAAGCCACACCTGGTCGCATGCGGACCTCACCACCCTCTCGAACGCGCAGATCCAGGACGAGATGTACCGCATGGAGGAGGCGTTTTCACGCATCCTCGGAATCAAGCCCGCGTTCTTGCGCCCGCCGTACGGAGACTACAACGACAACATCCAGTCGATCGCGGCTGCGCGCGGGCAGAGCCTCGCCATGTGGGACTGGGATACCGGTGATGCAGATGGCAATACGACGGCGCAGTCCGAGGCGTTATACAACGACGTCGTCAGCGCGAAGGTCTCCAATGCTTTGATCTTGGAGCACGAAACCGAGGGTGAGCACTTAAACTTCAATTAACTGACATTCATTCCTGATCCCAGGTTTCCATTAGAAAGCACCGCTACCGTCCTCGTTCCATACGCTCTTAACCTTTTCAAGAGCAAAGGTTACAACGTAAGTTATTATTTCGTAGGACGTCAATTCTCTCATAAAGAATTGCCTAGCTGGTGACCATGGCCGAATGCCTCGGGGTCAATCCCTATCAAGCTGTTGGAGTCCCTCAGCAGCAAACCGTAAGGCCACCAAATTTTTCCCTTGTTGTCCTCTCATTGGCGCATATAGTCCTCATGGACTTGTGACGGCACGCCCGACCCTGGTGCGGCCTGCGGCGGGTCCATCGCCTGCGAAACCGGCACACCCGTCTTCTCCTCAACGACGACGACCGGCCCCACGGCCACCCCCACCCCGAACCAGTACATCCACCCGAGCGCGAACTCGGGGGATTGCCTCACCGCCGCGTCAAACGCCGACGGGGCCGTGGTCGAGATCGAGCCTTGTGTCGCCGCAGGCTCCACCTCGCAGAGCTGGACCGTCTCTGGATCGACGTTGCAGCTCTACGGTACCAAGTGTCTCGACGTAACTGGGGGTGCAACCGCTAACGGGACGCCGATGCAAATATGGACGTGCACAACGGGCGACGCCAACCAGCAGTGGACGCGCACCGGGGGCGCGATCCAGTGGAGTGGACATTCGAGCTGCTTGGATCTCACAGACGGAAGTGTAACGAGCGGGAACGTGGTGCGTGTTTTTTTTTTTTTTTACAACTTGTGTGCTCAAATTATGTGCTGAGAGATGCAAATCTGGGCGTGCACCGGCGGGCCCAACCAACAATGGGCGCTCACGTCTGGTCCCGGCAGCGGCAGCACGCCTCCTCCCACCAGTGGGGAAACCATTAGTCCAGGGGCGAGTTCCACGACATGTCTCTCCGCGCCGACCAATGCGGATGGCGCGGCCGTCGTCGTTGAGGCGTGCAACGGCTCCGCCGGCCAATCGTGGAAGCAGACCGGTGGGACGATCGTCGTGTATGGTTCCATGTGTCTCGGTGCGCGTTGCGCCCTCTCCCTCCATCGTGTCCTCGATGCTGACTGCTTTTATTTTTTCTCTTCCAGACGTGACGAGTGGGAGCACCGCCAACGGCGTCGGGATGCAGATCTGGGCGTGCACGCCCGGCGCGGGCGACGCGAACCAGCAGTTCACCGTCACCTCCAACAATCGCATCCAGTGGAACGGCTCCGATGAGTGTCTCGACCTCACGAACGGGCTCCTCACCAGCGGAAACCGGGTAAGCGCGCATCCGTTAAACTGCCAATCCGGTTGGCTGTCCCTATTTCTGACCCTGTCGTCTTGTTTGTAGGTCCAGATGTGGGCCTGCGTAGCCGGCAACACCAACCAAGTTTGGAACATTGTCTAATGGCCGAAGGACCTTTGAGACATTATCTCCTATTACGGACATTCACGGACGTACCACGAACTTGCTTACCTACTCTACTACTACTCATAGTGCTTTTCCGCGGAATGAACACTTACATGCTTTAACGATCCGTTTGTTTCTTGGCATTTCTACGGATAGATGTCGTTCAATATCAGCTTAGTTCGATGCCCGTTATGCTGATGTGGTCTCAAACCCTTCTGTCGAAAGCGGCCAGGCTCGAAAATAATATATACCTAGCGTCAATTGGGCAAGTATGGATTATTTATCGATGCAATTTTACACGGCCGAACCAACAGTGGAGCAAGTCCTTCTTCAGAAGGGATCCCGCAGCGCCCACAGTTTTATCGGTGGCTTAGGTGAGTGTGCATAGGCCATTTGTGCAGAAATTTTGACAATTTCAAAACTATACCCTGGGTAGTACGCGTGGATGGATTCTTTACAGGCTCGCGGTGATGACGGACTTCTAACACGAATTATGCCAAGAATCTGACCTGCAGGACCAGGGTGAGATCGTCCCTCCTTTCGCTTCTGGCATCTAAACGATCTGCGTTTTCAAAAGGTCTGAGGAATGCCCTATGCTTTTCCGTTACCCGAACGCATCGCTGCCATTCTCCCTCTGTGTCAACCACTTCCGCTCATGAGCGGCACCCAATTTTCCGAGATTACGACCAAGCGCAATTATCGATGCTGGCATTTCTGCCTACCACAGGTAACGGGACGGAATATTCGTGAGAGCTATCCTAATTCCGCCGTCTCATCCAGGCTTTCCTCAATCCGGGGACCTGATGCTGGGAAGTTCCGGCCCGCGGACAGCCTGGCAAAGGAGCCTCAAAATGGGCCGGCCCTCGGGCCCACGGCAGTTTGTAGGTTTTCCAGCGTTCCCCTCCAAGGAAAGTTAATTCATACGTAGACTGATCTTCCTCGGCGGACTCGGGGTCTCTCTGGTTTGCGTAAATAATTTGTTTCTGCAGAGGGATTGTGTGATTCCGACGCCCATATCATTGTGTCAACAGCATTCTAGTGCGTCAAGTCTTAGCCTTGGAGCTCATCACCAAGGTCATCGCGAGCCTTTGGTAGCCGAGACCGCCGATGGCCCCGGCGATGGGAGACGACAACTCACACCGGCAAAAATGAAAATTGAGCTCGGCTGAACATGTTGCCGAAAGTAGAAGTTTGAGCTTCAAAAGAGATGAGGTTGAAAATGCACTTGAAAAGATCATATTCAGGAAAGCTTGATAAGTTTCCTAAATACAGGAATTCAGCAGCACATTTTGCTGGGCTGAATGTGGTCATTTCAGGAGCAAATTTTGAATGTTTGAAAGTGAGACTGAAATCTATTTAATGGGCAACAACGGCAGTGGGCGGCCGCTCACTGCTGAAGGGACCAACTGTGGCAGTGCAGCGGCCGCTTAGAAGCCGTAGGTCATTTCTGCCACAGTTCATTGAGTGGGATATATATAAAAAAGGAAATGAAACCAATTAAGGGAGGATAATTCTAATCAGCAACCCCCCGTGCTGTTGTACGGGGGTTGCTGAATAACAATATTCTATTCAGCGACCCCCTCTGATTAGACTGGACTACCAGATCTCTGATCCAATCTCGGCTAACCCCAGCTTGGAAAAGATGTTCCAGGTCTTCACGGCTTTGAATCAATGAGATACAGTAATGGGGCGCAGATTTAATTCGTTCAGAGAGGTACAGCTTTTCCTTGTTAGTGTTTTAATTTGTTCAACTGTTTATCTGATTTTCTACTTATTAGTCCTCTCGAAGAGAGCGGACACGTCGAGTCCATGCTCACCCTCATTCTTGTCCATTTACGTGAGCACGTGGGGCCATTTGCTCTTAACATATTGTTCCAACAAATGTAATTGTCTGTATTTTACGACGTAGATGTGTCTCTGTGTCCGAATTGATCTAGACAAGGTTCTGAAAGGTCTTTTCTGCTAGGACAATTGTGCACCCCGCAAAAGGAGTTGTGTGGTTTGGGCTTAGGTTAGACACAGTGATCAACTTCGGTCTAGTGCTCTCAATGACGGGAAGTTACATAAGGCTCCAACCGTTTCCGTTTGTAAAGATTTTCAAACGGTTTTAACCATTTTTATTTCCATTTAGATTGCCCCAAGGTCCAAACGGTTTGAAAACCGTTTGCAAATGGTTCAAACCGTATCAGAGCTCACATCCTCTCCTATCATTTATCTGGTGGGTGTAGAGCTCTGAAAAACATGTGATATCAATTCAACATTCCTCCATGGACTACTAACGATGACTTGTGGGTCAGACACAATCCAGACAAGAGTTTCCGTTTGGCAGCATCCACGTGAGTGAGACGGACTTCCTACATTTGTCTCAACACCATCCTTTGGACTCCTGTTATTCTTCAGTCAAACTCGAGGTTTTTTTCCGATGGTTTACACCACTCCCAGAGATCGGCAACGAGTGGTATGAAAATTGCTGGCCACAATACCATTTAGAACAGTTTTAAACAGTTTCAAACGGTTTGGGAACCATTTCCGTTTGATTTGCACGTAAGCTCAAACATAAACTAAATGCTTGGAGCCTGCTGCAATTCAGACATGAATACAGTAGCGGACATTTACACCGTGTGTATGGACGTAGTACGGGACGCTCCATCGACATTCCTATCCTAGAGTCCTCTCTCATTATCCCGGTGCTTATTCAGGACGTCACACACATAAAATACAATGTCATAATCGGGTTCCGGAAATGGGGGTTTTGTACCGCATTTGTAGCAATTGAAAGGCTGGGGCGCTGTGTTCACGATATACCCGTATTTGCCCATCACAACATCAACCAGGAATTGATTGCCGTGAACTTGAAGCCCCGTTGCCGCGATGTCGAGGAGGCTGAACGCACGACCGCAGTGACCACACGCTTCTCCTCCCTTGTTGAACCCTGCACCGGTTCCGCTCAGCGTTTCTGGGGACACACTGAGCAAATTGGCCAAGCTCTGGACATCTTCGGGTGGGGTCTCGACCCGGGCTTTGTTCTGATATGCGGCGGCCACCTTGGCGTCGAACTCGTCCTTGCTGACAATCTTGTTCGGGTTAATGCTATACGAGTTGCAGGTCAGGAATAGGACTAAGGAGAGAAATTTGACTCGCCCATGGCCCCATGGTTTGTCGCGAATTTGTAGCGTGGTACTGCTCATACTAGGCGACAGGCGATGATGTGCAGAATGTGAGTGCTGAGGACTGATGTCGACTGGGGGATTTCTGTCGACGGTTATCTAGGGGTTTCATCGTGTGAGTCTATATGTACTTTGGTCAAGGATATGTACCCAGGACATCTTATGACATCCAACCACTCAGGTTCGTTTACACTAGTCATCCGGTCATGAAGATAAAATTGTCCAGGATAAAGATTGACAACTCACTCCACGAAGGCTTCTGGAAATGCGCGGAGGGAAGTTTCAGCGCTTAGTTGGACCAAGCCGAGATTCCTGTCGATGAATTTAAGAACCAACGTCGCAAATTTTCACGCTACCCGATCCAGCGCAAGCATTTACAATGCTTGGCACGCCCGAAATTCTGCTCACCGGGAAAGTCGGGATTTGTGTCAGAGTCCACAAAAAACAAGACACTGTCGACAACGTCGAAATCAGGAAGAAGTAGGCCCTAAGCGGCTCTAAGCGTGCCTTAGCCACGAGTCATATGTCTGAGACCTCACCGGAACTTGGAGACTCTGGCCGGAAGCGCTCGGCAGTGGAAAATTTGGCGCCTACCATGGAGGCTCGATTACCTGTAGGGCGCATGTCCACAGGAAGCTTCGGAGGAGATGGAGATGCCGGGAGGAGGTGCTGCCCAGTGGGAAATTGGACAGTCAGCAACAGCTGTGGAGGCCTACTCAGAGATCTTCAGACGCTCAACAGCGAAAGAATCTGGCACCTCATGGGTCAGCGGCTGCACAAATAGGACGGAGTCAACTTAGGTACAAGCGCGGACAAAATCCACCGGAAGAGTTGGAGACGCCGGGCCGGGGCGCACCCAGCATGTGCTAACAGCTTCAAAATTAGGAAGAAGCCGACTCAGGGTCAAACGTGGATTGGCTAAGAAGAAGCTGACTCACCGAAAACTCACCGACGCCGTTCAGCGACGGATAATTAGGCGGCAGCATCGTTCAACAAAATTAGCAAGGAGTAGACCCAGGCCCGAACCGTGTGGACACGAAGCACTCCGCAGCAGAAAGTTGGCGCCCAGGCAAATGAGAGGCAGGTCATCTGGCGGAGTGCGGCCATAGAACCGAATACAATCAGAATTTTCCCATCGTCTTCTCTCCCCTGAGGCCGGCATTTGATCGACATCTAAGGGCAAGATGTGTACCGAATGACGCTGGACCATGCTGGCCAGTTGGGTCTGCCGCCCCAATGTCACTCTATCTAAGGAATAGTTGGTATTGGGTGGCTCGCATACCTGCGCGTATGTATGCGCAATCATCCACTCCGAACCCCACCGCCACCGATATACCCAAGATATACCTAAATATTGCACGGTCGGCGCGAGATCTACGCCGACCTGCTACGGAATTTGTCAGCAGCAAATTGCAGGAAGGAAAAGAAGCCTCAAGCACACACCGTAGTGGACAGTCTGGTTGCAATGGTGGGAAAGTGCCGCGGGCATGTAAGAATAAAAGGATCGGTGTCAGAATCCGGGTTTCGGCGAATGCAAACATGATGAATGATGTCAGATGATGTCACCGACTCACCGTGATAACACAACTGATAACACCTTACCGTGAATATTGCTGATCTACAACGGAATAATCATCGCCACCAGAACCACGCGAATCCGCCCCGTTGAAATTCCTTGTCAAGCTCACGTGGACGATGAGCATCGTCGGCACGATGTTCCATCGGGAGGAAATCAGAATCATTACTGGTAGAGAGACCAAGAAAGGTGAGTAAAAGGACCTCTGAATATCCCTTTGGAGGCTAGGTCAAAAAATTCTCGGATCCACCCATTTTTGTCCGCGCAGATTTTGGTGCGATCTGGGCATTTTTGCCCGCACCGCACCTAGCCGACCGTGGGAAGTCCATCCAAATCATGTAATTTTCAGCTTCTGGCGCTTACAAAATCACGATTTTCCTCCGCGGCCTGAAAATCAGGCCGGGCGCGATACTCGTGCTCGTGGCAGATACTGATACTAAATATTATGTAATATTCCACGTGATCTTGACGCGTCGATTCTGAGCCGAAGCATCCGACAACAAAGATGCTCAGCTGGTTGCTTTGCCTCAGAAACAATTATTGGCAGACAGCCAAGGTGTCCATACATTATATGAGGCTATTCTGGCCAGTAAGTCACAGGTTTGTTATGTTGTGACACCTATATAGAATCAATAATCTTAGATAGGGGCTTGATACTCTGGGAGTGCTGCAGACTTGAAAAAAATGGCCGAGACTTTCAAGGACACAAAATATGGTAATTTCCTTGGATCGATTTTCATGTTCGACAGGGTTCATTTATTTTTCTGTTGGCAGAATCCCAACAAAAGGTACTGAATTATGGTATCAGTGTTGTCTGGGAGTGCTGCAGGCCTAATAAAAATGAGGATTACATGGGGAAACCCTTTCAGGTCAACCAACATCTTTTTTGGCGGAAAGATTTGGCAGAACTCCTAAGTTCAGTTTGCATTGACATCATAAGTGTGAATCTCAGATGGTTCTGGTGGTGCTGCAGGCAGGAAAAAAAGAAGCTTTCTATATGCGAAGGCATAGATTTTCAAGAACCCACTGTTGCCTTCAAGTTCCTTCAGTGATACTTTGAGGATAGAGCAGCATTGATTTATTTGGTCCACAAGGAACTTGGTTTGAGAGCGCCACAGGCTGAAAAAAATTGCTTACCACATTGGAATGGTCAGTTTTGAATACCGAGATTCTAATCAATCCCAGCTGTAGGGTAAATAAGCTATGGGAAGGTAACAGAGATGATATACCCAGAAAATTGACCTGGGATCCAGAAAACCCAGGAAGTGTAGATGCTTTACAGGGACAGTGGATAGGGTTGACAAAATGAGGACTGGGAGATTGGATCCAATACTCTGGGGTAATTTGGAAGATAACGAAGAGACAGTGAGGTGAAAAAAAAAGACCAAAATAAGAAAGCAGCACGGATTGAACTCGAGGAAGAAAGAAGCCAAGTGACACACTAACCAACTGAGCCAAACCATCCATACAAGGGTATCCGAAGTCACCCGGCTCAGCAGCTACCCGCATTGGGAATATTTATTATAATTTTTATTTTTTGACCACAGACATCACCGATTTTAGCGTGTTTTTGGACTATTCTCCCATGAAAGCTGCATTTTCGTAAGTATCTGGGTCCAGAATAGGTTGTTAACGAGTTTCTGGCCCACCAAGTCCGCCAAACTTGGTGATTTTTGTCCACACCCTGGCCTGGGCCTGCTGGCCCTCGAGGCCCATTTTTGTTCCTTCCGGACCTAGGTTTTAGGTCCAAAATCCCAAAATTGTGTCCGTGCCCGGACCTAGCCTCCAAAGGGATATTCAAGGTAAATCATGGGGTGACACGATTGGACCGCACATCATATCGGGTTTAGTTGCAACCACGTAGTTGAGGACGACCACAAAGTAAAGGCTTGCCTCGCAGCCGTGGGGGAGACCTTGGGTGCAATATATAAGTTTATAACACACATAATTGCCATTATAGTTCTGTGCGGCATCACACCCCAAGACAACGGTTACCTTCTTTTCACATACAGTATCTGCCCCGCTGGAGATGTTTCTTGGGCTAGAGTAGGTTAGAGTCTGGAGAACTCCTTGGCTATTCCAAGTCTATTCCATCGTCACCAAAAGGCACTGAAGGCAATGAAATTCAGTCTTGACGGAGTCCACAATCATCAGAGCGAGAAGACAGTGTCATTGAGGCTGGCGAAGAAGGAATAGGCGCGCAAGAGATGCCCACACCACCTGGTCCGTAAATTGATCCGATCTTCTCACAGCATCTTTCTTGAACTGCCGAGCTGTTGGAATTGATGCCATCTCGGGCATTTCCGGCAAGCCGCCAGTGCATTCCTGTGCTTGCGGAACCTTGTAGAACTATGCAGAACTATTTTAGTACTTTGTAGAATAGTGTGGAACATCACAAGGCTGTTCCCCAGTAGTATTTAAGCCACTGTAATTTGTACTATGAATTCAACTTATTTTGCTCCCAACTTACATCTGCGTGAGGTCGGACGTCTCAAGACGTCCAAACCCCATACTCAACTAATCTACGCCAACACGAGCAACTTCCGAGCTCTGCTTAAGCCACTGTAATTTGTACTATGAATTTAACTCATTTTGCTCCCAACTTACACATCTGTGTGAAGTCGGACATCTCACCACGTCCAAACCCCGTACTCAACTAATCTGCACCAACACGAGCAACTTCCGAGCTCTGCTTAGCATCATGACGAGTCTACCCTCTGCGGGATCTTTCGAGACCTTTCGACGCCAACGGTCTGTCCACGAAGATTCAAAAGATTCAAGGCTGTCGATTGCAGGGTTCATTGGATGAGCCACCATTATCGATACTGGGGCTGTATGTTCGCCATGCTCGTCGCGACAGCTCTACAGGTCCCATGCGACGGGTAGCCAACCCGCACTGTTGAGGGCTCTGGATTTTTTTGGCGGGATGGTAACGGGGCGGTTTACATGGATGAGGACCGTTATTTCAATGGCCGTCGACGGGCGATGGGTTTGACGGTGGCAGGCACATAAATCTGGGATATTTTCACCACTTCTATTGGTGAATGAGGTGTCCTCTTCTTTGTTAGTCTCCTACGGTGAGTCCCAATGATCTGCTCGCCTAATGATATTTCCGAATAAGGATCATTCACTCAGATTCTGGAAGCATTTTCAATTTATTTTCTTCAGATTTTACTCCCCGTTTGCATCCAGGTCATTCACCACAATGGCGCGATGAATGTTTGTTGCACTCTGAATATGGATAAGTGTTCTCACTAATGTTTGAAAAGGAACTTTAGCCTGATTCAAAGCCCAACCCTTGGACTCACTGAAAAGCACGACAACAAGCTTGATTTCTGCATGCTTTCTCCCATGCAAACTCGAGTTATACCACTGTAGCTTGGCCGCCACCGTCCCGTCACCCGTCCCATTCCGTAGAGCCTCTTCAAACCTCAACGACGGGATGGATGTGCCCGTCACGGGCACGATACACAGCCCTAATCAATACACCTTGGATCGCTTTCTTCGAAGTTTGCATGCATCTCAGTCCTTGCCGCCCAGTTTACCCAGAATTTAGTCGAAATTGGTGCTCCCCTCTCTTTCTGTCTGGGCCGTTAAATGAATGTCTGGTTTCAATTTCTCGTTGCTCGGACCCGTAATTCCCACCTTGACGTTTTTGGACACCCTGGATGCCATGAGATCGTGGCTATTTGGCACATTCCTGACACAGATATCCAGGCATTTTAATCTTCTATCCCTTTCGTATTTCGGAATTGGTCAAGGCAACTGAATAACAACTCGGCAGGGAGCTCTGCTCAGCCGCATACCTCCTTAGCCCCGAGGCAGAAGTGGGCAGATTCGCTGACGAACCCCCGCGATGCGGGCAGACACGTGTATTTACAGCGTGAAAACAACCCCCACCACCGCTCGAACAGAATGGGAAGCACAAACTGCATTCAAATTCCATCCCACTTCCATCTCTGCGCTTCTGCAACGCTGACACCTTACAAAACTCATACCCACCCTGACAACATGTGGACTCGCGTGAAGCGACACGTGCATTTACAGCCCGAAAACAACCCGTACCACCGACTCCGCTCGAACAGAATGGGAAGCTCTTCTCATCGCTCCGTGGAGAGTTTGCCTTCGTGCTTTATGATTCTAGACACCAACTGTTATTTGCTGCCCGCGATCGGCTTGGCATTGCCAAGCCGTTATATTGCACCATCTCCGATGGCAGGCTCTTCGTCACGAGCGAAATGAAGGCATTTATCTCGTTCGGGTGGAAGGCAGAGTGGGATATCGAGAGTGTCATTCAAAGCGGAGATTTCAGCGATAATCGAACAGTCTTTACGTAAACGTAATAAGGTATTCATTGTCCTTCGCTTGTCCCAAAGAAGGATCCAAATCTGAACCACCACAGATGGTTGATGGCGGGAGACTACCTGCTATTCAGGCGCACCGGGTATCTCAAAACGCAGCCCTATTGGGACCTGAACTACGCCGCGGCCGGTGCTCCCGGCACGTTGACCGTGGAGAAGATGATTTTGACCATTCGTGCTCGCCCCTTGGAGGCAATAAGGCTGTGCCTCCGCTCTGATGTTCCTGTGGGTGTCTACCTGAGTGGACCGGGATTGACAGTGCCGCGGCCCGCCATAACGGGGATGGCAATGAGTCTCTTGAAGGAGAAGGATCCAAATGCGAAGCTGGCGACATTCACTCTGGCGTTCCCTGGTATGCATGTGCGCGTGGTTGATTCCTGGCAGTAATTAGAGGGAACAACGATGAAGGGCCAATTGCGTCCCGAACAGTAGCCTTAATTGGAGTTGAAGGGCATATGGTAAATGTCATGGAAGTTGACCTGGTCAATGTCCTTGAAGAAACAATGTGGCATGTTGAGCAACCGATCTTCTCATTCCATGGGCGCGGAAAGTTCCTCCTATCCAAATTTGTTCACGAAAAGGCATACAAAGTAGTCACCAACAAGCACTGCTTGCATATAAACTGACTTGGGGTGTGCGCTGTGGCAGAGCCCGGCAAAACTCGTACTTATTTTTTTATATAGTAGGGTATCAGGGACAGGCTGCAATGTCATCTACATCTTGATGTCCAAGTTACACACTACTCTGCTCACCTACAAGCTGTCTGAATTTCAATTGAGAACATGGAAAATTTAAACTCATTGGCTTGGTTTTGAACATTCTGGTCATTGAATGTTTCTGCAACAGGCAGCATAGAGAACACAATTATCAATGCTGCCATAGAGTGATATCCTTCTATTTCTTTCCTCTGCCTTCCACTCATGTGCACGACAGTGCAAATTCGTTTGAACTCTTTGTTCAATCACAGAGGAAATGAACCTCTCCTGGGCTCATGGTCGCAACCATATCAACCTTCAAGCCCGGATTGAGCAGGTTATGACCCAGGGCATATCTTGCCACATGGCAGATACTTGGTTAACCTTAACAATCCGGAAGGTCAGCTTTTACTTTGCCAGATTTGGACACACAACTGAGTTCTGCTGCAACAAAAAAAAAAAGATGCCCAAGGTCATACATACAACTGCTTTTTTGGATGACTCAAAACCAAGGTTGATATAATTGTATGCCGTCACTCAGCCAACTCACTGAAAACATTTAGGCCATCTGTTTGATGTGGTGTGTTTCCTGCACATTCACTTCTCACCGGAACCCATTTTTGTCCATGGCTACGACCTCCGGACTGAAGAAGGTCAGTAGTAGAATTGCCTTTTGTTTGATGTCCTTCAAAATCTAATTTAAGGCTATAAGCAAAATAGGTCAGTATATGTGTTGTCTTCCATAGATGCATATCCATTCACATCTCGCCAAGTCATGGAGTTTCATGTGTAAATCTGTTGATCCTACCTCCATGTTGTGCGCCTTAATAACTTTAAGATGGAATGCAACTCCAAACATGACTGGCACGTGAACATTGGGATGTAAAGACAGGACACAGTACTTGCTAACTAACAAACAGTGTAGTTTTGATGGCAGCAGGGATTGAATCGTACTAGTAACCTGTTGTTGCAGCATAAAGCAGGACTCAGACAGGGCTGGATGAGTGGATTGTCAAACTACAGGAGGCTGACAAGACCCAGAGATTTTTTCCCCCCATGAGACCCCTTGCAACATTAGTGTTCATTAGGGGCAGTCAGAGTTGGAGTGATTATGCAGGCAATTATGCACAATTCTTGATGCTTAAATTGTAAACTAATCATTGCATAACTGTTGCATAATCACCTCCAGAGCTGATTGTACACAATTCTCAGCGGTTCTGTGTATTCTGGATTTATGGTAATCATCCCCACGATTAAAATCACTCTTAATCTTGGTCCATAATGGCGCCCATAATCACTCCAGAATCGTCTACTCTGGCTTCCCCTATTATTGTACATGATTGGGTAGGGTCGGAACATTTTGAGGTAACAACTACAATAGGGTCATTCCCTTTTTTCTGCCCTTTTTACATTCCCATCATTTTTTGCCTTTTTTTTTGTTTTCCCCTTTTCCAGTTTAGCTATGTAAAAAAGAGTGAAAGGGGGGAAAATATGATGTCTAAGTGCATGAACCATCGAAAAGCACAAAAAAAAGGCAAGCAAAAAGGGAAGAAAAAAGAGCTACTATGAAACCCCCCATCGTAACTCCCTTTTCCTTCCCTTTTCCATCTCTTTTTTCCCTCATAGGACACTGTAGCTTGCACGACAGGTCTACTAATGACTTTTAACATCCACAAGCAAGCCTGTGGGACTAGATTTTGAGCACCAGAAGGTTTTTATGCATAAACTTGAAAAAAAGAAAAAGAATAGAAAAAAGGAACAGCAAAAGGAAGACAAAAAGAAGGAGAGCTGCCAACAAGCCTAATGCTTCTTGCCATGAGCATGATAGAAAAAAAAAGGCGAATAGAAAAAAATGTACACATCGGGGTTCGATCTCAGGACCTTAGAAGTATGCTCGGCATTAGCCGTGAGCACAGCCACTATATAGTCCTCAAAAAACTAATGGAATCTCTGAGAGCCTTCAACACCGCCACTATTTTCCTTCTACTGGAAAAGTAGGACTGATGATTTGAGCAGCTCACAAAACCCTCATGTAAACTTTTAGAAAAGAACGAGAACTTATTACATAAGTACTCGTAAACCACATATGTTATGGATGCATACTCCATGGGACACTTCACTAAGATCAGCAATGAGCACAATATGTGGGGCCCAGTCTTTGCCGAAGGTTATTGCTGTTTGCAAAATAGTTGGTGGTCACGCACATGTTCATCAAAAACTGGTATGAGGTAAATTTTTGTTGATGGCTCACTGACCAGAAAAAAGATCTCGATGAGGCTGTTGTGCAAGTTATTCCAAAGCTAATGATTCCGGCCCGGGCCAAGGTCAATATTCCGTTCGAAGTCCCGTACAAGAACGGGACCCTTGATCTCACGGGAATCACATCCCACACATCATTCAATGATTTTCTGGTCACGGTTGCCACCAAGATGCAGACACGTGTCTCTGCATTGAACATTGGCTACATTCCTTCATACAAGCCAGGAAACATCAAGCCCGCCCCCAAACTGCTTGAGAGTGATGATTTGCGGGATGTGCTTATCACAGATGTTCAGCAGTACATCAAACCATGCCAGTGCAAGAATTGGGGGAAGGGGGAAGTGAAACCATTCAGTGTTCTTCTTGTGGATATGGACCAGGTGGAGGATTCGAAGGGGAAGGTCAAACAGGGGAAGAAGGTCCATTCTCTGCTGCCTTTATTTCGCAAATTGATTCATGGCATGACAGGGTTCGGAATCGAAGATGGATGATTTGGATGATCAGCCCGCAGTGATCCCCGCTCTCAACATTACTGCCAAGAATGCAAATCATCTTGCATGATACTCGATAACGGAGATCACCACGTTCTTACGCACCCAGAGCTGGCAACATGGGCAATGTTAGTGGTCTTTGAATGCTAAAACATCCTCACAAGGCTTCGGAACAGAGCCGTCATGAGGCCGTTGTGAAAGAACCTCCATCACAGCTCAACGGAGATCAACCATGCTCAGCAGAAAAAAGCAAAGAATCACCGAGCCAATGCTTCCAAGAGCTCGAATTCGGACGAGTCCGCTCTGGCGTGGCTCCAGACCCTTGCTCCCATCCTCGGGCCTCTTATCAACAACTGTCCGCTTGCCACGCCGGACTGGCATCACAGCATACGTGTCACCAATCCTCACATTGGTGTCCACGTACCCCATCGGATGTAAGCTGCACCATCTTTTGTGGGGACCAAACGGCCTGCCGAAGATGCCCTAGTGCTTGATGTGTGTCCCGACATCGTGACTTGGCTTACCGCTGAAAGGGTTGCTCAGGTTCAACGGTCTAAATATGCAACTGCCAACACCAACACACTCCCTTAATGACCTTGATGCACTGACGAGATTCGGGTCTTTTTGGACACAAGGATAGGTCCAAGGAAACCACGAGTAAACATATTCATGAAAGTATTCAATTCCCATTCACCCAAGGGTAGCTAGGTCTCAACTAGTTTCTTGAAGTGGCGTTCAAGACACAACCTGAATTTATCGGTTGGTTCCCAACGTGGATTTAAGTTTCCCAACTATGCAGATATAACGGCTCTAGACCGGTTTGTTTTGGTGGACTATTAATCCGGTGGGCTGTTTAGACCCGGTTGTTTGGCTCACACCTTATTCCACTGACTTGGCTCACGCCTCAAACTTGCTTGGCTCGCGTCCCGTAACTATGGCTCACGCCTCGAACTTGGTATGGCTCACGCCCCGTAACTAACACTTATAAATCCCACTGATGCTATTCCAAAGCCGAACTTAAATTCTGAGACTAATTGACAGCCAAAGATTCAAGCCTAAACTTCAACTCCGTACGCAAGGGCTGTATTGCTCCTCACTTTCTGGGGTCTGGTTCAGTGCCGTCCTCCCTAGTTCTGCTCCCTTATATACTGTACAAAAACTATTACATGTGCGTGATTACTAGGTTTCGGGTATTCTACTTAATTAATTAGCCTGAAATCGGTATCTGTGGAGCGCGTTCTGGCGATCCCATTCGCTACTTGAGCCCTCCTATATGTTCGTCTAATGACTCCCATCGATCAGGGGATTATATGTGTAATTAGTCCCCTGAATAGGGTAATTGACTCATATCTTCCTCTGTGGAAGATGCCTCAACTTCTAGTATTGTTGACTGGATTGTATGGTTTAATACCTTTCCAATGATACCCCAGATGCCCTTAATCGGCATCCAGAAACATGCAGTACAAGCTTAATCCAGTCTGCGGCTTATCGGGTGATCGTGCTGTCGCGGATCCGGTGTATAGGAGTAATAATTGTAGGTCCAGGCCTAGATCAGGTGACCCATCACGTCGCGTCGGGTAAGCCAAAGTCATGTAAACAACTAGGTGTTTCCCCCCCGAATAAGGTTCCCAGCGTGCCAATAAATGCCAGAGGTGGATAATATGATTCTCCCTTTGATAGTGAGTATTGCTTTGCCTTCCCATGTATAGAGGGTGTTTCAGAACTTTGATGTATGGGCTTTGAGCCTTAATCCGGATTCAACCCCCAAGTGTCCCAAAGGTGAAGTTTCCAGGAATAAGCTGTTATTGCCTGTTTAAGATGATAATGCTCTGAGTTGCACGTTTGGAGCTCAAGCCAACCTCTGGATGAGCGCTGAATGTCATGCATTCGTAAAATTTGAGGTTTCGCAAATTTCGTGGCTTATCACCGCGCTCGATGCTGATCCCGATCGTGGTCGGCTCAATTTTTCCCAATACAAGGACCTTCTTCTCAAGAATGGATTTTTCTAAGTGACGTTGCCAATGTGTCGGCCGAGCAGTTGCGAGACATGTCAGGTGCAAAAATGACTTTTGGTATCGCTAATTGTCTTGTTAATCATGCGAAGGAAGACTTTACCCTGGTTTCAACCAAGCGTGCTCACGTAGATTGATCACAGAATAATCTTGATTCCCTAGTAGCTGCATAGGTCTATGTAGTATACTTTACAAATACCCACAGTGGTGAAAATATCCTTCAGCATCATCACTGGTCACAGAATATGCCGCCTCCATCAAGTGGATGTAAACATATGTGTTGTCCCTCACCTGATCAACATCCTCCCTGGCTAATTTACCAGCGCGTCGCACGTAGGCCTTGATGGAAGAGAATGCGAGCTCAATTGGGTTGAAGTCCGGGGAATATGGTGGTAGATACATGATACACATCTCCCTACAACCCTCAGTTTTTACCGGAAAAATATGGAGGTAATTTACCGAGCCTCAATTAACTCTCGGATCTCAGGGTCTTTGTGAATGTGTGCATTGTCCATGACAATCACAGACTTTGGTTGGGGAAATGGTTGCATTGGGTCCAGCAGGCCTTCAATGAATTCACGGAAAAGGACGGCAGTAAATTACATGGATTACGTGATCGATTGCTAATGCTGGCAGCAAGGAATATCTGGCCAAACCGATCAGACAGCAGAAAAAGAGCAGAGACTGAAGTACCTTCGACCCCACACAAAGAAACACTTCCTTTCCGCACACTAGCCTGAGAGAGCCCATGCCTTGCCCCGGATTGAAGTCTGCCTGTCAAACGAACTCTCATGGACAGATACTGTCTGTTCAGCCGTGTACTGAGTCCCATTCGTAATGGAAGGCAACACACTTTGCTTTGCTTCGTTCATGAGCCAGCCGTGTCAACTGGGGAGGGTCACAATTTGTGAGAACTTGTTCTCGGTGAGCGGGGCAACGGTACCTTTTTTGTCGTAAATCCACAGCGCCAGAGTGACCTCCAGAGTGTTGCTTCATGTACCTGAACTCTTAGTCGATCCTCTATAACTATAGAGGTCGGGGCTATGTCATACAAGGCCACATAAAAACTTCGAACCAGTGGGTTCAATGTATAACAACCCAGGGAAAGACACCGTACCTTTGTGTCTGACAGAGTCAGACCGTGCTTCCTTCCACGGAGCTCCTTGTACATATGTTCGCGCATGATAGTCCCCTTGTCCTGATAATCCTTGAAAATCTGTTTGACAGCGTGGTGTTTGACATTGAGGATGACTATGCACAGGTCGTCTGAGAGTGCCTTGCCCCGTGTCATGCTAGTATGAGGTTCAGATGCAAGGATGTGGAAGCGGATGTCGTGGTTGAAGTCAAGAACTATTGGATTCCCCTTTTAGAATACTGGCCTCGAAAACAAACTACAATATTGCTCAGATCTGTCCGAAAACCCCGGGGCAACCTAGCCCTCGAAGAGCACTGTCTTTTTGACTAATTGACCATGGTATTTGGCGCAGCGGTTCACGAGATATGGCTCGCACGAGTGCAGTGGCCGAAAATGGCGGTTTTTGATGAACATGTGTGTGACCGCCAACTATTTTGCAAACAGCAATAATTATTATTCCAGCAACATCCGATAAGAGCAGATGAGGAGTAGGTCCTTGAACAAACCACTGGAAGTATCTGTATTAAATTCCCACCAGCGGTCCAATCCAACTAAGCATGATTGTACATAATTAATCTTGCAAGAAAGAGTTTACTGTGAAAAGTTATGAATTTTGGTTTACATATTGCCTGCCTGAAGCAAAAAGCACTCACCTTGAATAGAAATATGTTCACATGATTGAATTCACAGACACACTCGTATGGAGGGACAATGGAGATCCGCAAATCACAAACACAGAAGACAAAAACCAGATATAAACCAGTAAGGCAAGGAAGCACCCAACTGCAGACTGGTGGAGAGAAACAAAGATCTACTGTGCCGAGTTATTGGGTGGATCATCCAGGGAAAATGATAGGAGAAAGAGATAGAGGCCAATTTTTAATTTTGTTCTGAGGCAGATATGTGTCCCTGAAGTTAGGAATTTGGTTGAAATTCAAAAGAGTTCAGGTAGGTAGGTAGTATTACACTAATATGGAAGAGGGCTACACATTTTGAGGCATATTGGCCTCTTGTCATGTCCATCATGAGAAGAAAGACCAAATAAAAAAGGAATTTACTCCCCAGGTTCAAAACGTGGACCTCGGAAGTACACTCGGAATTAGCCGAACACACAGCCACTAAGTAGTCACAAAAAATCTAATGAAATCTCTGAAAAAGACTTCAACACAGCCACTATGCTCCTTGTACTATAAAATCGTAACTGATGATTCCCGCTATCATATAGTGGGTTTTTATAGAAAAAGTGGACTGAAATTTCAAAGTTACGCATTTTTACATTTCCCCGGGTCTTTCCGTTGGTGAGTCCCGTCTTTCGATCATTCTTTCCGCAACGGGTATCGTTTTTTTTGGGATCGGACGTCTCAGCATTAACACCAATGTTCGCAAGTGTTTTTCGTTTTTTACAATCCGTGGCTGTGCTCGGATTTCTCCGACGGCAATGCCCGAAGAGACCTGTGACCCGACGCACCAGAACAACTTACTTTGTGTTATGTCCCGCTTTTCCGACTCAAACAGATATTATTTCGTTTTTCCATGATACATTGAAGGCTTCTCACACCGGCATATGAGCAAGAATCTGGAAGTGTTTGCATGGCATTCAAGGTGTAGCCTGACACAGTCTCTCTTTTGAGGTAACATTTCCAACATTGGACAATAAAATCAGTGTTCCCATGCTGTGGCAGATGCTAAGAGGAATGCACAGGGAGAGATCAGACTTGGCATCCCACGAGAACTTAAGGATGCTCATTGTAGTGGTTGTAAACACAAAATTTGCCTATGGTTTAAGACATAGATAAGTATCAAACCTCGGGCTGGATTGAGATGTTCATAATCTTGCTGGTTCAATGCCTGTGAGTGTGACCGGAGGTGATTTTGAATTGGACAATTCCTGGATGACTGATTTCGCCTCACCGATGTTTTGCATCAATTTATGATAGTCGGCCCTGCCGCGCCAGTGGGCTACACAACTTATTCGCGCAACTCGTGAAAAGCTCATGTAAACTTCTAGAAAAGAACGAGAACTTATTACATAAGTACTCGTAATATTAACCAGGTTGTGCTTCCAGGCGAAGGCACGGAGGAATTCTTCAGGGGGATATGCATGGCTTCCAGTCGACTATCTCTGCAAGCTGGATCCCGACTGCTTTCGACTTTTCTATTCTAGCTGTATGTTCCTGTGAAGACCATTTTGTTGCAGGAAATTCTGCACTATATGGGTGTATGGATTATAAAGGGTGTCCACCCTTTTCAGATCAGGGTGTTGTTGAATACATCAACACCCTGCCTCCATGAGCCTTTTCTGCTAAAATTCAACTAACCCAACTCATTCCAACGACCTGTTTCCAGATCTTTGAAAGTCCAACCAATCAAGGGCGAGAACCCGCCGTGGACCTTCACGGATAAGTGGATCCTGCAGCAGGCCGTCCAGCCATATGTCCTAGATGAGCTGTACCTTTTTTTTTTTTTTTTTGTTGTGGTACGATTGCAAGGTGTAGGCATCGGTTAGACCTATGGCCCTCGTAAAGGCAAAGGACTATGACTGGCCCTCCTTAACGGGAGGAAGCAGGGGAAAAATCCACCACCCAGGGGAATGTGTTATGCACGAAGCAGTATGCTACAGTGTGGGGCTTCGAGTTCACCTATTCCACCCCGGGTGATATGACAGCGGGGAGGGAGGTGGGATGGGATTCCTAAACTCGGTACCCACTAAAACCCTGGGGCTATTCAGCCAGTTCTCTGGTAAGGTATGCTCTTCATGGAGAACTTTAGTCCAGGTTTGGAGGACTGTTGGCGGGTCAATGGATGACCAACTTCCATGGCGGCTCCTTGACCGCAGTGCAAGGGTTTTCTCAATCTGTAGTTGAGAGTTAATTGCAAAATACCACCGGTGAGTTATTTCACTGTCAGAAGGGGGGAGACCCTCCCCCAAAATAACTACTTCATTTTGTATCTTCCATATAATGAAAATGGAGTCGGATATCATCATGCGGAGGAGGCGAGAGGCTCCTTTATCAATTTTGTGGTAGTCGTCTCAGGCAGTCAGCATGCCACATCTGAGGATCAGCCCCATGTTCAGTGTGGGCCAGGAATCATTTTTCTTAATCCATAGGGCTTCTGAAAGTTCCCAGATAAGTTGCTGGCCGGGATGTGTGCACTTGAGTTACAAGTACTTACGTAATAAGTTCTCATTCTTTTCTAAAAGTTTGCATGAGCTCTTGGCGAGCTGCGTAAATCATCAGTTACAATTTTATAGTACAAGGAGAATAGTGGCTGTGTTGAAGCCTTTTTCAGAGATTTCATTAGATTTCTTGTGACTACTTAGTGGCTGTGTTCGGCTAATTCCGAGCGTACTTCTGAGGTCCACAGTTCGAACCTCGAGAGTGAATTCCTTTTTTATTTGGTCTTTCTTTTCAGACAAGTGGCCAGTATGCCTCAAAATATGCAGCCCTCTTCCACATTAGTGTCATACTACCTACCCTACCTGAACTCTTTTGGATTTAAACCAAATTCCTAACTTTAGGGACACATATCTGCCTCAGAACAAAATTAAAAATTGGCCTCCATTTCTTTCTCCTGGTGTTTTTCCCAGATGATCCATCCAGTAACTCTGCACAGTAGATCTTTGTCTCTCTCCACCAGTCTGCATCAGACTTGAGAGCTACCTTGCTTACTGGTTTATATCTGGTTTTTGTCTTCTGTGTTTGTGATCTTCACATCTCCATTGTCCCTCCACACGAGTCTGGTGTGTCTGTGAATTCAATAAACTCTTTCCTGCAAGATTAATTATGTACAATGATGCTTATTTGGATTGGATTGCCGGTGGGAATTTAAATCCAGATACATAGTTCCAGTGGTTTGTTCAAGGACCTATTCCTCATCTGGTCCTATCGGATGTCGCTGGAATAATGATTAACAATCGTGAAGGGCTGGTGTCAGGGACTGGGCCCCACATATTGTGGGGATTGGTATCTTAGTGAAGTCTCCCATGGAGTATGCATCCGTAACATTTGTAGTTTTAATGTCGTCCAGACTCCAGATCAGAGGCAGCACCTGGAGCTGGCTTTGCTGAGATATTGCCTGTGTTGTGAGGGCTGTGACTGTATGCCAAAAAAAAAAAAAAAAAAGTACGAGGTTTACCAGGTGACACCATGGCCCACACCCCAAGTAGGATGTGCTCTAAGTCCTCTGGGACTTCACAGTGATTGCAGTAGCATCTATTTTCGCAGCCGGGTATGTGTTTCCAGTACTCTCCTACGCGGTGAGTGCCGTGGATGGACTTCTAGAGGAGATTCCGGGTTTGATGTGAGAAATCTCGGTGTTGGACAGACTTCCAAATTTGGCCGTTGCTTGACGTCTGGCCCTAGACTCGTAACCAGTCTGCTATGCAGCATTTCTTAGTGCAAGCACTTTGCCGCAGGCAGACTGGTACAAGTCGGGACAAACAACCCACGCGCGCGGGGAGTTTGAAATTTTGAGTGGAGCCGATCACGGCATCAAAGTTGCTGTGCAGCTACGATCAATTCTCGAATAAATTTCGAGGCCTATTGCACGATCCTCTTCAAGCTGAACAAAATTTTGAAGAGACAGTTTTCATGAATGGAGTTTCTAGATTTATGTATTTCTTTTCCTCAAGCATTTGTAGCCAAACTGAGGCCAGAACAGAAGCCATCATAAATTTTCAAAACTCCTCGCGTGCGCCAAGTGTTTGGTCCGAGTTGTACCAGTCTGCCTGCGGCAAAGTGCTTGCACTAAGAAATGCCGCAGTAGCAGACTGGTTACGAGTCTAGTCTGGCCCGAGAAGTCCCGGATTGCCCCCGTTATCGCTTTCACGTTTGCTTCTGTCGCTTTCCGAGCTAGAGTTAATGCCTTCGCGGATTGCAGCGTATGCAATGCGTTGGCCACACCACAAGTTCATCATGCGTGTCAGGCTTACATGACAATCTACGTGCCTACTGATGTTTCCTTGCGCATGGCCTGTGTTGTCCTCGACCACAAGAGGCCTCATACCCATGCTATGCCGTTGCGATCGAATGCCTCACTGGATGTCAAGGCGTTGTATCGACGATGTGTTCAGCTCACGGGAGTTCTTGGTACCACTGTTCAGAAGGTTGACGACGGTTAGAATTTATTAAGACTCATTCTCGTGCCAATAATTTAATGTTCATTTCAGCACCCACGACACTATACTTTTTAAAAGGCCAATCTCCCGCGATGCCCGTCCTTGCACACCAAGAAACTGAAACAAATGATAATCCGCGATGAAAAGCTTAAACTTTCACCGGAGAGAACTTGGTCTGGGCGGTAAGCACATCCAGTTTCCATTTCTTCGTCATGTTAATTTCACATACTCCCTAGGTGTCTACACTCGGCATGTCAAAGATTTAAAGCTGGCCCCTGAACAGCGCTATATCCATAGTTACGACTCCGGATGGTAAAATCCTGATCATCACCATGGTCCCATACCTTGCGGCACTCGTCCACGTAACACGTACTAATAGACTATCCAGGTTGACACAACCTTCGGGCGTACCCGCGGGTGATTTAAATTAGTGGGAATTTGTGATCTGGTACGGCAGCGTTGAGCGAGGTGAGCTTCTTGCCATTTGCCGCTATCCAACAATTCATTATCCATTGAACAGTGCTCACTGTAGGGCGTATCTACACAGATGGCCTTGATCGTCCCCATTACAAGTGTCTTTTCGATGAGCTCCAGAAAATCATATTCAGACTAACGGGGAAGCATCTTCGCTTCAAACGTTTTACGCCGGGAGGTAACCTTGTTGCGATGGGAGTCGACCTGGAGGCAGCACAAGTACAGGGTGCTAGTGACTCTTTCCTCCCAACAAACAAGCCAGAATACAGTGGCATTACAACGACCAATCCAGACGAACTGGCTTTGCACTACGTACGAGCACGTGTCTCGCACGCTAAAAGGTCCGTATTCGGCTTAATAAATTTTCGTCTCCTTACACGTTCAAGGGGTGTTCATAAATTGAAACCTCACGTCACCGGGGAGGTATTCATCCGTCTCATGGACTTCCCTTATATGAAGACGGAGGAGGACGTTGCGAAATTCACGGAGTGGATCTCGCGTTTGCAAATCAAGAAGGTTCAATGTACGCATCCTTCTTTCCGGGGAATTTGATCTTACCGCCGTCACGACAGACTGCTGGAAACATAAGCTACAATATTCATGGATTATCCCCTCCCTCATCAAGTCTCGCTCGAGAATCACCCCCTCGGACTGGGACATAACCGACGCGACCACAAATCTCAACGAAGGTCAGCATCATTGGACAAACCAACAGACGGGGGTTCAACTGACACTGCTGGAATCAATTGAGAGGTATTTCCTCCTTTTCGTCTGTTTGATTTCATCAATCCTTGATTCAATCAGCGCTCGGAAGGTAGACTTCAAGACGGCGAGGGAGGTCAAGGATAGCCTTGAAACCGGGATCCTTGATAACAATTCTAACAATTTGACCCATCGCATGAACCGAAAAATTCAGCGCAATTCGAACGCTGCCGCAAAGACCCGTACTTCCGGCGAACAAGATTCGGCAGCCGCCCAGGCACAATCCAACGTCGACGAGGCGATGGCTGCCAAGAAATTATCGGCCCAGCATCTCAAGGATATGCAGGAACTCCTCTCTGCCACCAAGCCCGCTCGGCGGAAGCGCGGGACTAAGAAGATACCAGAGCCGCTCTTGGTAGCAACATCGTCCGAGGCAGGTTATTTCCTCGTGCAGGGGCCGTACCGCGAGAGGAGCCCTGGTTACTTCTTCCCCAGCGGTGGTATCTCTTTCGGTCACCATTCCCAACGCAGTTCCGATGACCGTCACGCAGTCTGGGGCAGCCAATATCTTTCCGGTTCTGCCTCTATCTCCTAGCGCTGACTACGTGTTGTTCCCACAGTCGGACAGCTCCACAGCTTAGCTTGACAACTTGACTTTCACCGAGCCGCTGTGCACCACTCAATTTGGTGGCATGTCGAGTGGTTATTCAGACTACAATATGTACCCCTCGATGGAACCGGGTGAGTTTCGGGAATTTCCGGTCGGAATAGTGTCTTATAAACCGTAGACACCACCACATCATTATTTAGCAGGAGCGGGGATTTCGCTGCATTCTCTACCCCAGCGCTATCTGGCACTACCGATTGGGACATGGACACGATGGAATTTCTCGATCTGTCATCACTGTATGGAGAGAGCGTCGGAAATCCCTATCCCGACAACACATTCCCGGTCTATAATTTTCACTCTCCCACCGCTGGGCTTCCCATCCTTCGTGCACCCTCTATGCCGCCCTCTTCATCTCCTACGATTCCGGCACCTCTCGTCGCGTTGCCTCCGAAGAAACGTACTCGTAAGAGTGAAGTTGACGATACTAATATTGTCACTACTTCAAGGGCGCGTGTTCCTTCCAAGTGCATTTTGGAAACCCAAGCTCATGCGGAGAGCCAACCCAAAAAATCCCGGAAGGTATGTGACGTCATTTATATAGTTTCCTGAACATTGTCGCTAATTCAGATGGTAGTAATGGGTCGTACTTTGGGCGTACTCCCCAATGAATAATATAATTACCTATGATTACGTCTTTTATTTGTCTTTCAACTTTGTTTTATAATTCATGATAGTTATAGTGACAATCCGGCCTTACATTAGTGCCTGTTCGCAGAGTCGCAGAGTGGAGATCCGTTTCCGGTGTGTGACAGTGTTCCGTCGGATCAACTGTCGCTTATACGGGATGTGCCGAGAGTGTCGCATCTCACACTTTGGGTGACAGTGTCGCAGCTGACGGAGCTGCTCTCCTTCAGTCGCATTTGGGTGGTCCCCTCAATAGCGCCTCACATTATCCTCTCTTTATTTTCAATAACAATTGTAGCCCACTCTGTGGCAGAGCCCACTAACTTGTGCGTGGCATAGCATATACATAATTTCGAACCACTGTCCAAAATATGCCCTGATAATAGAAGAAACTGAGATAGGTAAAGGAATTGAAAACCCTTCAACCTGCAGGGGCAATTGATTACAGCCGTTGTCAGTACCGAAGGCGCGAATCAGAAAAATGCCATTTTTGGCATTTTCTGAGCCCCGTGACCAATTCACCCATATCTCGATGGATTCTACACGGATTGAGATGAAACATAGCTAGATAATTCGGCGTAATTCGTGTGCAATTAGTGATAGAAAAATTCTGGCAAAATATTATATATAGTTGATGAACTGGGTTTGTGATTTTGGGGTCAATTCAAATTACCGGCATCTAGGCATGTTCAAATAACCTAGGTTTTGCGAGGGAGGAGTTTGATGCATTCTTGAACTTGTGATAGAGCCACAATCTGCAATATCCTAGTTTATCATGCTTGTAATGACATTGAAACAACGACAATACACTGCAATCAGCAAACAGTGTGATGTTTGGATCCACTGCTGAACTATTTGCACATCTGACTCTATCACATCTTTCAAAATGTATCGGAGCCCTTTCTGACAAAAATCTACATCATTTTGGTATGTCTAGATGCCTGTAAACTATATTTATCCACAAAATGGCCGCTCTAACAATACCATTGTATATATAATATTTTTTGCAAGTTTCCTTCTATCACATTCCACATGGATTAGCTGAGTATTTCAATTCAGGTTTCATGTGAATCGGTGCAGAACCCACTGAGATACCGGAATTTCTTTGAAAATGTCCCAACACAGAATATTTCAGTACTGATAACGGCTGTAAGTAGAGAGGGATGGCCGTTCAATAATTCTCCATTTACCTGGATTGGGCCGAACACTGCTGAAAAAATCACCATTAGGATAGGATGCAATTACTGCAACAGAGGGGCATGCCAAGAAATATAAATCAACTCCAAAACAGTCACAATGCAATGTCCAAAAATTCGAATTTGGCTGACCAGATGGTCATCAAGGGTTATAAGTGATTTCTGAGCCTGATGTGGTGCTGTGGAGTGCTGCTAATGTCAGTGACACTGTGTCTGGTATCCCTTATAATGATCAGAAATGGCTTATAGACCCTGTGATCTGCCAAATTCAAATTTTCTGACAAAGGAAAGACCTGAACCCAGAGGGATGTCATTCAAGTCCAAGGACATGAGAGAGGATAGAAAGTGGAAAAGCGAATAGAATCGAGATGAGTAAGGTGTCAGATTTCGGAGCCTGAAACGGCAAAAAAACATAAAAAAGAAATGGACACAGGGGGACTCGAACCGTCGACCTTTAAATGAAAACTTAGCAGACGATCAAAAAATAGGGCGCTACAGGACCCACTACCTAAAGTTAGTGGGCATGCCCCATCCGCTGGTTATTCTGCCAATTCTCCCGCACACGACTTGGGGCGCTTGGGGCGCTGGAACCAAGCTGGAACTAAAGGGAATGCCGTGCTCTTCAGCTTTCCATTGCAGTCCCGCGTCCGCGGCATCCTTCACATTGTCTGCCGTCACCCCGGAATACGTGCTCCCACTGCGCCTGGTGTGGCCGTACCCTGGCGCCGAGGAGACAACCAGCGTCGGGCGCGCACTCCATCGACCTGGACGCGCTGCGCACCGTCCCAGAACGTTCTAGATACGATAACCGCATCTTCAGCATGATTTTCTCTTTGAAATCGCCGCCTCCTTGCTCCGACTGCACTTCCAAAGAGTCCCCAGCATGAAGACCGTGGCGTGTCTCCTGTACACACGAACTGCTCGTTACCGCCTTGCTCTTCATGCGCTGGGTGGCATCAGACACTTCGTATTCGCGCTCGAGGCACACGAGAACTGCGCGCCATAGGGCTCGACGGCAGGAATTCCGGAGCATGGACGAGTCGAGAAGCTGCGATGGGAATGCGATTCCAGGGAATATCTCCGTCGCTGTTTACCTTTTTACCCGGGCATGTGCCGTCAATTAGCGGCGCGTCCTCTCACGTAGAGGGGCCCGACATCTGAATTGACAGCCAAGAGGAAGATCTTTGGGTGGGGCTCCATTCGGCAAGCCCCGCTCGCAAAACCATGTCCCTCCCCAAGAATGCGCTAGCTTTGGAGGAGCTCGAGATCATCGGCCGCTCACGCCCAATTGTACCCCCAAAGATTTGGCATGTGGCTTCGCAGTCCATACCATACCGTATTACGTCTTCTCACCCGCCCGCCGCAGAGTGATCTCCTGGCCGTATTCGACGATACCGTTCTGCGCCGTGCGCTCCGTTTCTTTAGCCACCGCGAAACGGCCGCCCTTATGACGCCGACCTAGCGAATCTCGTGCCTCTACCTCCCCGTCTCGATGGGACGTCACATCTCAGGCGACTGGAGCTATCACCTTTCCTGAGCGGTACAGGGAACCGGTCGGATAGACTGTATTGCAGTTAACTCGGTAATTTCCCAAACACTCGGTCTACGTTTATACTGCGCCCCATACTTGTTGAAAGTCCTAGGGCTATTTCACAGATTCCACTACATGTAAACCGCCCGTATTCTTCCGGAGCGACTCTTGCGGTTTTCACTCAGGAAGTAACTCCCTCGGCGTTGCTTTAAGGGTCTCCAACCAAGTGCGAGGTTTCCGCGCCAAGATGGCTTCGTCCGTGGGCAGTTTATCGCCGAAAACTGTGATACGTGAGCCGCTTTCTTGAACATCAGTAAAACATTACTCACAGCCTACGGCTTCGAAGCTTTGGAACATATCTCCTAGGATTGGCGCCATAAATGTCTGGGCAGCCGGAGGAAATCCCTCAAGCCACGACTCCCGATCGACCTGCTTGTACACGATCTTCTTCCCAGACACTATAATTTACCGGTAAGCCCATATTCCTGCACAGAGAACAATCAACGGACCTTGGGCCAGCGTTGCGACTATTTCGTCCAGGGAGATCATCCGTCCCCCGCGCACCTCCGAGCCCGCGCCCAGCTCCGGTCTCTCGATGGCTGCTTGCACGTACAGCCCATAATCGTGCGCGGTCTCGCTGAGGGGCACGCGCGTCGCGCCGGGTATGGGTAGCGTGAAGAGGTAGCTGCCGTCCTCCTGACGCTTCAGCGCGTAGTACGCGACGAAGATGTTGAGCGTGTTGAACCCGGGCATCGCGAGCGCGAGGGGCACGCCGGAGGCGCGCGCATACGCTGTCACCTCGGCTTTCGAATCGCAGAACTGCACCGAGAAGCGGCCTTTCGTTAATTCGGTCATGGATTCGAGCGCGGACCAGACAAGGAGTTTCACGCCCGCCGCTTTGGCGGCGTCGACAAGCACTTTGCCAACGGCAATCTCCTGCGGTGTATTGGTTAAGAGGCTCCATCCAACGACGGTATGGATTTAATTTGTACCTTTTCTCCGTTCAAATATTCATTCCAGTTTGTCATGGCCTGCGGTGGCTGCTTAGCATTGGCAAGATACAAAGCAAACGAAACGCACGAAAGCTATATCGGCTCCGGCAAACGCCTTCAGGGCATCTTCGGGCTTGTCTGCATTTAGATGTACACCCACCATCTCAACGCCCTGCTCGGAAAATGCCTGGGCGGCGGGTTTCGTAATGTCGCGGCTCAATCCGCGGATGCGATAGGGTTTGTCGGAGGCGATGAGGGCACGGGCGACGCTGCCCCCTTGTTTGCCCGTGATGCCGACAATGACGGTGAGCGGTGCAGTCAACAGTTTAGAGATGGTCATGGGTGTAGGAGGTATGTTTCGGGTACAACATTCTCCTTGCTTTAATATGCTTCACCTCTTGAACCAAAGGTCATTCCGCTGATCTTTTGAGTCATGTGCGTAGCTGATGACTGAAATACTGATCCAAAACCGACTCGATTATCGAGCAGCATCCTCGAGTTAGGCGATTTTCAATGCCTGGTCAGCCCGTTTTATAAAGTAGCCTTTTATAGCAACTTAACACTTGCCATATAAGGCCATACATAAGACTCGGGGCTTAGACCCAGAGTTCAACTCGACGATCTGAACAATACATTGATAGGCGTCTGTTTTCTGACAAAAAATCGGGGGCCTCACGTGAGGTGATTATTCACAGTCAGCCAATCGGCTCAATCGATCATCGCAAGCTGAACAATCTTTCCGAGTTTTCGGGATGGCATCACAGATCTGCTCGCAAGCCCGCCGTGCCCGCCGAAGAGGACCTCGAGTATATCACTGCGCTGCGCAAGTTGAAGTTCATTCCAGATATTCTTGCAATGCCTAAGACTTTATATGTCGCTGAATTTTCGGTCTGGGCTGCGGGTGAGTTTCATTCTTACAGATCCATGCTTGATCGATTACCACAACTCACGCGTTTTCAGCTACGGAATTGGCAGTGTGCGTCCAACCAAGGCTAACCACGACCAGTGTCGATCCTGACTCCTCCCTCCTCTCTAGCCTGGAGCTCGGATACCCCAAGGGAAAAGTTATGCTGAAAACCGTCAACTTGGTGGAAGGCGAGAACTTCGAGCCCGCGTTTCTCAACGTGGTCGGTCGTCCAGGTCCATCATCGTGTCCTATTTTCATTTCGGGTAATGCAGAACCCGAACGGGACGGTTCCGACCCTCGAGGTAGATGGGAAGGTTTACCCCACCACCGCGGAAATCACGGCATACCTCGTGCAGCATGCTCCTGTGAAGGTCAAGGTGGGTACACCGGCGATCATCGAAGCGGTCCACGACGAGCGCTATGACCCGAATTTCTCGATGCTCGTTGCGGTATGGCATCGCTGTTCCATTCTGTTGTTTGCTTAAGCTGATTCGATTTCAGCGCGACCACGCGGAGCTGGCCGCGAAAGCAGCAGGTCTGCAGGGCTCGTTCCTCGCTGCGCGTGCGTTCCAGGTTCCAGCCATGCCGCCGTGCGTTCTGACCGTTTGTGCGCAGGACAAGTGGCACTGGAAAAATATGCCGCAGATCCCGCAACGGCGGCGTTCCACGCATTTTATCAGCCCCGCCTCAAGGGCAACGCAGGTGCGCACCGTCTCAGCCCTTATATCCCCCATTAAATTGAATATTCTTCATCGCCAGGCCTCCTTGCGCTGTTCAAGCGCGAAGTCCCCGCGGAGGTCCAAGCTGACTGGTTTAGCAAGTCGCGGGCCCACTGGGCCTCCGTGCGATCCGCCGTCTTCGAGGTATACGCCGCGCTCCTGCCCGCGAGCGGTTTCATCGGCGGCGAGATCCCCGGTGAAGACGACTTCCACATGATCGCGTGGTTCACGCGCATTGCCTGGATCGTTGGGGCCAGGTCGGGCGCAGACGGGTTGGCCGCGTTTGAGAGTGCGTACGGAGCGCCTGTTCCAGAGGCGGTGGCGGCGTACTGGAAGAACTGGGTTGCGCGCGCGAGTTGGAAAAAGGTCTACGCTGTCACTCTCCATTGATGTATTTTACGCGTTGTCGCGTTGACGTCATAGGCACGGCCATCTTCGGGGCGATAATATTCTGGATAACCATTCTTGTCCGATCCCGAAAGGGCTTGGGGAAACGTTTCGTGCAGCGGCCATCCTCCATGCACGGGGCCGAGTATGCGCCATAGTGTTAAGGATGTGATAGTAGGAAACTGCGGAAGCGACTGTGGCCAGCGGCAGGGATGCGGCTGAATGCGACGTACATGTCCCAGTGCCTTCAGATTTCATCTCCCAGTCATGTCGTTGCATGAGAGCCTCTCGAAATCGTTTGGGAATCTCCGGACAAGGAATCCGGTACACGGCCAGGGAACTACACACGTTCACAAACGCGAGTAGAATCTGGACAGTATGTTGGCAGTGAATCCGTGCACCTTGACAGAAAAAAATACCGAAAGCGGACCTCACTGCTCAGAGGATGCTGCACTTGTGATCCAGGCGTATTCACCCTCGCTGCTAGCAGTTCTCATCCCCTTCTGCGTGAATCCGGTGTCCAACTTGGTTGGCTTGTAGGGAGGATTGGCGGCGCAAAAAAATCGGCTTCAGTGAGAAGGGCGGAGCTTGAATCGCGATCACGTGCGATCATCTCGGCGCTCGGTCCGGAGTCACGACTACCGAGCGCTGAGCACAACTCCTGGCGCAGGCGGCAAGATAACGATGTGGCATGGTGAATTTGGGCCGAGTAAATGTGGACAGTGGTTCTGAAAACACCCACGGTGCATCTAATGCTCAACGTTTTTTTCGGTGTGGTTCATTTGCGGACAGGCGGCGCACGAGAAGAGTTCATAACGGGCTCTAAAGCACCATTCGGGTCATTTGGATACCCACGGTAATATTCAATAGAATATGTGCCCACTACCAGGATCCATCAAAACTGGAGATCAAGGGCCGACTAATGTGTGATGTACAGTTGGCGGTAGTTCCATAGGCTTACGTCTCGCTGATACTTGAGGGACATGATTTCCCGATCCAATGGCAAAAATCCCTCATTGGCTTAAAACATGTACTTTACAATGTCCTTTTGTGTACCGTCGATACCCCAAAAATCAAATACGGTTGATTTGGCACCTGATTGATGTTATTTTCAGACACCTTTCTTACATGGTGAATAAGATAGAAATCAATCAAGTCAAAAAGACCTATGAATTCCAGTTGTGTGTCACGATTTAGACGCTATCTAATCGCGACAACGCCTTATCTAAGCGCCTAATCAAGCGCTCATCTATTTAAACACCAAGGCTATGCTTGAGTCATCAGTGATCGGACAGCCAGGGATCGGGTTCCCACAGGAACATGCCGATGAAGCACGACGGATTGGTGATCGGACAGCTGACAGGTGTCATGCTGCGGACATGTGGAGTATGCATGGGCATTACTCAGAACACATGGCTTCAGGACGTTTCTTACTCAGAACACATGGTTCTAGCATGTTTATTACTCAGAACACATGGTTATGGTGCTTGTAGCACATGGACGCTCTATTGTATATATTATTAGCACTAGTTACATAGCCACAGTTGAACAGTATAAGTAGTGTAGCTAGTTGCCTGTATTCCTTAGTCTTTTATTCCATCATTCTTTGAGCCTCACTCTTACCGAGCACCTCCAATCCGCATTGTGCGTCCATTGGGTGTTCTTGAGCCTTGAGCGTGACATTGTGTCTATAATCCTTTCTTACTTCATTGAATCTTGCTAAATCAATCAAGATATATTAGACGACCAATACACATTCTTTCCATAGGTCTTTTAAGCGACCTTGAAGGTGTGCGTACCAGTGGAGGACGGGACCGTGGGACCGTGACTTGCCAATCGTCGATCATTTCATCGGCAATTGCCGAGTGGCATCTCCTATCTTTCTCCTAACTTCCACCACCATGGGCGGCACACTCTGGGCTTGTGGACCTGGACAGACCATCGACGACGTTTTTGAGCTTGATGATCCGGTCTCCATGTACTACCGATACAGTGGCTTCACCGACTTCAAAGGCATCATCCTGAAAGCGACCATCGCCTTCCTCATCGCCCTCTCGGGAAAGCAGATCTCGAAGAAACTGCTTATCGACGCGGGAATCATTACTCAAGAGGAAGTATGGGATATGGATGAGGCTGTCGTCATTGCGAACTATTGCTCTCGGATCGATGCCGCCATTCCACTGTTGAAGAGCTGGGTGAGATATATATATCCCTTTTCATCTTCGCCTGTTTGCGGGCTGACACACAACATAGCTCAACACCAAGAGAGACCCGCGCCCCAAAGGCCCAATCCACAACATGTTTGGTGGCTTCGGCTCCTGCTCAGACTTCGGACAGCTCCTCGCTCAGCAATCCTTCCTGGCCGACTTTTTGGCCGACCTTCCCATCGACTACGACGTCATCAATCCCGGAGGCCTGGAGCCCGAGCAAGTGGCGGTCCCGCACACCCTGACCGAGCTCCGCCTCGCTGGGATCCACCACTTTCTCCTCTTCCCCGACGCCAATGGCACGCTGCCGTACGAGAAGGTCGAGGAGGTGGAGCGGCTGCTGAAGATGGTCAGGTCGTATTGCGAGTTTGATCCACACGACTGGGGAGGACCGCCCCCGCCGCCCGAGTACCAGCCGCCTCGTGTCCGTGCGCCCGCCCCGGCCACCGATATCTTGGCCTCCGACGACACAGACGGGGGCGGCAGTGAGACTAAACAGGACGAGGATCCTGGCGCTGAGATGCCAGACGGAGACGACGCGGACGAGCAACACTTCATCTCTGAGACGGCAGCAGAGGTTGAAATTCAACCTATAGTTCGACCTATGATAGGATATATTTGAGCCCGGCCTAGGTTGAATTTGAACAAGTGTAGGTTGATATACGCTCGGCCATAGGTTGATCTGTCCAGGTCGATTTCCAACCTGTGAAGGGGTCAAATCATCCTACTGCCAAATCGGGCATGCGGCGTCATTCCATCCTATCGTAGGATGTCCGTTCAACCTATAATCTGTTGATTTGAGGCACACATACTAGGTTGCTTAAAAGCAAGGAAAAGGTTGTATTCCCGCCATCTGTAGCGGCATAAAAAACATAAAACATAGGATATAGGTAATGCGAGGTCGCGCAGCAATACAGGTCATGGAATCTATAGGTACGGCGAGCGCGGTGAAGGATAGAATGGGGGGAGAGTACGAAGGGAAGTCCGAATGGGGTGAGAAGCTGTCAGGAAGCCGTTAGGAAGCCGTTGATTGATTTGGAAGGTTGACACACCTCTTGTCTAATGCCCATCGCCATCGCTGCTGTAGCTGCTGTCCTCCCCCTCGCCAGCGCCCACGTCCGACATCTCCTCGTCGTCATCCACCACGCAGGCCTTGCCCTTGCCCTTGGAACTGGTCGACGGCCCGGCTTTCTTGGTCTTGCGGGGTGCGCGCTTGCGTGCCACGTCGTTCTTCTTCTTGGCGACTTTCTTTGCCTGGTCGACATTCGCGAGCTTGCGGCCCCGTGGCGCAGACGGATCCCTCTTAGCAGAGTTTGCCTTGAGGTATCCGTACTCCGCAGGCACTTCGAGCGATCCGTTATCGTAGCCAAGCCGACGTTTGTTCTTGATGTACTGCTTCGCGATTTCCTCGGTGGCCCAGTGGTTCTCGTAGCGCAGAAGGATGGGGTGCTGCTTTGCAGCCTTCAGCATTACCGGTATGTCAGTTATACTCCCAACGACGTCGACAATCGACACTTACGACGTTGAAGAACTTGTCCTTCAATGAGACTGGGACCTTCGCCCAGGGCAGCTCCCAAGGGATACCGGCCGCAAGCACAAGATCCCGGAGACTGCGCTACAGGAAATTGAGGTGAGTATGGTATGGCAGACATGAGTACGACGTACCATGAGCAACTTGTACCGCTCGCGATCCTTGGCACTCTCAAGACCCATCGCGTCTTGAATGTTGAAATCATTACCCGCACTCCCGGCAGGTCTAGGGATCATCGCGATGGCGCTAGCGGCACCGGCCTTGGTGCTGGATTGGGCCGTCACGACTGCGAGACGCTGTTGGAGCTCTGTGTTCGCCGCAATTGCCTTCTCAAGCTCAGCTGGCCCGTAAATGGTGAGTAATTGTGTGAATGTTCATTGTGAGACGCACCCGCAAGCTTATCATGCTCGTCCCTTGGCCCAGCTGTCTCTCCCGCACTCTCTTGGTTGGTGACATCCGACGCGAAGGTACTGGGGCGCGCCTTCAATACGGCGATCTCCGCCTGCAGCTTGGCATAGGCTGCCGCCTGCTCCTTTATTTGTGCTAGAACGGGTGAGTCATCATATACGCGGCAACACAACGGCAACAGCAAGACCACGAACCTTGGGCGCGATCGTTATCCTGGCGCAAAAACACGATCTCCTGCACGTTGCACCCTTCTATGTTGTACTTCTGCTCCATCTCCTCGCTGTACGGGTCAATCGGGCCCGCTGTCGTGGCCTTGGTCTTGGTCTTGTTCTTCGGCGGCGCACGATTCTCATCATTCCTCTTGCCGGTGCGTGCAGGCTGCTTAGTGCAGACACTAGGAGGGTTGGGTGAGGTGTTGCGAGGCATGGAGATCGCTGAGGGACGTGGTGGGTCGAGTCAGAGGGAATTTGCAAAGTTTTTGGTTTGTTTGTGTCACGACGCATTGCACGTGCTGAATATATCATCATTTTCACTCCTTAGTCGTTGTCTGTGTCTCCAATGGCCCCCGAGGTCTTGTGCGGATGCTGCAACAAAATGGTTTCGCGGAAGAAGGAGTTGCGCCATCGACGTGAACGAAACAAGCCCTACGCGGAACCGACGGGCGAATACCCCTCTCGACAGCGGCGAGTTTTTGCTCCGAGTTCTGAGGAGGATGATTTGTTCGGCAATGCTGAAGCTGGGCCATCTGGTGTTCGCTCTTCGTCCCCGCAATCTTTGGACGTCGACCCAGTTTCGGACTCGAGTATGGCAGACGATGATCCTTACGTCGATGTCGACTTTGGTGCGGACGGATCAGCGGATGGCGGCTCTGTTATGGACGATCTCATGGACCTGGAGGAGCTTGGGACAATCCCTGATCGTGCTCACCCGCGTTTCGTATTTCCTGCGAACGAATCGGATTCCGAGGATGATTTTGAGGAGGGATCGGATGACGGAGATGAGGGCAGGATTCGCGATGAGGACAGTGACGGCGAGGATGCCGACACCAACCCTGATATCTTTGACTGGGATAGTTTCAATGCGCCGACGGATGGGCTTTCGGAATGGGATCAGCTGGGCGAGTCGTTCGAGGCAGAAGCAGTGATAGGTATGTTTTCTCGTTCTTTACTTTATTGATTTGAATTTGAAACTGACCCAGCCTTCCATTCAGCCATGAAACTTGCGGCGTATGATCTGGCTATCTGCAAGGCATTTTCGTACAAAGTACAAACAAATACGACGGATAGGGCATTCGCAAAAATTCCTCTCGCATTTCCCCAGACTCCATTGCTGCCCAAAATTGATGCTCTCCGTGCGCGCGTCAATTTCCTCGCTGGCTTTAAGCCCGAGATTTATGATTGCTGCATCAACTCGTGCTTGTGTTATGTCGGGCCCAACAAAGATCTGATGGTTTGCCCATATTGCAAAGAGCCCCGCCGCCGTGCCAACGGAAAACCGCGAAAAAAATTCACTTACATTCCAATTATCCCTCGCCTCGTCGCATTTGCTGCCAACAAAGATCTCGCAGAGAAAATGCAATACCGCTCGAAGCACGAGCACGAACCTGGGACGACAACTGATGTTTTCGATGGCACGCATTACCGTTCGCTTCGCGGGAAACATGTCCAGATCCACGAGAAGAAATACAGCCATAAATACTTCTCGGACCCACGCGACGTTGCCCTCGGAGTCTCATGGGATGGATTTGCTCCGTTCAAACGTCGCAAAAAAACTGCATGGCCTCTCATCCTATTCCTGTACAACCTCCCTCCGGACCTGCGATTCCTTCTCCGATTCATCTTCGCTCTCGGCGTCATCCCGGGCCCGTACAAGCCCAAAGATTCCGATTCTTTCCTGTGGCCGTTTGTCCAGGAGTTGTTGAAACTATCTGTGGGTGTGCGCGCATTCGACATCCTTTCTGGAAGATTATTCGCTTTGCGGGCCTACTTGATCCTTGCCTTTGGCGACATTCCCGCCGTCTCCATGTTTATGCGGATGAAGGGCCATAACGGATTTTCACCGTGCCGTATGTGCAAGATCACCGGGTTACGTGTTCCCAATTCCCGTGCTACCACGCACTATGTGCCGCTGGATCGGTCGTCTCATCCCGAAGTGGCGGCAGACCCGTCTGTGATCCAGGTCTACGATGCGGCGAATCTTCCCCTCCGGTCCGGAGCGGAGATAATCGCCCAAGGGGAGGAGGTTGAAGCGGCAGAGACAACGGCGGAAGCGGAGCGCTTAGCGAAGGAGTATGGTGTCAAAGGTGTTCCCATTCTCTCATACCTCAAATCCCTTTCATTCCCTCGCTCATTTCCCTTCGACTTCATGCATTTGATCTGGGAGAACCTCATCAAGAATTTAATCTTATTGTGGACTGGCGACTTCAAAGGTCTCGACGAAGGCACTGGCGAGTATGAATTGGGCAAAGCTATCTGGGAAGCCATCGCCTCACGTACCTCATCGGCATCGGATACCATTCCCTCAGCGTATGGCAGCCGTGTACCCAATATCGCGAAGGATCGACCCAATGTTTCGGCCGAGATGTGGTCCTTCTGGACCCTCTACCTCGGCCCAGTTTTGCTACGCCGTCGGTTCAGGTCCTCCAAGTACTACGTTCATTTTATTCAGCTGGTATGCCTGTTGAATATCTGTCTCCAATTCGAAATCAGCGACGCCGAAATTGAGGAGGTTCGGGTGGGGTTCATTGCGTGGGTTGAGCGTTATGAGGAGTGCGTCTCACTTCATTTCAACATATAATCTTCTCATGTTTCACACAGACTGTACTACCAATACGACGTCGAGAGACTTCCAGTGTGTCCCCTTACCATACATGCTCTGCTCCACATTGCGCCTGGCATCAAGTTCACCGGGCCTGTATGGTGTTATTGGGCGTTTCCGATGGAACGCTACTGCGGGAGTATCCAACCCGGAATTCGCAGCCGGCGTTTCCCTTGGGCCTCGTTGGATCGTTATGTCCTCGAGAAAGCTCAACTGACACAGATAATGGCTATTTACAATGTGTTTTCGGAGCTCTCTCTCCTCGAGCCACGAGGCGAAATCCCGGGCTCTTTCTCTGATCCCTTATGTGCGGTATATCAACCTGGTTATATTCATTACTGATACATTACCAGACCCATCCTGTGTTCTCCTCCCTCCGAAGTCACCAGTTCGACCAAACCCCAACCAACTCAAAACTATTGCGGCTGCCCTCTCGACCCGCACCAACGCCACGATGGCTCAGGTCAATCGCGCGCTGCAAGATGCATCTGTGGACGAATGGGGAAAGGTTCGTCGTGTCGATTCCGATGAAGGAGATACCATGTGTTCCTGTTCTTTGGGGACTGTTGCGGGCGACAGCCGGGATGCTACATTTGTTCGGGCGAGTTGAATTGCTTTGATACAGCAATTTTATGCTGACATGCGATACAGTATGAGATCCTTGTCGACAAATATGCTCGCTTCAAGAGACGCGCACCTGAATATGAGCTCAAGACATTTTATGGCCAACTGACCCATATTTATCGTGTTTACTTCCCTGCCGCCTGCGTGCTGTTGAAGATCAAGGAGCCCACAACATACATCTTCGCTGCCATCAGAGACTGCGTCCTGGAGCCGGATGATCCTCAACTTCTGGGATTGGATATCCATTTCTACTCCAGGACTGGACAGCTCAGTGTGGTTGACATGACGAGTGTTCAGTCGCTGGTAGGACGAGTTCCGACGGGGACCAACCCTGAGTGGGCTGTCATTGATCGAAGTGGGAGTCTCGCCAGGGCACAATGGTTGGGGAAGGAGGATGAAGAGTAGGGGTATTCTCTTGTACATTTATACATTGTGCTGTCGCGGTGAATTTCTTAGTCAAAATCTGCCGACTAGGCCCGGACCGCGAAGTCACGTATGTGACTAGACGTGACACTCCTCGTCGCAAACACTCTGGTGCTCTCCTTTTAGGTCACAGATGACCTGAGAGCTATACAAATTCAGTTGTGAGGTGTTGGAGTGCTCGGAGAAATATTTGAGGGAGTTTTCCTGACAAATGGTTTTATTCATCCTATCATAGGTTGATACGGGTATAGGTTGATTGAGGGCGTGGGCACTGCAGGGGAAATTCAGCATATTGTAGGTTGAAATGTATAGGTTGAGAACCAACCTATAACATAGGTTGATAGAAAATCAACTTAAAATGCACCCAAAATAGGTTGAAAGGCGAAAATCAACCTATGTCTTGTTGAAATTCAACCTGAGCCGGCTTCATAGTGCATGGACCAGATGATCACCCTGTTCGCAGCCGTCCCGCATGGGGGTACAGCACGCACCTGACGTAGTTGAATCGCATTCCATTCTGAAACTGGTATTGTTTCGTTCTTCATAACGTTCGATGCCGCTCACGCGACGCTGTGTTCAGAATCGTTATCGCGTCACCGTGTCTTGCACTCCGAAAATCTTGAAGTAGAAGATGATACAATTGTAACATCGTACAATTGCACATAAATACTCTGAATGAATCTTGAACCTACAAAATTGAAACCTCTTATCAAGCATTCAGATGAATACAACGGCCCACCCAAGTGCAGAAGACCTAGTAGCCGCTATAGGGCCGACAAGGCGCACGTGCTTACCACATATCACCCGGGATGAACAAAACTCGTACTAAAGCTACATTGCACACGCGACATTCCACGGAGTCCACTGCACATAGGTTCAAACCCGATACATCCGCTGGGAATGCACCGTGCATGCAACACGGCACATAGGTAATCCACCAACAAATGAGTCAGGTTAAGCTGACTTGACAAACAAAACTATTCATTCAAACGACCATTTTACGTAGATGTACGGGGTTTAAGTGAAGTATATGAAGCAAATATTTCAACGCTGCTCGGAGTTTCCAGCATCACTACAAATTCGACAATTTAGACAATCACCTGAAAATAGTGGCTATCAGACTCACCGCCCCCTTTTCTGGGTCCGACCTCAGATATCTTCATCTACCAACGATAAACTTCGAACTTAGGAACAAAAACCGACCGCACTCTGAATGACAGATGTGACCGAGATGAGCTCCTCGGTGTCAGGGTCCCGGAACCCGTATTTCTGGTCACTAAAATAACAATGATTCCTGTGCGAATACGATGGATGGGATAAATGATAGCAGGACCATAAAACCTGCTTAGCTTTGGTTAACCAGACCATGTTCTTGCATCCGCTGGTTAACCGCCGGTTAACCACGGTCAACCGCGATTAACCGGCCTCAGGATGATTTATACTAGCACTATTACAGAAGTGTACAGTACTACATGGTAATTGACCGTAGGTATTAATTCGACGTCTGAATAACAGAATCCACCGGTTAACCAGATTCCACTGGTTAACCAGAATCCACCGGTTAACCGACCCGTTGGAGTCAGCATTGAAGGGTGGGAAGCTGCAAACACCGGGCTACAGGGCCGTCGGATTTCAACGGGGACAATGATCTAATGAGAGTCAGTCAAAAACTCTAACGAACTCAATGATAGTGCACCTAATGACCGAGTTGTATTGGATCAAGGCCCCGGCTTCTAAGACTCCGTCGCGATGAGTGTAGGAATAGTTCGAATAAATCTCGGTGTGTCCTTAAAGGGTGGCTCCGGGCGTTTGAAGACTGGTCAATTGAAGTCTAAGGCATCAAGTCAGTTGGGCTCAAGTTGAATAGTGAGGACCAAACACCTCGGACCGACCATTCCAACAAGCACGGGTGGTCTCATACTGTCAGGATCTAATGGATCGAGTCAGTAGGACTTCAAAATGAATAGTCAGGATGATGCACCGTGTACCAAAACATCCAATAAGCCCGCACGGCCAGATTCTCGAGGTTAGGAATAGTACGATCCAATGGCAGCCAACAACGCGGGAATCTTTCTGGATGACCTCGCCGGCGCGCACGCCGGCCGCGAGACCTTCGAGAAAACGTTTGCCGTCAACATGTTCGGCGCCGCCTCGACCACCGAGGCGTTCGTCCCGCTCCTCGAGAAATCGAGCGCCGCGCGCATCGTGTTCGTGTCTTCGGACTTGGGCTCGCTGGCGTGGCGCGCAGACCCCGAGTGGCAGACCGGTGTCTTGTATTTGCCGGCGTACCGCTGCAGCAAGGCCGCCCTGAACATGCTCGCCTTGGGATACGCGCGCCGATTCCGGGAAAAGGCAAATAATGTATTAGCTTATCTTACAATCTGGGAGGTTCAACTATCACCAGATCTTTAAGTTTTGCATGTCTTTCAGTTCTGCTAATGTAGTGTATTCCACCGTACCATGGGCCTGTGATGTGATGTTACAATAGACCTTGAAGTCACTCTGAACGTAAAGTTACTTCGAACTTAGAGTTACTCTGAACTTATAATGTCTGTCTGAGCTTCAGCTCCGAATTTCAGTTTAGTTCAGTTTATTTTATACTCAAGACTCGAGTCTGCATAGAACTTAAATTCTAACTTCAATCAAGATCAAGTACTGCACAGATCTCAAGTTTTATCCCAGGAGCTCATTAGAGTTGGTACACTGGGTCCCTGAACAGGGACAAGGGAAGAAGGAGTTTTCAAGGCCTTATATATGCATCTGTTCATCCCCAAAATGGCAACACAATGGTGCTCCGGCACAATAACCACTATTGTGTCCTAAAATGGAAGTTGACACACAATGCACAGTGGCACATGTGGCCCTGCTGGTCATATATAAGGCCCTTGAAAACTCCCATTTCCCTTGTCCCTGTTCAGTGGCAAGGAACTTGGGTCGGGCTGCACTGAAATACTCGCTGGGTTTTGAGTAGAAGGTAAGTAATTATTTGAGACTGCCAGAACTTAAGAAAAGCTCCAGTCCTGTGGGACTGAAGTCAAACAGGAACTTTAAGTTCAGAGTGACTTCCAGTTCTATTGTAACATCACATTTCAGGCCCATGGTACAGCGTATACACTACATTAACAGAACTGAAAGACATGCTCACCTTGAAGATCTGGTGGCAGTCAAACCTCCCAGATCTATCATCTTAAGACAAGCTCCTTGTATTTCACGAAAAGGGGTGGCAGGTCAATGTCGACAATCCGGGCTACACGGCGACGGATATACATGGACACACTGGGACGGGGACGGTGGAGGAGGGAGCGAGGAATGCGGTGCGGCTGGCGACTTTGGGCGATGATGGGGAGACGGGCACGTACAGTCAGAAGGAAGGACCGATCCCGTGGTAGACTTGGAACAGTCGTTATTCGCGCCCGTACCGGCCCGTGAGCCGTCCGCAGAACGAAATATAGAGTGAAATTGGGAAGCAAGTGATTATGAGGTCGTGTTTGGATCAAACGGTGTCGGTGATCACCGCGACGACTAGCGGAACATTTAATGGACACGAGTCCTTCCGAACCTCATCTGTCGTTTCCCACTGACTGTTTCGGTTTCGTCTCTGGGCGCAGCGCCGACCTCGGTGTCCTCCCCCTATATATATATATATCCTTCGATTGGGATCTCCAGCAAAGACAGATAGCAAACAGATCGCATGTGCGGCATGTCTGACTGCTGAGGGTGCCAAGGATAAGTTGTGCGGGTGGGTGAGACAAAAATTCTGTCGGACATCGAGCCCGAATTCCGAATTTGCACGACTCGACGTAACGCAGGCATAGCTCCCCAGCGCGCACTTGAATCTCGAGCCTGAAAAATTCAACCTCTTACGTGGTCGGTATGACATGCCGCGCGCCGTCCACGTGGTGTTGGCTTACATCTCCATATATTATGTTTTTAACTCCACACCTCGCTGCTTACCTCCGCCCTCCATGTCCTCGTCTTCTGGCCGATCCGCTGCGTCGCGCAGCCTCGCGCTGCACCCGTCCGCCCTGAGCGACGCGGAACATGCCCTCTTCTCTGCGAGCTTTTCCGAACTTGTGGACGACTCGGACTGGGACTGGGCGCAGGCCAGCGTGAGTGTGCGGGAGGCGCGCGCGTGGATGCGAGGGCGGTATGCGGCTGTTGGGACACAGACGGTCGACGAGGTGCGCTGGCATCTGCTTTATTTCCATTCATATATCAAACAGCATGCTTCCGCCCCAGATCCTCCGTTTATTCGCCTCTGCGCCGTCTCTCGCCGCAGGCGAATTCTTCGCGGCCCTCCGCCTCGTCCTACACGCCCAGGCGGGGCGGAGTGTAGACCGCAGTCTCGCATTCGTCCAAGGTGCGTTCTTCACCTCGATTGCCGTGGTCGTCGGCTTATCGCGATCGCTAATCTCTCCAGCGCCCGTCCCCACCGCGATTCACACATCAACGACGAATCCCTTCCTGCCAACGCCCGCGCCATCGCCTGAGGCGCCCGCCCGCCCGCCGCTGCCGCCGCGCAAGCCCACCGCCACGGTGCACGCGCGCGCGAATATCGGTGCCGCGAATAAAACAGGCGCGCGCGCCACATCCTCCGTGTCCTCCGCATCAACGTCCAGCTCGGACTCTGTCCGCCGGCACGTGTACTCAGCCTCGCTCTCCGCCGCCCCAATGCCGCTTTCGGAGCCGCCGACGCACCCCCTCCGGCGCGCCGCGACGCAGACACAGCCGCGCGCCGCGTCGTCTTCGACAAGCTTAATCTCCCCAGCCGCCGCACCTTTGAACCCGAATTCCATGCAGCGCACCGTGTCCGGCGGCGGCACGCCGCGCACACACAACCCCTTCCGCGCGCCGCCGCCCCCGCCGCGGCGCGCGACCTCTGTCTCCGTGCCAACCTCGCCCGTGCACTCGCCGCCCGGCTCCCGCATTCGCTCCCCGACCGCGGACGCGCAGTACGCGCAGTACGCACCCCAGCACGCCACATCCAACTCGCCGTTCTCGAACGCGCCGCCCCGCACGGCCCCGGCCACGTCCAGCACGTTCCGCTCCGCCGTGCAGCCGCCGACGCCGCGTGAGGAGGTTGAGTTCGCGATGTCCATGTATGCGGGCGCGGGTGCGGCGCCGCCGGTGCATCCCCAGCGGAGAGCAGGCTCGTTCGATTCGTCCCCCCAGCCGATCTCTCAACGCCCCGACTGGCATCGGGATGCACCGGATGCACCGCGGGATAGGGAACGGGATACAGCGCGGGATAGGGAAAGGGAAAGGCAAAGGGATAGGGCACCAGATGCAGAGAGGGAGCGGAGGCCGCTCGCGCTCCCGATGCCCAAGGCGCTAAGGCGCACGCTGGCGGGCGCGGGGTGGGTCGGCGCGGAGCGCGGGGAGCGGGTGGGGTTGGTTTCGTCCGTGCCGTATTCCTCGGCGTCCGCGGACGCGTATACTCCTGGGGGTCGGTATGAAGATGGGCATGCACGGCGGTATGAAGACGGGTATGCACGGGAGGGCGGGTACGCGTGGGAGGGGGAGAGGCGGGGGAGCGACGATGGGGAGGGGGAGGCGTGGGGCGCGTTATAGGCGTGTTTGGTATGGTTACTTAAATAAGCTCCGGTTTTCGTTCGGGATGGCATACACGATGGGTTCGGTTTTTCGGATTGCATGATACGTTGCATTACAACGGTGCAAAGTCGGAGAACGATGCAACGTCGGAGCAATTTCGTTTACACCCAGGCCGGCGCTTGTAGACGCATTCAGAATTCGTGCCTCAGCCTCAGTGAGATGAATGAGAGCATGAATCATTTGCCGGGCCATAAAGGTCGATGAAAAAGATTGACAGGGCATGGCATTCAATCTCTATAAACCTGCCGTATGAAGAAGGATGGTAAAACCCACTGAAAAAGAGGTTTATCAGAACAGATTGGTAGGGCCAAAGTTGCATATCCGGATCAAATGAGAGAAATAGTTGTAGAGAACAACTTCAACTGGACAAGTGGGATTTGGAACATTCTACCCTTTCAGGAGCACCCCAAAAAAAAACACCGGATGTACATAGGGAAAGTGGGTTGGCGATCTCATCTGCACAGGCCGTCACAAATCAGCAACAGCATGGTTTAAGTTTAAACCACATCATCTCCAACGATGGACATGGTTTAAACCATCTTGGTTCAAACCACCCCTGTGGAAGCCATATAGAAAGCAAGGTCTAAACCGGTTTAAACTGTGATGGTTTAAACTATTTGTAGGTCCAACTGTTGTGGTTTCAACCAGTTCAAACCGTGATGGTTTAAACCATTTGTAGGTCCAACTGTCGTGGTTTAAACTGGTTCAAACTGGTTTAAACCATTTGTAGGTCCAACTGTCGTGGTTTGAACCGGTTTAAACCATTTGTAGGTCCAACTATTGTGGTTTGAACCGGTTTAAACCGTGATGGTTTAAACCATTTGTAAGTCCAACTGTTGTGGTTTAAACCGGTTCAAACCATGGTGGCCTGAACCATTGTTACTCCTGTTGTGGTTTACTGCGACTTGCAGAACTTAGGGCACTGGTTTTTTTTTTCTTTCAAAAAAATGACTGTTTGAGTATATCACTCATATCTTACTCAATTATCCAGCATTTTCCATGATTCCAATTGCCTCAATTGTGTTCCATTCCAAAGCACAACCCTGCCCGATTTTTTTTTCATGCCCTGGTAGTGGCCACCGGCAACCGTATAGGATTTTGATCGCATCACCGTTCATGTCCGAATCGGGAATCCCTGCCAAAATCTCGGTCGTAGTGGATGCACCTAATATAAAATGAGCGGCTCACCTCCCTCTACAGTTAGCTTCATGATAAATCCTCTAAAATCATTCTACATGTATTCTCCGTGACACATTCATTATTACACCAACCATCCCCTCAGTCGTATTTAATTAACGTGGTGTCAGTTAAAAATTTGGGGTTTTGTCACGGAGAATACATGTAGAATTGGTCAAAATAATATTTGGGACACTTTCTTGGCCGAAAATGGGTGTGTACCGGTCCCTACGGGGTGCACCTGGATCAGTGTGATGAAGGCTCTACAAGCATGAACAAACAATTGGGTCGCACCTCATTTGGACCTTTCTCGCCCTCCTCAGTGTGCTTCAGCCTCTGATTCTGCATGGGACATGATCTGAGTGTATTGTGCATGTATTTCAGGTAGTTAATGGGCAGGGGGTGCCAGGATGCGACTGGAGAGTCTGAAGAAAGCGGATTTGCCACCAAATCAGTGGCGATGCGCTTATATAAGCGAACGATTTCGGAACCGCACTTGCCGGTGGCCACTGGTAGCATACCCCTGCATACCCTAAATATTTTTCAAGGTGGGTCGTCCTCTAGAATTGCTTGCATAAAACCTTTGGAAGATCAGTGTCTCCGTGTTTGACTTCTGATCATTTTGTACTGGTGCCTCAATTGTGTTCCATTCCAAAGCACAACCCTGCCCAATTTTTTTTTCATGCACTGGTAACATACCCCTGCATACCCTAAATATTTTTTAAGATGGGTCGCCCTCTAGAATTGCTTGCATAAAACCTTTGGAAGATCAGTGTGTTCATGTTTGACTTCTGATCATTTTGTACTCAGGCGTCAATTGTGTTCCATCAATGTGGTATCCCCGCTGCAGGTGATGGTGGTTACGATTGGAAGCTGTGGCCAATGACTGAATGAATAGGGTCGTTCACAGTGGCCCTTTACGGAACAGGGGGAGCTGTGAACAACACTAATGATATCTACGTGAGGATGAACATACAATTCACATGGGAGGAACTCAGTTGCGACAAGGTTGACACACACTGGTTGAACATTTCACATTTTTGAGTGAAAAAATTGATAAAAAATGTCGTTCAATTTATAGGAATTTTTCACCGAAAAAAGAAGTGAAAAATTTAAAACATCTTCACCAATTTTTTGACTTGAAATCAAAGTGAAAAATGTGAAACAAATTTTGTGATGTTGTTAAGATGTTTCTTTTGCATTTTTTGACTGAACTCAAGGTGAAAATGATGGTGAAAAAATCAAAAGTTTTTTCACTAATTTTTTCACCAGAAATCAAAGTGAAAAATGTGAAACAAAGTTGGTCATATTGTTAAGATGTTTGTTTCACATTTTAGACTGAAACTCAAGGTGAAAAATGCGAAATATCACTTGTTGAACATTTCAATTTTTTGAGTGAAAAAAATCATAAAAATGTTATTCAATTTATTGGCATTTTTTCACCGAAAAAAGAAGTGAAAAATTCAAAACATTTTTCACCACTTTTTGAGTTGAAATCAAAGTGAAAAATGTGAAATAAAGTTTGTGATGTTGCAAAGATGTTTCTTTTGCATTTTTTGACTGAACTCAAGGTGAAAATGAAGGTGAAAAAATCAAAAGTTTTTTCACTAATTTTTTCACCAGAAATCAAAGTGAAAAATGTGACACAAAGTTGGTCATATTGTTAAGATGTTTGTTTCACATTTTTGACTGAAACTCTAGGTGAAAAATGCGAAACATCACTGGTTGAACATTTCAAATTTTTGAGTGAAAAAATTGATAAAAATGTCATTCAATTTATTGGCATTTTTTCACTGCAAAAAGAAGTGAAAATTTTAAAACATTTTTCACCACTTTTGTGAGTTGAAATCAAAGTGAAAAACGTGAAACAAACCTGATGTTTTTCTTCGAACTAGTGATACCATTAATTCATACACATTTCAAGGTAAAAACAAAGGTGGAAAAATGAACAGTTTTTTGACCAGTTGTTTCACACTCATGTGTTCCAAAGGTGGTTGGCAGCGAAACAAAGCCGATATCACAGTCCATCAATTGTTCTTTGCCAGACAAAATACACACAAAGAATAGACAAAGGACAGACAAAGGAGCTTGGAAATCCTGTGGCCCTTTGTCCTTTGTCCTTTGTCCTTTGTCCTTTGTCTTTTGTCCGTCCTTTGTCTATTGTCTGCCTTTCACTGGTGAAGCAATTCAGGTTTTTTTTGACGGAAAAATTGGTAAAAAATTCAAAATCTGTTTAGTACATTGTATTTTGGGTCCCAGTGGCATTGTAGGTGCATCTCAGGTCCCTGCATCTATTTCTGGTGTGCTTGGGCCCATGCCACGCACCGTTGCCTCACGGATTTAAAATCTGAAAAATCACCCTTTGTTGCTGTTTTAATGAGTACTTGGCCCGCGGTGAGTCCAATCCCAGACGGATTTTGGGGCTCAGCAGCATTTTAGGTGCATTTCAGGTCCCTGCATCCATTTCTGGTGTGCTTGGGCCCATGTCGTCTGCCGTTCCCTCACGGATTTAAAATCCGAAAAATCACCCTTTATTAAGTACTGATTAAAACAACTGATTATAAGTACTGATTAAAACAGTCATTTTGCTTGATTCTTATAATCAGTTGGTTCAGTCAAAAAATGCAAAAGAAACATCTTTGCAACATCACAAACTTTATTTCACATTTTTCACTTTGATTTCAACTCAAAAAGTGGTGAAAAATGTTTTGAATTTTTCACTTCTTTTTTCGGTGAAAAAATGCCAATAAATTGAATAACATTTTTATGATTTTTTTCACTCAAAAAATTGAAATGTTCAACAAGTGATATTTCGCATTTTTCACCTTGAGTTTCAGTCTAAAATGTGAAACAAACATCTTAACAATATGACCAACTTTGTTTCACATTTTTCACTTTGATTTCTGGTGAAAAAATTAGTGAAAAAACTTTTGATTTTTTCACCATCATTTTCACCTTGAGTTCAGTCAAAAAATGCAAAAGAAACATCTTAACAACATCACAAAATTTGTTTCACATTTTTCACTTTGATTTCAAGTCAAAAAATTGGTGAAGATGTTTTAAATTTTTCACTTCTTTTTTCGGTGAAAAATTCCTATAAATTGAACGACATTTTTTATCAATTTTTTCACTCAAAAATGTGAAATGTTCAACCAGTGACATGAGAAGTTCAGAGAGAAAGAAATGTTGGATTGAAACTTCAAGCCAACAGTATGTCCTCCGACTTCTTCTCTTGACAGAACAAAGACTGCTCACTGAATGGATTAGACGTGCTCTAAAAAGTACAAAAATCCCTACTAGTGAAGATGACCAGACACTAGATACCATGCTTGAACAGCAGCGTCTAGGGGCAGATCTCAAGAAATGGCATCAGCAACAACGGCACATTTGTCCTCAAGTTGCCGCATATGTGATTTCGGAGCCCTACAAACCGCCTCAATGGGAGGAATTATTCTTGCCCTCCAACTTCACTAGTTCTGAGCGAACCAAACTTGGGCTAGAGACTCTGGGAGCAGAAGAACTGAAACTGCAACAGGGTGAAGCAAATGATGCTCTTTGTAGCCTGCATGAGCACATCCAACACAGCCAGGCCCTCAGACCACACAAAAATGCCTGCAGTACCCAGATCAGAAAATTGATTGGGATACTAGTATAGCTGAGGGCAACTGAATGTAATAAACTATTTCAATTCCTGTATTCTATTTCATCTTGTGACATGAAAAATCAAGCACCTCCCAAGCTATGGATCTGACATTTTTCTCTAACCATGGTCAGTTAAACCCATGTGTGGTTTAAACCAACATAGTTTGAACCGACCTTCCTCTACAGAACAACATACAACCTAAAAAATGGTTTAAACCGGTTTAAATCAAAATGGTTTGAACTGACCACTACAGAACAGCAGACGACCTAAATAATGGTTTAAACCGGTTCAAACTGCCCCTGGTTTAAACCAACATGGTTTGAACTGACCTTGGTTCCATTACAGAACAACAGACAACCTGAAAAATGGTTAAACGGGTTCAAACCGCCCCCGACTTATACCAGTTCAAACCACAACAGTTGGACCTACAAATGGTCTAAACCATCATGGTTTAAACCGGTTCAAACCACAACAGTTGGACCTACAAATGGTTTAAACCATCACGGTTTAAACCGGTTCAAACCACAACAGTTGGACCTACAAATGGTTTAAACCACAGTGGTTTAAACCTTGCTTTCTATATGGCTTCCACAGGGGTGGTTTGAACCAAGATGGTTTAAACCATGCCCATCGTTGGAGACGATGTGGTTTAAACTCAAACCCTCCTAGAGTACCGCAAATGCGGAAAGGAGGACAAAAAATTAGGCTGGTGGAATAAAGTAAAATACAACACAGTAGCCAGGTTCGAACCCAAAACGTAATGGCGGATTAAATAAGCACACATACATGCAGGGAACGACTCCACCACAGCTCCAACACAAAGTTTGCAACTGTTTATACGTAGATGTTCACCTACGTGTGGGCGGCGGCCGCAGGTGAAAAATTTCCTTATCGGGCAAGATGATAGTGGGGGAGGCGAGCGCGGGCCGATGTGGACGGGAGGATCCACGGCGGATGCAGGGAACACGCCCGGCCACCCGAAAGAATCCGAAAGTCTGGGATAGTAGGCTCTCTGCAGGAAGTGGGATATTGAACGGGAAAGATAGAATGTGCGGATCAGGACAAGACGAACAGAGAATACAGAAAAAATTGAGGAACAGAGGAGGGAAAGGACTAACTTAGGAAAGGACGTTGGACAATGGGGACAAACATCTTCGGACCGCTGATCCATTGACCCGCAACATCCGAATGTCGACAACACTTCCGTCTTCATCCCAACTTCATCCGCCAGTAGCTGCAGAGGGCGATTCTTTTAGTGCCTTAATGAAACTATGTCTGTTCTCTCCGATCCTCGGCTCAGGTTGTGCTTGGGTGCCACCAAGGTTCCACACAGGAGCAGAGTCAGCAAACAGGACTAAGATTAGAGGATATACAGAACACTGAACGCACATATCATTTGAAAACCTCTCACATCCGTATCATCAATGGCAAAATTCATCAATGTGCCACTTTTGATTGCAAAGGTGGCACTTGCCATTTTGGAATGTACCGGTCGGCAAAGACGAGGATATACAAGATGGGGGACACAGATAGATCTTGATGTGAGGCAGATAGAATGATTGCGCGACACATAGCGGAAAGCGCGACACATGCCTGTTTTGGGACGTGCTCGAATCATTGCAAGCACGTGAGATCTGCGAGCGAAAAAACATTGTCGTCCTTCTCTTCCTCCCACCACCTCCCTCCAACCTATGCGTCCGAGGCGCCCAACGCTGATAAGCCGCGAAATTTGCGAAACCTCAAATTTTACGAATGCATGCCATTCTGCGCTCATCCAGTGGTTGGTGTGAGCTCCAAACATGCAACCAAGAGCCAACGCGACACGACAAGTCACAGGATCAAGGCCTAGACTCAATATTGCTATTTTAAACACCAGGTCCGTGAGGACGCGATCACCCGATAAGCCGCAGACCGGGACTAAGCACGTACTATGTGTTCCTGGATGTCGATTAAGGACATCTGGGGTATCGTTGGAAAGGGAATAACCTATACTATCCAACTAGCGATACTAGGAGTCGGGGCACACACAACAGAGGAAGATATGGGCCAATTACCCTGTTTAGGGGAATAGTGGAACATATAATCCCCTGATCGACAAAGGGTTGTCGATCACCGGATAAACTGCCGACCAGGATTAGGCATGTACTGTATATTCCTGGATGTCGATTAAGGACATCTGGGGTATCGTTGGAAAGGGAACAACCTATATTATCCAACTAGCGATACCAGAAGTTGGGGGACAGACCATAGAAGAAGATATGGGCCAATTACCCTATTCAGGGGATATTTGAATATATAAACCCCTAATCCATGAGGGGTTGAAGGAGTCATTATACAAACATTTAGGAGGCTAGGAACGCCAGGGTGTGCACAGCTGATACCGATCACAGGCTAATTAATTAAGTAGAATACCCGAGGCCTAGTAATCACGCGTATGTAACAGTTTCTGTACAGTATATAAGGAGGGCAGAACCAGGGAGGACGGCACCGAACTAGACCCGGAGAGTGAGGAGCAATAAAGCCCTTGCGCACAAAGTCGATGTTTGGGCTTGACTCTTTGGCTGTCAACAGGCCTCAGAATTCAAGTTTGGTTTTGGAATAACAAAAGGACCGAACTAGACCCGGAGAGTGAGGAGCAATAAAGCCCTTGCGCATAAAGTCGACGTTTGGGCTTGAATCTTTGGCTGTCAAATAGCCTTGGAATTTAAGTGCGGTTTCGGAATAAGGCTTTGTTTGAGGCGCGAGCCATAGTTACGGGGCGTGAGCCATTGTTATGGGGCGTGAGCCATAGTCTGAGGCGCGAGCCATTGTTACGGGGCGCGAGCCATAGTCTGAGGCGCGAACCAGTGTTACGGGGCGCGAGCCATAGTTACGGGGCGCGAGCCAGCAAGTTTGAGGCGCGAGCCAATTATTGTCGGAATAAGGCGCGAGCCAACAAAACCGGGTCTAAACAGCCCACAAAACCAAGCCGGTTCACAGCCGTTATCTTTGCATAGTTGGGACACTTAAATCCACGTTGGGAACCAACCGATAAATTCAGGTTGTGTCTTGAACACCACTTCGAGAAAGCTAGTTGAGACTTAGCCATCCTTGGGGGGAACGGGAATTGAATACTTTCGTGACAAATACGTTTACTCGTGGTTTCCTTGGACCTACACTTGTGTCCAAAAAGACCCGAATCTCGTCAGTGTATCTTGGTCGTCAAAAGAGTGTGTGGTGTTGGAGTCTGTCTACCGTCGATTTAGTCGCGCTTAATCTCACTTTGTGAGTTAGGTGTAACTCAGTCGTTTGATAGGGGGGATTTTGGCAGTTGCATTATTCTGACCGTTGAACCTGAGCAACCGTTTCAACGCATGCAATCACCCCTGACAGTGGACTTGGCTTGAACCATGTGCCTGCCGACTAGTAATTGACAGCCTGTCAGGCCGTGATGTCATCATTTGAGTCTAGAAACCATGTACGTTGCATTGCGGACATTCTCTTTGTTCCCGTCATGTTGAGTGTACTATTTTGCCCAACAGGTCTGGATTTCTTTTTTCTCTCCCGTTGAAAGGGTTGCTCAGGTTCTACGGTCTAAATATGCAACTGCCCCTATCGAACGACTGAGTTACACCTAACTCACAAGTGAGATTAAGCACGACTAAACTGACAATATACAGACTCCAACACCAACACACTCCCTTAATGACCGTGATGCACTGACGAGATTCAGGTCTTTTTGGACACAAGTATAGGTCCAAGGAAACCAGGAGTAGATGTATTTGTCACGAAAGTATTCAATTCCCATTCCCCCAAGAGTAGCTAAGTCTCAACTAGTTCCTTGAAGTGGCGTTCAAGACACAACCTAAATTTATGTGGATTTAAGTTTCCCAACTATGCAAATACAACGGCTCTAGACCGGTGGGTTTTTGGTGGACTATTAATCCGGTGGGCTGTTTAGACCCAGTTTGGTTGGCTCACGCCTTGCTCCACTGACTTGGCTTGCACCTCAAACTTGCTGGCTCACACCCCGTAACAATGGCTCATGCCTCGGATTTGCTTGGCTCACGCCCCGTAACTATGGCTCGCACCTCAAACAAAGCCTTATTCCGAAACCGCACTTAAATTCCAAGGCTATTTGACAGCCAAAGATTCAAGCCCAAACGTCGACTTTATGCGCAAGGGCTATATTGCTCCTCACTTTCTGGGGTCTAGTTCAGTGCCATCCTCCCTAGTTCTGCCCTCCTTATATACTGTACAAAAACTATTACATGTGCGTGATTACTAGGCTTTGGGTATTCTACTCAATTAATTAGCCCGAAATCGGTATCAGTGGTGCGCGTTCTGGCGTTCCTATTCACTACTTGAGTCCTCCTATATGTTCTTCTAATGACTCCTGTCGATCAGGGGATTATATGTGTAATTAGTCCCCTGAATAGGATAATTGACCCATATCTTCCTCTGGAGGAGATGCCTCAACTTCTAGTATTGTTGACTGGATTGTATGGTTTAATACCTTTCCAATGATACCCCAGATACCCTTAATTGATATGCAGAAACACGCAGTACAAGCTTCATCCGGTGATAAGCATGCAAAATGGCCAAGCCTGAAATTTACCAATTTCTGCGTCCTTGTTCCACTTACTAAAGTGGAACCAGAACTTATCTATATCTTGCCCATAAAGAGCCATAGAGAGGTCCGATCTGTTGGCTAAAGGTACTACGCCTCTAGTTACATAGTAAAGACTTGTCAGGTCACCGATACCACGAGGGTCAACGGCCTGGGGAGCTGCTGTGTATTTACGCGTAATTCAAAGTCCAACCATCAATCGAATTGGGACAGAGATAAAGTGTTATACCAAGGACATACACACACCATCCATTCTGACTACAAATTACACCTGAAAAAGTACACTACTGGAGTTGGGAATCAACGAACAAAGGAACCTTTGCTGAAAGTGGAACACGGCCCGAACAGTCCGGCAGTAGCCAACGGATCAATCCATGGCATGTTTGATATTCGACGCTTGGACCGAGGTCTGGATTGGGTAAGCACAGTTGTTGCCTAGGGAAGATTGATCCACTAACTCCATCATTCATGTGTTGGAGTAGTTTATCCGTTTTCCCGCACCATAAGTCATACTATATGACCATTTAACCGTGGTTCTGCAGAAGAGGGCTATACACGGGTAAAATCCACATCGTAATATGATGCCATCTCTGGGATTAGAATCAAATCAGAACATAGGTCTCGGAACAAAGTATCTATTTAACCGTTTGTATTCATTGCGTGCTCATTGCTAATTATTCATGTACTATTTATATTTTATTAGTCCTGCATGTTGTGTCACTTGTTTGTATAAATACAGACAGGTTCAGAGAGGGAAGGCAGTGAATTCACCCCTTCTTGCTAGACGTATTCGGCTCTGCTGGTATTGTCGCTTGGGAAGCCTTGTATTCATTCGGAGTACCTCTTGGAACTTGTAAAGTTCTTTTAGTTATTTCGGTCAATATATTGTTGGTTGTTGGATCACATCTCGCTCTAGGATCTTAAGGAAACAGAACACGGAACAGACTCATAAGGGTTTCACAAGGGTTTCATAAGGATTTAGGCAACCAGATTTGATAGAACAAGGAACAGAATCATAAGGGACCGAGAACACTGAAAGGATAACAACGTCTAAGGACTAATCCACCCACCCCACGAGATAAAAACACCTCTTGGCATCTTCTAGACCTCATCTGAGTCACTAGATCGGCTAATTGAATCGCATCAGTATTTACGCGTAAATAGCTATTTCTTATATTTAGCGCAACCAGAGACCTAATACTTGGTCTGATCCCCGTACTCACACCGTTTATTGTTTGGGTTTGTGTTTAGTGTTGGTTTTGTGTTATTAGTGCTCTAAGTGCTGATTTACATTTCACTACATTTCACACTTGTTCAGATAGTCAGCGTTTCACCGACACCAGGGCGGGTGCTAGGGACAGCAGCCACACTCGCACTTGCACTGACTCTGAGCCAACTAATGCACAGACCTGGCAGTCCGAGTCTGCTTTGGCCCTTCCTGCCAAAAAATCCAGGTGGGTAGAATTTACCAATGTGCCATCTGTAGGCAGGGGGCACATAACCGGTCAAAATGCCCTCTGCAGTTATAGTTCATTGTAGTGTAACATTCAATTTATTCGAGTTCAGGCACGATTCCACAAGATCTGCAGCACAAAGACTTGTCGGCGAGGACTTGTTCATGTGAATTAACACGTCCCTAGAAGGTGCGCGAGGCTGCCATCTCGGCAGTGTCGGCACCTACCCGGGCATCTGGCCGAGGAGAACCCTCGATATCCGGGTTTCCAAATAACACCAATTTTTTCATGGGGGTTTCCATTGAAAGCTGGGTTCCTCAGTAGAATAATCCCCTCCTAATCTCTTCAACACCTGCTTAGTCTAGTGGTATTTTGTTGTCCGTTGGTTTCTGACCGAATCTGTGTGGTCCCTCGTTTGATTTCCGGACCTGGCAACTAGTTAACCCTGCGCACCGTGATCCATCCATTGCAGGAATTGGCCTCTGTTGAACAGGTCTAGGTTATTTTGCTTTTTTGTTTTTTGTTTGACACCACCCAGAAAAAGCACTCACAGTGAGTACCTCCAGGCACTCCCACTAAGTACCCGAGGTACTCAGATGAAGACGGTTTTTTGCAGAAAAGCACTCACACAGAGTACCCTGAGGTACTTCATCTGATTGTTTTATAGCACTACATTGAATAGTTTATAGGGTACTCCATCCTATTGCTTTTACTTTACACAGCGCCTCAGATACTTGTACTATTGTTCTCACCCGCACATTCACGAGCTCGTGAGTCTGGATTACTTCACACTTCTTGGAGGCTACATGCCCCTGTTACAAGGCAGCGAAACAACTGGATTATCTACACTCTCTGGCTCATCCGAAATCTACATTCTCCCAGTAGTTCATTGGTAACTTGGCATGATCATGTTCACTGGAAATAAACCCAATTTGAGAATTGATTCAACTTCAGGTGTGCATTCAACCAAGGTGACTGGGGATTAGAACAAATCAAGAAACACTAACACTCACTAAGCTCGAAGTGAGCTGGTTGACATGACAACAGCAACAGAGTGAACATGAGCCATATCCAAGTATTTTATGCATCTTGTGAATTTCCAACAGTCTCAATTTGAGTTGATTGTCATGAATCTTCGTGCTCACATGACCATGTTTTACGTTTCTTAAGTCACGTTGCGCCACGATATAGCCCGGTGCTCCTTTCTGCCTCGATTGGCAGGGTATTCAACTCCTTAATACAGGCACAATTCAGAATGAAACACCAATGTCATCACAATATCTCGTGATTGCCCCTAGCCCAGGTAGTATAAAATTCCTAGTAGAATCTCCTGTACAGTAGATTCTACCCCATCACCTTGTCCTAAATGATTTTCTTCGGGTTCTCCATTCGGAAGCCCTTGTGGCTATAGCTATATCTCTCTCATTGCTACCTCTTGATCTGGAATCCTCGCAGATTACCAATCCACCTTTGATGATCTTCCCTCCGAGATATCCCACCTGGGTAATAACCCGAGGCCCTTCACAAGGTGGTTGCATCTTACCCTATTGCTCAATGATCAGTTCAACTATTAGTTGAACCACTTGGGTTGTTCACAGTCCTGCTGGGTGCAGGGTGGCCAAAGGCCAGACCTTGACATCAGTCAATGGACAAACCGTGACCAAACCATCAATGAGCCAGAACATGGAGCAATCCACCAGTATGGCATCATAAAACTAAACTGGTAGTGGGCTGTGCCGCTGGTCGGCCTTCCGGACTGTATTTGTCTTCATCAAGTCTAGTAAAGATAAAGACCCTGGCTGTGTTGGGTTAGGCCCATGCCCAGTTCGTTGTGACCACGTTATGGCGCGGAGTGAATACCATCAAAAGAGCAGCAATTCACCGATACATGAAACAAGCAGATAAACAACACCACAGTGCATCTCAACATTCCAAACAACAAATTCTGTGAAATCTACAAATCAAAATTTCGCAATCTCCTGACACTGGCCGCCTTTAAGTTCTGAGCCCATTGCTAGCTCGCATACTGTTAAGGATCCCCAGGGGTAGAGGTAAACCTCCAAAGGTTGAAGGTAAGGTTCAAAGAGGTAGAGGTAGAGGTAGAGGTCAGGTCATCCATAAACCTCCTTCAACCTCTACCTTACCTTGGGAGGTCAGGAGGTACAGAGAGGTACCTCCAAACACATACCTTTGGCCATGTTACAACAAGCTTTTCCATATTGTGGGTGTTAATTTTGCTCAACATTTCACTATTTTGGGCTTGGTAGAAAATACGAGCATATTTGGGCTCTGTCGCTTTACAACTCAGCGATTTAGTAAGGATGTGGTGGTAATGTGTTTTCTCCACAGGCTGATAATCTCCCTGCACAGTCTGTTGATGGAGCGAATGGTTCCAGTTAGTTTACATTCACCATGTGAATAGTTTTGATGAGCATTGTATGTTATTTGAACTAAAAACCTCCCAAGGTATACCTTTAAAGGGTAAAATAAAGGTCACAGAGGTATACCTCCAAGTTTTAGAGGTAAGGTAGAGGTTAACCCTCCGGAGGTTAGAGGTTTTGGAGGTAGGGGTAAAGGTAAACCTGTTTGTACCTCTACCTTTACCCCTGGGGAACCTTACATACTGTCAAGCTTCAGCACATTGCTAGAGGTCATCACCATGTCAGCCATGCTCAATTACACAGGAGTAGTACCCACCTCCGTCACTTCGTTACTTTGCGTAGGTACGCGAAAGTTTGTCACTTGGATGGGAATCTGAGAAAGTTTGTCACTTTGCCTCCTTTCTGTGAAAGCTCGTCACTTCAACTCGGCACCTTCAAGACCTCAGGACACCGGGCATCAGTGTGCTTTCACACACGCCAGGGCATGGTTTTTTTTCATAGATCCCTCACCTAAACACTAACCACAAACCCTGACTGCTAACCCTAACCGCTAACCGCTAACTGCTAACTGACCACTAACCTCAAACCCCTAACCTCTAACCAAAACCACCTAACCAAAACCACTAACCTCACCCGAACCTAACCGGCTATCTCGGCAAACTGTTGATTTTCATGACTCTGTGATGTGCTGAGGAGTCGCTGCTTGACAAGCCCGGAATACTAACTCATGAACTTGCGTAGAAAGCCATCAAACGCGGCTTTTAGGGCCATTGCTGCGCATGGCAATATGAATCCAAATCGGGGAGGGGATTTCAATGCATGGTATGTGTCCATTTTTCTGGGTCGCAAATCCTACCCGAGTATCCTCTTCCTTAATTTTATAAACACTACAGTAACAGAATTGCTGGCATTGAAGATAACTCATTGGATTAAAGGCTCGGAACCCTCACCACAAAACCATACACTTGAATTTGAATCCTTATCTTATGTAATGAAACTCAAATGCCAAGTGATGTGACTTTCCACTGCTTAGTTTATTTTGACCACCATTCAGCACTATACATTCAGTACTCACCTCAATTGATTTGTGTCTCAAGCTGCCCGAAACAGAAAAGAAAGACAGAACAGAATTTGGGAGAGACAAAAGAACAGTAGATGAATGGGTAGAAGTACCGGTTTCGACATGTCTGCTGAATTTTCCCACCAGGGCAGTGTACATGTATAAACCGTGCTGCCCGTATAGACAACACCACCGACTCGCCCAGTTACCACCGAATTGCGGAATTCAGGTTCTAAATTGTGTGCATAAACCCGTTTTTCCAAAGATCTGGGGCAGGAGGAGCATGTGATTTGCGGCTCACACGGATTGAATAGAGCTTACGTTATTGAATAGTTGCACCTTTTCAGGCAGTTTTCAAGTCATGAATCAAAAATGCAGGGTGAATGTTGTATACAATACAGGAACATCATGCAAAGAGAATGCCTAGGGCATGCAGCCTCTCATGGCCTGGGCCCGAATCGAACGGCAACTGTCGAATTCGCACAGCGTACACTTGCTGTGGGTGCGAACCATCCGCAACCAGGCCTTCTTCAGCTTGTTAGATACCTTGTTAAATGGGATTGAATTGGCAAGAAATTGCAAAGACCAGGGAAATGGAAATTGAACTCTGATAGTTCTCGATTGATGATGAAGGACTAGGAAGTGGGTGAGGGGAAGGCATGGACGAATCTTGATGACCCAACACGGCCCAGTCCCGAATCGAACGGGAGTCGCATTCTACGTGCCAAAGGCAAATGTGGAGTGGGTGCGGACCATCCACAACCAGGCCCTTTTAGAAACCTTTTTAGCTAGTACTGAATTGGCGAGGACGGCATTGAAGTACTGGTGAGATGGAAATTGAACGTTGGTTGTGGTGCTTTTGATAGGCCTCTTGAGCACTACAGGAGTGATAAATGCAAACGGACACATACTGTTCAGAATTCCCCATGAGAATGGAGTAAACAAATAAGGACCCTGATGCGAAACACGTACATGTAGGCTTGTTGACGCGAGTGCAGTCCGTCATAATTCCCGAGAGACAGAGGATGTTGGACTGACTTGAAAGCGATGATGTGGATATTCCCGGCTGCAAGTCAATATTCAGAGCGATGGATAGCTTGAGTGAATGAAACCTGCCAGTGGATTAGATGAAGTTGAGTCAGTAGCTACAAGAAAACGACCTTTCAACCTAGGCCATTCAGAAGTCCAAGGGATCCAAGGACCCGAGACCCCTAAGGCCCACAGAAACACACAAGTGGATCAGTAAAAATCGAGATAGTTAAAGCGTACCAGTGATCTCAACGGTCTCAGCATGTGAGGCAACCTGAATGGTCCAATCTTAGCGACATTAAACTGTATAGAATGAATCCTGGATTGAAGCCAGCCAATCTAATATCATGATCGCAACATACGAAGCAGCGGGCGATGGTAATATCCCAACAAACCTTACAAACACCCTTTTTGGGTTTCAAATACTACAGCGCGGTCAGAGGCCCAACTGACCAAGGAAGATCCAGTGGTGGAATTCGAAGTAACTCAATCCCAACCCCGTACCCAGCGCAACTCAGACAACCACAGGAATAACTACGGTCCGCGGCCACGGCGCCTCTTGCGCTCCCGGTACTTAGTCTCGCATGCCATGTCCAGCCACCCAGTTCCCGGAAAAGAATGATCACACTGTGATCTCTGCGACCGATACCACAACTACGGTGGAGGACGCTGGGAATGACATGGAGGATGGGGTGATCTGCTGTACATTTTGAAAGGTCCGTAACCCTATTCTTTCTTTTTTTCGTAAATGAAAATGAAAATTAAACTTAAAAGGACCCGCAACTGACCATTGTCTTCACCACCCCAGGCTATGTGCTCCTTGGGTTGTTCGAGACGGACACAATAGGCTGGAAGGAAGCAAAGCTGGGGATCTATGCCGAGATGCAGGAGATGGTGGAGGAGACACTCCTTTTGCTCAGGTTCAACTGCCCCGACGCCGAGTGCCACTTTATTGGGAACAGCTGGAGCGACATCAAGCCGCATGTGTGCGCATTGCATGGACGGCTTATGTGGTGCATCCGTCTCTCCCCCCCTCCTGTCCCTCTACTCCCTTTATAAGAAAATATTGACACAAGAGCAGTGACCTCTGCATCCAGCACGAGAAAGTCTTCGCACATAAGCATGCACTCTACCCGCTGAGGGTTGCTCACCGCGATGGACGTGCTGTTCAGCGATGGGAGCTGCACACTCATCACAACAGATGCGAGCTAGGCAGCAATGGGGGACATCCCCGCGGGCTTCACGGACCTAGGGCTGGACAACTCGGGGTGGGGCGTGGTGCAGGCACTGGGGGTATATGTCATGCAGCTGTGGGCTGCGGGGGTCAAAATCACGGATGCACTGGGCGAGCAACCCACGCCGCTGCTGCGTAGAGCATTCACACTCCGGGCGAAAGCTATGCGTCCCCTTCCCTCCGTCTGCATGTGATGCTGATGCTGCGCTGTGGTATATCGAGTATGCATGACTGTATTATGCCACCATTGCACTCAACAGCACGCCCAGGTCGGACCACATGCTCAGCCTGGGGTTCACCAAGTACGACACATGCATGCAGTATGTCATGGAGCTGCTCGCACCCGCTGGCCCCAACATCATCGCTGCCCAGCGTGGGTGCAGCCACTACGGCGTGATGCAGGGGAGCATATGGAACTGTGGACGACAACAAGTCCATGCTGTGGCTCGCACTCTGCATTGGGTACGTGGACGGCAGCACAGATGTGATCATGAGTGACAGGAGCTGGAAGGTGGCTGAGGGCCTGACACACCTCCATGATGTGTTTGGGGGGGAGAACTATGAAGGTGCATCCTTGCTTGCTTTGTTGCGTGATTATTGGCAGCATGGTTGATGCATGTGGTGCAGTGAGCGATGTGACCCTGGACTGGGACCTGCCAAGCTTCGACCACTCAGCATGGAATATGGTGCTGGTGGCGGTGCCGCCAAACGGTGTGCTGGTCAGTGTGTGCCAGGCACCAACACACATTATTGGCTCGCTTATGCTGCTACAGTGTGAGCAGGGAGCCGAAGTGGAAAATGTGGTTTTTGGTGGTAATTGCAGTTCTGTACAATTCTTCAGCCAGCCTGTACCTCCCTCAATGTACGAGCTGTATCATCTGTACTGCTGCCACATGCCCTATTTTTTCCATGATTTTTACCTTTACTTTATCGAGCAAGAGTGCAATATTGCACTAACCGGGGCTCGAACGCATGCCCGTCGCGTGAATTATTCCCTTATGCGGATAGTCAAGAGATGCGGCTGAATGTGCGCAAAAAAAACACCGTCGTGCGGTGTCCAGAATAGATTTAGTCCCGATTTGGACTATTAGCTGACACATCTTTCCCAGCATCAAAGTTAGTCCAAATCGGGACTAACTGTTCAAATCCACTGCCGCACACATTGTTGTGCATCTCTCATTGGTTCAATAAATATGAAAATATCATGGAGGGGGTATGACACTGTCTCCTGGGTTCTCCTTCCACGCGAGAATTTCTCGTGTCATTTTGGACTCATAAGTCCCCATTTTCACCTGTATTGATGGCTCTGGGGCCACAAAGTATTCAACAACCTGATTCAGGCCCTAAGGCGTGATTATGTTAAACTAATATGGACTCTAGATGGCTTCAGATCCAATGCTCCTTCTTTCTACTCTTTTTTGGGCCAAAAATCATTTGTTTTGTGTATGTAATACAGCTCTGAGGCCTCCCAGATATCTCAGTCAGCAGTTCAAGCCTCTACAGCCCTCAATATGTGGGCTTTCTCCATTTTTCAGGCTCCCAGCCAGCTTTCAATCCCCCTGAAATTTAAATAGCCTTTCAAAACCATCCAATGATGATGCATTACATAGATCCTGGTGCACCCTGAGGATAATATTGGTAGAGATCTGTTGGCTTGTATCCTCAGAAGAATGCTATTGATGGCCGAAAAAAGAGAATTCACAACACAAAAAGAGAATTCACAACATAACCATTGAGCTACAGAATACATGCCAACTGCTCTGCTATCAGCACTCACAGCAATTATATTTGAATACAAAATTTACACTCAAAATTCAGGACACCGCACGAGGGCCAAAAAAAAGGCCCATGGATTGACTACATAAACGAATCAAAAATAAATTCGTAACTCACGAACTTTTGCCAATTCCCATCAAAGTGACGAAGATGGCGCGGACTCGTAGGGGACTGGGCTTGGGACACCCAGTGTTGCATGATAATGATAAGGGAATAATAAGCCCTTATTTTAATATAAGATAAGCCCTTAATATCAGTCCGAGAGGTTGATAAGGGCTTTATAACCCTTATCATCCTGAAAGCCGAGACGGCCGAAGAGCCGAAAGCTGCTCAATCTCGGCTTTGGCTTAAAGGGGACTTGGCCTGGCCTGCAATTTTGCCAGGCCAAAGCCATAAATTTACATCAAATACTGTCAAAAGGCCATGGCTTTTTGGCTTTCAGGCCAAAGCCAGATCACTATGGCCCCTGGCTTGATGCCAGTAAAATTGGAGAAGCTAACATGTTTGACCCTCGCATGCGGCTGTCTCGGCAGCCAGCTTTTATAAGAAGGTGCTTGCTGCTGAGCATGGCTCCAAGGTCATAAACGACAGAGAGCTTCACACAAGCTCCAAGGAGGTCTTTGGGCAGATGTCAGTGTTTTCCACTCCAGAATGCTTGACATGACCATTTTCTTTCTTGGAAAATAACCCTTATTTTACCCTTATAATGGGGACCCTTAATAACCCTTATCTGATTATAAGTCCTTAAATTCCGGACGAACCCTTAATAACCCCTTACTTTGCAACACTGCGGGACACGGTGATCTTCGGGCCGCTGCTGGCCTTTCAACGGTGCACGCCAATTTCATTTGCGTGGCGGACTTTCGCATTTAATGTGCTTCAATTAATGTGCCAAATTTCTTCACTTTAACAAAGAACTTGTGACCTTGCGGTTTCCAGGAAGGATCCCGATGTACACGCACTACTGCTTTCACATCGTGTACCCTGCCGTCTGATGCACACAATTCAGTCGGTTTCGGGTCTCCCAAGTTTTCCGACCTCCTTGCCCTCACGATGGTGGCCAAATAACTAAACATTGCTAATTTACTTTACGCTCGATCAGTTAATGGTTCGAACTTCTTACTTTTGTCTTGAACCTCCCCATCTTGAAACGTGCATCTTACACTTGTACACTCCGAGCACCATCCAGATCGTATCCGAGTGGTTCAAGTAATACGGGACACCTTTGAAAGATCGTGACGCCTGGGAAGTTCCGGATCAGGCGGTTGAAAGGAGGATAAGAACCCGAATGTATGCGAGGACCGAGCTGTTGGCCGGTGAGCCGTGCACAGTTTGGCCTGTCCGTGGGGATCAAGTAAATGACCGATTGCCACGATTGTCATGGAACGGAGGAGTTTGCTTCCGAGATTTGGGTAGCAGCGGCACAATACGTGATCGAACGGACCATGGCAAGTGCTTGCGTTCTGGGTAGGGGGTTACAGTGTCCCGCTGCGCGACCCTTTGTGATAAGCCTGTTGGACCCGCACTCGCCAACCCTCTGATTCTGAATTTCTTCCGCATCAGTACTTAGTTTAGGAACATCCGACGAGGCACCAACAACCACCTGACAAAGTCGGTGCCTCTTTGCCGGGTCCGAAGCTAAAGCAGCCGAGTCTTCCATCCAATTTCCAACTTTCCCTGTTCTCATTCCCCTGAGGATCTGTTGGCCACACACACAAATCGATTTACCCTGCTCCTCGACTGATCCATTTTTCAGTCTCCGGGTCGTTTGGGATCCCGTCTATGGGGTATTCGAAACTGGCAGTTGCAATCATTCTCGAAGGCAAGAAGAACACCCGCCTTTTACAGGTTTGTCTGCTTGCGCTCCGGCTTCTCCTGGATTCGGCATTAGTCACCTAAATCACAGGTTAAGAGGGGTAGGATGGGACCATAGCGACGACGACGCCTGACTTGGCTTCTGCGTCTCCAATCCACAGGAGCCGTCCATAATCCAAGATATGATTACCTGACATGTGGACTACAGAAAATCATCGCGCCAGGTAATAATAGTTGTAGTCTACATTCAGATGGGAAGATGGGGACAGGTGGTCTTCGGTAAGGACTGAAGAGATTGCTGGACACGCTGACGGACCCGAAAGAGGTAGTTCATCCATTCAATTGGAAGTCAGCCAAGAAGTCCCAGCGCGGACATACATTCCGCATTGAATAATCCCGTTGATAGTTGGCGTTCCTGGAGAATCATAATCATACGTCACGAAGGAGGAGGAAGACACGGAGGCCACAAGATGCTTGTGGCACTTGACAAGCTTAATTGTCAAACTCATTACGGATGGACAGTCCTTGCGGTTGCCTGATCAGGGACCCTTTGGGTTTCCACCCAGTTTCCGCAGAGAATCTACGGTAAACGAGATCACGGCATTGGAGCACGTGATCGCTTCCAACGTCACCACCGGAACATCTATCTACAAGCGGTCGATCTCCTCACTCTTCCCGCAGCCTGAGGGCATTCTATCATGACCCTCAATATAGCAGCCACTTATAATTCTAGTTGCCTGGCTGCGTTGATTCCAGGGGGCACCGTCCTTGCGGCATATCCTCTCTGGATTGGCGCCTCGATCCTCCCATGATAGTCAGATCCCACGGAACAGATTCTTATTCCGAACGGCTATAAATTGCGGCAGTCTCAGACCCGAGCTCACCAAGGTTCCAATGAGTTCCTCCCTCCTCCATCTCTGGCCTTGTTATTTGGTATTGACCTGCGTAAGTCCCGACTTTTTGACCTCCCACGGAAGGTAACTTCATGCAACGCAGTTATTGGGATCAACTTGTGCTCACTCGGACTCCTACCGCCGTCAATCTGTTCCGACCTCCCTTCCCGGTAATTGGTCTTCGATAGGATGCTACACGTGCATTTTTTTTTGATTTAGACGTTGGCGTCGGAAACTTATCCCCCCTCCAAATCTCAGGGATGGCAACCCACGGACACTGACCGGGGACACCACCACGAATGTAGCTAACATGACGGTCGAGGTCCAGAAAACTGTCCGCCCAATCTATACATTATTCACGATCTTCGTAGAATTGTATCGACTTCTGTGCTTCCAACAACTTCATTTTCGCTGGAGTCGAATTCATGGTTCGTTCCTCTGTGCTTATCGAATGCATTGATTCTCATCTACTTGACAGCAAGAATGCTGTAGGGGTCCTGAGGCGTGAATGTCGTTTAGCTGATGATCAGGCGTCCAGATTGTGACGACTTTATCGAGAACTCCGGCGTCCCTGCACCTATCACCGATTGCGACCTGGCGTGTACCGGAAATCCTACCGAATCTTGTGGTGGTGCGGATCGATTAAACATATACTGGAGTGGCGTTCCCCCGCCTCCTCCTCCTTCGATTCCTTGGTTCATCGGAAACTGGGAATCCCTCGGATGTTATAGGTATTTTTATATAGAAATCGTCCGGGCTATCGTATAACCGTGTCCAGCGACAACGTCAACGCACGCACTCTCCCCGATGCAGTGAATGTGGACGGTGAAGTTTCTCTCGAGACGTGCACTGCGGCATGCTTCACTGCGGGAATGCCCCTCGCAGGTATAGTTGCGGACTAGGATCGTTCTTTCGCTCATTGGACATGCAGGTACCGAGTTTGCAGACCAGTGCTGTCAGTTCACCTTGCTCGACCCATCTCACAGACTCAAGGATCTGGCACAGTTTGCGGGACGGTGTTCGCGAATGGCGGCGCTCCTCAGGCTATTTCCGATTGCAACATGGGATGCGTGGGCAATGTGTCTGAATTGTGCGTCTCCCAATTATTTCTTTCGTCGTTGACCGAGGTGTTCAAGCTGTGGTGGTCCAAATGCTCTCACGGTGTACAAATACACTGGCACCGATCTCCCTCCTCCTCCTCCTCCTCCTCCTCCTCCCGGAGGTGGCGGCGGCGGCGCAACAGGCGTCACGGCCATCGCGACTGATCTTCCTAGTCCTTGGGCTTATGTGGGCTGTTTCGTGTAAGCCGTGTCTGCAATGGAAAACCCCCACTCTTAGCCACCTTACAGGGATAATGCCTTCGGCCGGGTTCTCTCCACCGAAATAGACAACGTGGATTTGACGATGGAGGTGTGTGTTGCCGACTGCGCCTCCCAAAACTTTACGATCGCCGGAGGAGAATTTTCGGTCAGTTCCTCGTTAACGGTTTCTCGTCGGATAATTGATGAATGTCTCGTAACAAGACCCAGTGCTGTACGAAGCGCGTTCCGGCGTCAGTTCTCGACGAAACGATTGACTAAATCTGTTTCTTCTGCCTAGTTTGCGGTGACGTTCTAATCGAGGACGCGACTCAGGCACCAAACTCAGACTGTAACATGGCGTGCGGAGGAAACGCAACGTACGTCAGTCAATTATTGAACCATATCTTGAAAACTAAATAAAGTTAAACAGCCAGGCTGTATGTTCGATCTCTCCACGGATACCTTATCCTGAAAGGCAGACAGTGCGGCGCCGGAAACAGATTGAGCGTGTACTCCACCTCGAAGAATATCACGATAATTCCCGTCGCTGTGCCGCAGAACTCTAGCATTGGTGCATGGTCTTACCAGGGTTGTTTGGCGTAAGTAAATTCATTCAGAAAGCCGTAATGTCGCCTTTAACGGTCACAGTGAACCGACCAACGGCCTAGTGTTCCCCTGGGAAATGGAAAATATCAATAATAACTCTGCACCTGCGTGCCTTGATCAGTGCGCGGTGTTCGGCTACACTGCTGGTGGCATGGAGTTCGGTAAATGGGGCTCGATTCCTTCACAATATGGTTCATTTATTCCGTCCATCTGATTTTCAGGTTTCCGATGCTGTGGGTTTTTCTTTCTCCCCGCATCCGGCACTCGAAGCTTATCGCTCTCAGACTGCGGAGATGTTTCGGATGTCACCGCCAGCAATGCCACCTTGCAACCTGAAAGTGATTGTAATGAGCCCTGCAGCGGTGATCCCGCCCACCTCTGCGGCGCCAACAACAAGTGAGTGAGTTCGTTGTTGGACGTTGGTAGGCTAGGTAGGAAGCCGAACCTGAAAAAAAAACAGCATCCAATATTATGTTTGGACCGGTCCAGCCCCTGTGTGGCACACGCCAGAAGTCACTGGTCAATACGAGGCAAGCCCACATTATTGTTATCTTTCTTGAACACCCACCCACTGACCGCCATTCGCTCCATCCAGTTTTTCGGTATGTTTGGATCGCTGACCATCGTGCGCGACTTAAGCCCTTCACCTGTCTCTAGTCCCGGGGTGAAGCAGTTTATAACCTCCTCGGACGTCAATTCATCTCTTTTCAGGGTCGTCGTTCCTCTGATAGCAACACTAGGCGTCAACAACAAGGTCACCTTCCTTGAGAAGAGCGGAACGTCGGAGTAAGAATTTCCTTCCAAGTGCACCTGTCAATAAACAATGTCCGGTCCAGATTCGCAAACTCCACGGGTGCTTATGAACTTGATCTCAGTCTTGTCAGCAATTTCTCAGCGACGTGGCGAACAATGCACGTCCAGTCGGACGTCTTCTGTTCAGGCAGTATCATCCTTCCCGATATTGGGGCCCGGCAGCTTAATGTGGGGGGTTGGTCTCTTCAATCAACCCAAGGTGTGCGACTCTATACTCCCGACGGTTCTCCCGGTGTCAACGGTACAAACGACTGGGAGGAAAACTTTGAGGAACTCCACCTCCAGAAACAACGATGGTACCCGGGTACGTCCCCTCCGAGCATTCTGAATTATAATGTTTGATCAAGGACATTTTTATAGCCGCTGCCGTACTTCCAAACGGCACGGTGATGGTCATTGGAGGTGAAACGGGCAGCAACGGCCCCCCTCAGCCAACTGTGGAAATTTTGCCTACTCCAGCAGGCGGCGATACCACAGTTTTCTTGGATTGGCTCAACAGAACAGATCCAAATAACCTTTATCCGTTCGTCTTCGTGCTCCCCAGCGGCAACATCTTCGTCGGTGTGTTAGATCTCCTCCTATGGGTAATCGGTTGTTGATCGGTTATTATGATAGTGTACTACAACGAGGCTCGAATCATCGACGCGGGCACGTTCGATACAATTCAGACCATGCCCAATATTCCTGCTGCGGTCAATGATTGTGAGTTCATTGTCCTCGTCCGGAGGAAATCTCATAGACTTGGGTTCTTGTAGTCTTGGGCGGCCGAACCTATCCAATGGAGGGCGCTTCAGTTTTGTTCCCGCAACAAGCACCGTACACCGATCCAGTGACCGTCCTGGTCTGTGGAGGGAGCTGTCCGGGAGCTGGAAGTTAGTCCTTCCATTCACAGGATGTCGGCGCATTCCTGATCAGAAATTTAGTTGCACTGGACAATTGTGTCAGTATCCAACCCGAGGTTGAAAATGCGACATGGGCGTTAGAGCGGATGGTATGTTTTGCACTGGCGACAACAACTGTCTGCGGTTAATCTACGTGTAGCCGTCTTCTCGTGTGATGCCAAACCTGGTCCCCCTTCCAGATGGAACATTCCTCATACTGAACGGAGCCGTTCAAGGATTCGCCGGGTTCGGTCTGGCGAATGACCCCAATCTGGGTGCTCTATTATATGACCCCTCTATGCCGTTCAACCAGCGTATCTCTATTTTGAATACAACCATCGTGGCTCGTTTATACCATTCCGAGGTTTGTTGTTCTGTCTCCACATATTGATGAATTCATAAGTTATCCAGGCCATCCTCCTTCCCGACGGACGTGTCCTGGTCTCTGGATCTGACCCAGAGAGCCCCTTCCAACCTGAAGAATTCAGAATTGAGGTATGTCCTCCTCGAGGCGTAGTTATTACTCTGACGTCGTGGCAGGTTTACATTCCTCCATATCTTTCCAAAGGCCTCACACAGCCGTCGTTCAACATCACGAATACGGACTGGGCCTATAACAGTCAAAACACAATCACCGTGAATCTCCATCAAGGAACGACGTCTACGATGAAAGTCTCGCTGATCGCGGGTACGTGGTGTTCGGAGTGATCAGTTTCCTCGTCGTGACCTTGTCCTTCAGCGACATCTTCAACCCACGGAAATGGCATGGGAGCCCGCACACTCTTCCCCGCTTTCAGTTGTGAGGGCAATACCTGTACTATCACTGCCCCTCCGAACGCGTTCGTTTCCCCTCCTGGCTGGCATCAATTATTTATTCTGGATGGACCGACCCCGTCTCACTCAGCGTGGGTCCGTATCGGCGGCGATCCTGCAGAAATTGGCAACTGGCCCGACTTCTCCGACTTTACAGTCCCGGGCGTGTGATGTAGTACTTCATTTCTTCCTTGGCTATCGAGTTATATGAACTAGGTTTTGTTTCTGTTATTCACGATGGACCTAATCACGACTGCACTGCGTATCCTGTAACCAGTGCGTAAGCCCACGCGGTATGGTGCGCTCCAATCGGATAAAAGGCATGGCACATCGGATGGGCAGTGACATGTCCTGGTTCCGCAGATAGGAGACTAAAAATTCACCCGGTCCATTGCCGTCCCACGTCAATTGGATTCACATCTCCCAGGCCCCAGTACACAACCTGACAACGAAGGCCTCCAATAGCAGCTCATCAGCAATGTCCGGCCAGACTCCACCCCCGTACACGACTTGTTCATATCAGAAATCATCCAGGTATATTTACTTGAGGTGATAGGCCGCGGTGAACTGCACAGCTTTAAAGCTGTGTAAAGTAAAACCAATAGGATGGAGTACCCTAAAAACACTCCAATGTAGTGCTATAAGACAATCAGATGAAGTACCTCAGGGTACTGTGTAAGTGCTTTTCTGCAAAAAACCGTTTTCATCTGAGTACCATGGGTACTTAGTAGGAGTGCCTGGAGGTACTCACTGTGAGTGACTCCATGTGAGTGCTTTTTCTGGGTGGGGTGTGTCAAGCAAAAAACACAAAAGGAAAATAGTCTCGACCTCATGCATACTGTGCAACAAAGGCCAATTTCTGAAATGAATGGATCACGATGCACGGGGTTAACTAGTTGCTGCGTCCGGGAATCGAACGAGGGACCGCACGGATTTGGTCAGAAGCCAACAGACAGCAACATACCACTTAGGCCCTGTTCGGGATCCCCAGGAAGGGCTCTGTTAGCTACCTGTCACACCGCCAATAAAGGAACTTCGGTGCACCTGATGTGCAATCCGGCGACCGAAGAGTCGGACTGCCAAAAAGATCGGGCCGAAATGAGATCTTATTCCGTTAGTTTCAATTGTACTGACTTGGGTAGCTGATAGTCAAAAAAAAGATATATTTTCCGTTGGTCTGAAATGTACTGGATATGTAAAGAATAATATTATAGAAGGGTTGGGCTTAAAGTGTAAACTGAAAGTATGGATTTCAGTAATGAGAAAGGAGCAACCGACAGTCTACATACGAGGTGTGCCGAACACGAAACCGAAACATTGAATCTCGGTTCTCGTGTCGGCTGCACTGAAATGCCGAATTTCAGGTTGGATTTCCGCCAAAGCTGAAGTGTAAACCGAAACCAATACTGTCGAGCCCGCCGAAATTCCGTCGGCGGACGATCGGCGGATGGTCCGCGGCCTGTCCGCTGATGGTCCGCTGACCGTCCGCGGCCCATCCGCCAATGTGCCGCGGCTACTCAGTGGCGGTGGTCCTCGTAACTCAAGCGAAGAAAAAAAAGAACGAAACACCAAGAGAGACACCAAGAGGGGCTCGAGTCGAATGAGCATCTCTTAAGACAATGCTACATGGGCTTTCCAGGACAGACTGGCTCATATCTTTCAAACGAGCGCAACTTATTTGGAGGCAAGGGAACAAGACGCGGCCGGAGAATCAGAGAGAATTGTTGTGCGGCGATGAAAAGATAATGGAGAGAGATACCGGGCTCGAGTCGAACGAGCGCTTCCCAGAGACTGAATTGGGATTGTGTGGTAAGGAAAAAATAATGGAGATACGACATGGCCCAGGTCGAGTCAAACGAGCAGCTCCCACAGACGTCAGGTTCAGTCATCAAATTTCGTGTGCCGGTCCAACCGCTACCAGGTATTCCTACTCTCTCTGTGAACCTGATTAAGACGGTGGCTAATCGAGAAAGAATGTGCAGCTCACGATACATTCGTGCCAGTTGTGTGCCAGGTATAGCCAATAGGGCTGCCGCCCGTTGCCGTCGGTACGGGTCAACGGCACCCGTCGAACGGGTGCCGTGCCCGTCCCGTGAGAGATTTTTTGTCCTGGACGACGGTACGGCAACGGTACGGGTTTGACCCGTCTCATGCCGTCAAAAAACGGCCGTCACGGCCGTTTCGACGGGTCCCGACGGGTGAAAAAAATATCAAATAAAAGCAGAAAGGGCTCCGTGAACTCGCGGGATCGCACACGCCCTCGGCAATCACTCGCAGCAGCAATCATGTCAGTCACCAAACGTGTCCATCTCCCTCTTCGCTTCTTGTCTGTGCTCCGTGCGCTGCTGGATGCACAGAGACATGCCACTCTCCTTCAAGGCCCTCTATGTGCTTCATCCTATGTCTTCTTGGGTATCTGGGCGGCTTGCTTCACCATCTGTCAGGTTCGTGGACAACTAATGAAATTCCTTGCTTACCTTGTGCGATCCACGGTGAAAATATCATCTGCTTCACTTGCTGTTCAGTGCCGCTGGATGCTCTGTGATAATTACCCTTACATTGACGCACCTTTTAACGGAATAAAACTTGGAGAAGCAAATATTCTGCGGCGCAACACACCATTTCAGGTCAAGGTACTCACCCATCGGACTCGAAAAGAGCTTCCATAGCACCCAGAGGCTTTCCCTAACCCCTGAGGGTCGCCCTAGCCTCAAATTAATGGTGTTGACTCAGCTCTGTTCTTTTTTTTGCGTATTAAGCTCACCGAGCGCGCCACGCTCCTTATGCTCAGATAACATCTGGTACACTTGGCACCCTGCCGTCCCCACGCTGAAACGGACTCTCTCATAATTATTCTTACACTCACCGATTTTTTTCGGCCCGCAGAATAGGTATAAAGGCTGTGCGGGCATACCACTCTTTATCACCCATTTTCTCCCTCGAAAATCAGTGAAATGGCGGACCAGTGCGCTCTCGATGATGGTGGTAACCTCCTCAACCTGAGACGCACCAGTCTCAAGCCAGACACGATCCAAACATTGATGATGGTGAAACGGCGTCTTCGTCTCGCTCGCAACACGGTGCAGAAAATATTGGGTGACAATTAGCTAGAATTGACGTACTCGTACCTTCAAAATCATTTTATTTGTGACCGTCATTAGCCGGCGACCCGTTTACGGCCGTCCCGTTGACCGTCCCGTCCCGTCAGAGATCTGAAGTTGACTTCGACGGCCCGTGGTTCGACGGCCCGTGCCCGTGGTACAGCCGTCGAATCGACGGCCGTTGCCGTCACGGCAACGGGTGGCAGCCCTAATAGCCAAATCATTAGGCTTTTGAACGAGGTAGAAATAAAAATAAGAAGAGAATAAGTCAGGCGGGAGAACAGCCGCGGACGCGGCGGATTATTGAGCAGGTAGCGAGGATATAAGAGAATAAGATGGTAATTATTGTGCTAAACTACGAGTCCTTATATACATGTTGAATACTATTCTAGAATGTTCCGTACTCTTCGGGATGTCTCTACTAGATCGTAGTGGTGTCGCACTATGTCTGGGATATTCCCGCAACACTCCCCCTCGACGCCACGGCCGATCCAAAAATTTTGGCACGCAGGGATTCGAACTTAGGCCGCGGTAATGCCTTCGTTAGCATGTCGGCCAAATTATCCTCGCTTGCGCAGTGGATGAGCCTGACCTCGTTAGAGATCAATCGCTCGCGGACAAAGTGGTGACGAATGTCGATGTGCTTTGAGCGAGCATGGAAAACTGGGTTGTCGGCGAATTTAATGGCAGATTGATTGTCGACGTTGATTGGCGTGGGTTGATAAATATCGAGACCAAGTTCGGAGGCCAATTGGCGAAGCCAAATTACCTCACGGGTCGTATTTGCCAGAGCCATGTATTCAGCCTCCATGGTAGATAGTGCAACAGTTAACTGTTTGCGCGAACTCCATGAAACGGCAGCGCCTGCAAATAATGTAATGTATCCGGATACGGAGCGTCGGTCCGAAGTTTCTCCAGCCCAGTCTGCGTCGGAATAAATACTGAGGTCGTCAGACTGGTTGTAATGAAGAGCCAAATGAATAGTCCCTTTAAGGTAGCGAAAGACACGCTTTAACGCGGTCATGTGCTCTTCAGCCGGTGATTGTGAGAATTGAGCCAGATACGCGACAGGGTGAGCGAGATCAGGTCGCGTGGCAACAGCCAAGTACATCAGCTTGCCAAGACCCGAAAGATATTTCTTTCGGAAGGAATCATCGCCGATACGAGAGTTGCCAGCTTCCAATTTCTGAAGTCTAACATTGGGATCGATTGGAGTGTGCACGGGGTTGCAATCTCGCATGCCAAATTGCTCGATAATATTGAGGGAATAATTGTGCTGCGAGATGCGGAGGGTGTGCGTTTCCGGATCGCGTGAGACTTCCATACCAAGAATCTGCGAAATTTCTCCAAGGTCAGTGACATTGAAGAGTTGTGTGAGCTCCCCCTTAATCTGAGTAATCTCAGTGTCAGTGGGTGCAAAGAGTGTCATGTCGTCGACATGGACTGCGACGATGGTGGGTTGTGAGTCTGGGGAAGTCCGCCGAACGTAAACACATTGATCGGCAATGAGTCGTTTAAACCCAAGCTTCTCAAATGCGGTGTTTAGCTTCTGGTTCCAAACGCGGCCGGATTGCTTGAGTCCATAAAGGGACAGGTTGAGTTTGCAAACTCGACCAGTTCCATCGTCAAAGCCTGCGGGTTGCTCCATGTACACCTCCTCCTCGAGTTTGCCATTAAGATACGCCGCTACAACATCCATGCCGTGAATTTTGAGTTTGTATCGGGTGGCGAGGGCGAGTAAGAAACGAAAAGTCTCGAGCCGAATAGTCGGGGCAAAGGTTTGATTATAGTCGAGACCAGGGATTTGTAGGAAGCCCTTGGCAACAAGACGAGCCTTCCATTTTGCAATGCGACGAAGGATATCTCGCTTGCGCCGGAAGACCCAGCGGCACGGAATAGCCCTCCTACCAGGAGGGAGGTGTGTTTTGGTCCAAGTGCCGAGAGACTCGAGCTGGGTGATCTCAGACTGCATGGCTTCGCGCCACTGTTCCTTGTCGGGACTAGCGAGAGCTTCTTTGAGTGAAACAGGATCGTTATCTAGTTCACTTGCTATGGCCTCTGTTAGGAAAGCATAGTCAGCTGTTATGATGTGAGCACGAGTCCGTTTGCCCTCTATGATATTATCGGGACTGATTTTGCTGCTAATGTCTCGTGGGGCCTTTGGAGGTAATGGAGGTGGAGCAGGGGAAGTGGAGGGTGAGTGCAAAGGTGTGAGAGGAGAAGGTGGTTCATCGTCTGAATCAGAATGAGCCGTGGGAATTGGGTTATGATGGGTCGGATTTGGTTCCTGCGAGGTTCCTTCCTGCTGCTTGATTTCATTGTCGGACTCATTCTCCCCCTCAAGCGAAGGAGGGAACGGAGCGGCAATAAAATAATACTTATCACCGATCGGAAAATTAGGAGTCTCGAAAGTCACATTTCGAGAGGACTGTACAAGTCGAGGACCAGGATTATAATAGCGGAACACTCTGGAGTGCTCCGAAAAGCCGAGGAATTGGAATCTTCGAGAGTTTGGCATGAGCTTGTGCCGTTTTTTGTCCTGGTGAAGAACCCATACAGGGGCACCAAATGGCTGTAAGGAGGCTATGTCGGGTTTGCGCTTCCAAAATGCCTCGTACGGTGTAACATTCCTGTTTTCAAGAGCCCTCACAGGTGAGCGGTTCTTGATATAACAGGCATGGGCAACAGCTTCTGGCCAAAGAGAAATGGGGAGTTTGGCTGAAAATAGCATCGCACGGGCGTAGCCAAGGAGGGTCCGGTTCAGACGTTCGGCAACACCATTTTGGGACGATGAATATGGGGCCGTGAGCTCCCAGTCGATGCCCTGGGAGTCAAGCCATTCAAGAACATCGTCGTTGACATATTCTTTACCGTTGTCGAATCGGAAGCAACGTGGCTTGCGGCCAGTCTGGGTAACAATGAATGCAACATAATTCTGGACAGCAATGAGAATGGTCTTGCCTCGTTTGTCCTTTATGAACCGTAGTCGCGAGTTGGAGGTGGCAGCATCTGTGAATGAAATGAAGTAATAATCACCGCGAATGCCTCTTGTGCGTGCAGGCCCCCAAAGGTCGCTATAGACCATGTCCCCGATGTCTTTGTATTCACGCTGGGCCTCTTTCGGAAAAGACTTGACATGAGCCTTGCCTTTCAAGCAGTGAGTGCATTGATGAGGTTTGGAAGATTCATCAACTTCCATTCCATCAACCATGCCAGACCTTTTGAGTTTTTCAACTGCTTGGTGACTCATATGTCCGAGTGCGGCGTGCCAGCTATCCCACGAGCGCGCGGGATGCGCATGAGTTTGTTGCGAGGGGGTGTGGACGCGGAGGCGGTACATGTGCGAAACTTTATCGCCGATGGCAACAATGCCACCGTTCCGAGATATAATTTGAACCATATCACCGCTGAATTTGACACGGTAGCCGGCGTCGGTGACCCGGGCTAAGGAAATGAGGTTAAAGGGCGCGTCAGGACAGTGGATTACATCGTGGACTGTGCCAGAGCGGGTTGTCTCTCCAAGGACGTAGGAAAGACTGATAGTGCCTCGGCCGATTCCAACGGATTTGCCGAAGCCTTCAATAACATGTTCGCACGTGGTATAATGGGTAAAGTCTTGTTTATTGCGGGCTATGGATCGGGTACATGCGCTATCTAGCAGCCAGTCGTCGGGTGAGAGCTTGGCCTTCGCCGTCTGTTCGCTCGTGGCCGCGAATGCGAAGTCGTCGGAGTCGGATTCAGATTCGGACTCCGAGGCGTCGGCAACGTGGACGCGGGAAGATTTTTGGCGGCGTGGTGGAAAGCGGCGCCGCGAGCGGCTGTCGTTATCGCGGCGGCTGTTGTTGTTGGATGGCTGGGGTTTGAAGCCCGGCTTGTCGTGGTCGGAAGCAATGTGGCCAATAATTCCGCAACGGTAACATGTTGCCTTGGAGCGATCAACGGCGGGAAGGGCCGTGGACTGGGTAGCACGCTCGCCGAGACGAGACGTGCAACCTCGGACAGGATCCGGGCGATGACCTTGGAAGAGTCGGAGAGGATGTCCTCAGGGACAGAGGAAATGAATGGGTTCCAGGAATCTGGGAGGGAGGTCAGCAGGGTAACGGAGAAATCAGTCTCCGTGATTGTCTGCTTGAGATTCACCAGTTCGGACTGGTATGAGCGCATCTGACGTATGTGCTCTTCGATATCACCGTCCTCGGCGCACTGGGCGCGAAAAAAATTGCGCCGCGCGAGGACAATTCCTATGGGGCCTTTAGCTTCATACATGGTGCCCAAAGTCTGCCACGCAGCTTTGGCAGATGTCGCGCTTGAGATATAAACAAGCACGTCATCAGAGACACGCAATCGGATGGTAGATAGCGCCTTACGGTCGCTCTTCTTCCAGGCCGCAACCTGGGAGGCATCGTTGGGGGCGGCGGCCGTATCCTCGACATAATCATCAAGTGACAGGTCGGTCAAGATATCAAGCATCTTGATCTTCCAGACGCCGTAGTTGTCGGCACCCTTCAAAGGGTCGATACGGTAGGCGGAGGTGTGGTTATCAGACATGCTGTGCGGAGCAAACTCGACGCAAGGAGGTGAATGTGGTAAATAGGGGTTGGCGTAGAAATGATGTGCGGATCAAGCCCTAAGCGAGCGAAGCTCAAGCAAATGGGGATACGACGCTGATGAAATAGTGGCGCAACAAAATTGAGTATAGGGTTTAGTCGACGGGCGCGGGGCCCATAACCTATTGAGCAGGTAGCGAGGATATAAGAGAATAAGATGGTAATTATTGTGCTAAACTACGAGTCCTTATATACATGTTGAATACTATTCTAGAATGTTCCGTACTCTTCGGGATGTCTCTACTAGATCGTAGTGGTGTCGCACTATGTCTGGGATATTCCCGCAACACGGATGAGGCATAAAGGGCGGAGGAAAGGGAAACAAAAGATACTGCCAGGAGGAATGGCCCGGGCCCGAGTTGAACGAGCAGCTCCCACCGACCATGTTTCCTCCCAGTGTAGGTGCGGTCCACCCGCTACCGGGCTTTCCTGCGGTACCTGTGAACGGGGAACTCGCACCAGTCTATCCGGACCTGAATAATTATACGAGATTAGACTGCATCCATTTCAATCACAAAAACGAACAAAGAATGAATTAATGGCCGCGTGTGGGGAGCGCAGCCATAGAGAGCGAAGGAGTACAACAGCATTGTGAGCATGGAACAGCTACCTGAAAATTACGGATCTGCAACGTGTAGATGAGAAAATGGACACGAAGGGAAAAGAGTCAGGAGACGGACTCGATAGATTGCTCCACCAACTATTCCTGACCATGAACGAAAGGGTCAACAGTCAGCTGCGGTACCCAATGAACAGTGAACACGATGATCCAGTGGATAAGAAGAGAGTCGGCGCGTATGCCACGGAGTATACTTGAAAAGGATGGACCCGATTTCGTGTAGAGTTGAGCACACTGGTCACGCCTCGGAGTCCAGGCCAGAGATAGGAGAACCAGAACGCCACTGGATGCAGGAATAAGTTGCTGTGCGCTGGAGGAAGCAGTCGAGCCAGCATGTCAGCTGAGTGGGGATGGGTCAGGAGGGCCTGGCGTACAAGCTTGACGCAAGCGAGAGTGATGGCAACGCGTAGATGATAACCGTCCCCGGCCGACCGTACAGGTGATATCCGCGGCGGTGCGGGATGCCAGCTTCGACGTACCAGTCCTCCGTGGAGAAACATTCATGTGCGTCGTGCCCGAGCGCGTCCACGACGCCCTCTTGCAGGATGATGGAGCTATCGGGTTGGAGTCGACGAACCCAAAGAAGGACAAAATAGTAACGAGAACGTACCTCAGTGGGCGCCGCACTTTGTGCTTGACATGGTTCCAGGTCATGGCGTGTCCAAAGTGGGATGGAAGAAGGATTCAATAGAGTGGGTGATACGTACCGAATCTGCGAGGTGGATCACAACGTTGGGACGATTAACTTCCACGTAATGAGAGCGGGTATCTTCGACGAGTTCCGAAAGTTAATTCATATCCAGTGTATATATCCTTCAAAATATGTCGTCAGAGAAGCGCGCAAATCCGGAAGGGGGTAAACACACGTTACGATTATGCTAGAAATGTGCTGGTACGTGCCCGAGGACGTGAAGCGTCCCTCCGTCCCGTCCTTGTTGTGTTTGATCTCGAGCCAATGGCCGCGCCAGCGGAAGAGCTGCGGCAGCTGGTAGGTCGGGATGTACTCCGCGTTCCCCTTGACTTTCAGATCCACCCAGGTTTTGACAGACCATTTTCGGCGCGAGTTGGTGGCATTGACGACAAACTCGTGCGAGCGTCGCCATACATTTTCTTGAGTCTATCTTTGTGATGAGCATCGGCACAATCACAACGCATACGGCCACTACGCACAAGGAACAACACCATCCATTCATACGCAGGATCGCCCTCGTCAAATTGGGCGGCCATCGAGTACTCTGGAACCCGTATGCAGATCAGCCCAATCAACGAAGAGAATAAACCACACACGGAATTGGAAGTGGACTATCTACCACTGGCAGAGCCTGCGTCCTGTCACACGCGTGTTCATAGCGTGAACTACGATGTCATATATTTCCTTCGTCACCCAGAGTTTTTTGATCATTGCCGGAGTAGGGATCCAAGGTACCAGGGCCGTAGCGGGTGCGTTACCGATGTTGAGACGATCGTAGAGCGTTCAAACCGCTGAATCATCGGCTATTTCAGAAGAAGAAGGAGTTCGAGCAGTCATCTGGAAATGACCTGTACCATGGGATAAAACATGAGTTACGAAGGAGACAATAAGCCAGCCTCGTAGATTTTCTCGCGTGGATCGAAGGTGTCGGCAGGTCAAAGCATTCCAAAATATGCCGCCAGAAACTACATGACATGACATTAGGACGACAAAAGAGATGAAAAATAAATTGGCTCGCAGTCACTGAGCGGGGCGCTCTTTTGAACAGCGGCAAGCCGTTTGTGAATTGTGGAAATACATTTGGCCCGGAGGCCGGAGGTAACGCCGCCAACCATGGGGATCTAAACTCGGATAGAAAAAATGAACATTGGTCAAAGAACGGGGAATCTGCGCCAACGTACAGCACCGGATAAATTCTTGAATCCTTCTGTGAGATCGAAACACTTTGCATAAAAAAATACCTGTCGAGCTGGCGTGCCGGAGAGGACGATCACAATGTGATTTTATCTGGGTGAGTGTGGATGGAGTGTTGAAGTGGACCTATTCTGAGCGATGTGATTCCGTGGCAGTGGCCACTACCGGGTACTGAGCAGAAGACGAGCAAGACAAAAGCAAGACAAGAGCAGTACAAGCAAAGTACAAGAGCAAGAGCCGATTTGATTGATGTGCGGAAACCGCTCCGTTGATCCGAGTTTCTCCCTTGTTTTTACGTATGTCGTCTACGACATTCCATCGCACCTTTTTCTCACTCTCCTTTGTGTTTTCCCTTCTCCGCCTGCAATGGGTGACTCCCAATCCATCAATTCCATTGCCCTCTATGCACAGCAGGAGGATCAGGTTCATTCCTTGGCCCGCTCAATGACACCCTTCGAGTCCGCCACCGAGCTTCTAGTCTCTCTTGACAGACTCCTGACCACTCGTAACCTCGCTTCTCCCGAGCTTCCCACTCTCACCCAAACCACGAGACGGCTCTCGGAGTACTCGAAACACATCAACCCATTCGTGGACAGCCAAGGGAACGCAGCGCTCAACCCTCGGAGCGCGTCCATCGACATCCATCCCTGGCTCAAATCTGTTATGCACATCGCCTCTTGGGACCCGGAAACTTCCCTATATGTTCTCGTGTTCAGCGCATGCCCATTACCGACCGATTTAGACGCGGACGGCAGGTGTATCGTTCCAGAATCTCGGTGTTGGCTCCCCCACGGATTACTAGAAGACGAAAGGAACTGAGGCCCCGATCCAGACAGAAATCCTGTGTGATCTTGAGGGACTGCTCAAATCAGGCGAGCTGATTAGAGTCCTCGGACGTTCCTCAGGACAATTTCCGGTCAGTGAATTCTCGGCGATGCATGAATCCCCCATTGATTCCATCTACAGGCGAAACCCACGGTGAGCGGAAACAGCCTGCAGGGGACCCTGTCTGCCCGCTGTAACACAGGCTTCATTGTCGATCCAATCTCCGACCTCCAGTAACAGGGTATCCCCCGCAAAATCATGCACAACAATTTCCCGGGCGAGGTCATCTACCGATCCACTTCCGGAACTTGACCATGCTCCTTTTCGCAGCCAAGGCGCGCGTCCCCCACTACGGCGGCGCCCCATGCGAGGTGTATGCCGAGCACCTGCGCGACCTTGCCATGGCCATCTTCGGGCTCAGCCACACGCTCAATACCAACAACTTTAGGCATGGTGTCAGTGGCGGCAAGGGGAAGCGCGTCAGTATTACGTTTTTAATTTTTTGGCGACCTCGTGCCACTTCGCTGATATAAATTGTGTGCGGAGCAGGCGCACTGCCCGTACGTTGCCGTTCAATATCATTATCATGCCAAATTGATTGCGTCAGATGGGATAACAGCATGCACGGGCTCGACAGCGCGACAGCGACTTCATCCGCACCTTGCGCCTCTCGACGCAGGTTAGTGGCTCGACCTCCGCGGTCGCCATCTACCGGGTCCGTCCTTCATGCAGTCTCACTTACCTCCGGCACGTTCCTAAGCAATCCCCGTAGGCATCCCAGAACGCAACTACGGCCCCACGGACCGTGCGCGCAGGTTCCTTTGCCCGCCCTGCCAGACGACCGGGGATTTCTTGACTGTACGCATGCTTCATCGTGTAAAAATATTCCCGGCTAACGTGCAACTCATAGTTGCCTACAAATCCCGCCGAGCGCATCATCGCGGAGGGGTTCGAGGACCGCATGCCCCGCACGCCGGACGAGTTTGCGTGGAGTATCAGGTGCTGCTCCAGGCGTATAATGCCGAGTACCCCCTTGGCGGCGAGGCCCTGACGAAATTCAGGACGGCCCGGCAGCTGTAGCAGTCAAAATCGATGTCAGTTACTTTGTTTATTTATTCGTTCGCTCGTCGGGCCGTGCTGAATTTCCTCAAGAAACGCCAAGTCGCCGTACACGATTCAGTCCGCGGGCAAATCGTGTTGTCGTGGGTTCCAGCGCCTGAGAGGCAATCTTACCAATTTTGTAAGAATCCTCTATATATGTTGTTTTCGTGCTGTCGCTGATCCTCGACATAGTACGTTTTGGTTAGTTGGGATTCTGCCACGTGTGTTATGCCGGTCCTAAATGCGGTTGGGGATCGCGCAGATCTTTGGGGCAATTTCGTCATGGCCCTTTTCATCGGCAGCGTGTTCTCTAACTTGAAAGATGAATCCTCCGGCCTTTATGCTTGCGGCGCTCTCCTGTAACTTATGTAGTTTATTATTTCGTTTGTCATCTTGATTCTCGCTAACAATGTGCTCAGATTCTATGCCTTTATTTACAATGCTTTTGCCAGCGCTCTAGAGGCTACTTGGCTCCTTACAACCCTGGGTACCCTACTGAATATTTCCACCTCCAGATAACCACTTTATAAACTCAGCGTCCTATTGGTCAGATGTTCTTGATAAGCAGCCCTGTGACGCGTCATTCCGCCTCATTTGCTTCACATCCACCGGGAATTTCCATCCCCATCGTTTCCGCTGGAGTTTGGCGTCCGTCCAACTCAAAGATCCAGAACGACCGCACTCACCTACTTTCGGCTTCTGCACATCCCGCAATCTCCTTCTGTGTAGCCGGAATTTCGAACTTCGTGAGTTCTCGGCGCAGGATCACTTCGGTCAGAGTCTTAGTGCATGTTATGTTCGCTCGTCTGTCCTTGTATCCGTTGTTCAATTCATGACGCGACTTCCCCGCTTCGACTCAGTACCTCCAGATGTCGACGCCAGCTGTCCTTATGGTGCCGAGTGGATATCCGGCTCGACCATGAATGTGACAGGTATGTGTCTCTCCCGCATTATTTTTTTCGAAGCCTGATCCCTTAATGTAGCCCGATGCCGACGTACACCACGCACGCAATCAGACGGCAGAATTTTCGGTCAATGACGCCGAGCGATTAGCCCGTTCTCGCCCGTTTATAAGGATCCGGTGTGCAGGGGGATCCGTTTGGTCCTTTTTGGGAAGTCAGCTTCGCATACAAAATGGTAGGTGTGCATCTTCGCTGGACATGAACTCTACTTCCGTTCCCATCTACTTGCCCTCCCTTGCAGTTGCCCTCATGCACTTCGTCCGCTCGCTTTCTTCTCTATTCACCGTCATCCCATCCTCTTTAGCCGACCCACCTCCTTTTGTGTCCCCTTCAGCACCCTTTCATTCCCTCCTTGCCCATCTACGTTGTTGCTCTCATTTGAAATTCGAGTGCTCCCTATCATTCTCTCCGGTCGCTGCTCTCCTGGTTCACTTCCGATCTTGACTTGATTTATCTACCTTTCTCTGTCCCTAGCCTTCCTCTCCCCATCTTTGTCGTGTCACCATTTTTCTTTCCCACCAAATCTGCCATGCCTTTCTGGATGCTGATTCGATTTCTAGAACTTATGAGCTTCTCATGATCCGGAATTCGAGCTGTGCGGCAGACAACCATAAAATAGCCCCTGCATTTTGATGCCGGCACCCGTCAGCCGTTTCTCAGCTCACATGGCTGTTCTCCGATCCGATCTCTTCAAATCCGGCATGCCAGTTGATCATTGTTCGCTGGAGGAAATTAAAATGTACTCTCTTCTGTGCGTGGGCGCCGACATGAAGCCGTTTTTGGAGAGCGCAATGAGCCATATAAAGGCAAGGTGGAATTTTGGGACCTACTTCTTATTCCTTCTTCAGGTTATTTTGTCGTGATAACCTAACACCCACAGACCGCCTCCTCGACATCTTCTCGCACATCCTCTCGGGCCGCACCTCGGTGCACCCCACCGCATCCACAGAGTAGGGTGTGGTGTATGGGACAGGGGGTGCGAATGTGAGTCTTCTTTCTTCGGTCTTTCTTGCAATTGGTTCTGCTATAACTTGGAGTACGAGATGCTGACTATGTGTTGCAGGCCCCTAGCAAGGAGCTGCTGATGCTCACGCTCAAGAGGGTCGGCACCTTTGATTTCAGTGGTACTATCCCATTCCTTTCCCTTGAAAAACAGTTTATTCAAAAATTAAAATTGACTGCAGGCCACACGCTCACCGAGTTCGTGCAGACCAACGCGCTGCCGGACATCGAGGACGACGCGCCGGAGTTGCATCGCGCGGCCGCTCGCGTGCTGCAGGCTGTTCGGCAGGCCGCCCACGCTGCTGGCGTATACCCGCACGATGTCCCATTCAGTAATCATTCGCCTCAGTGCGCCCCCGAGGCATGAGATCACTCATCCTCATTATCTGTGCTCAGGCTGGCGAAGTGTCGACCTGGAAATCACCTGAGCCGCAGACCAGGGTGGGGAGAAGTTTGTCGCATGTCTCTCTTTGAGGCCTATTCGCGGGGGTGCAGCGCCACCTTCTCTATCTGGTTCTCGCGCTAAATTCTAACAGAGATTTTTGCAGTTCGCTCGATCGAGGCCCACGCGGGAGAGTCACGGAGGCGCACAAACGCCCTCCTCCCAGCCCCCCTCTCCGCGTCCTCTTGTTTTCCGCCGGACGTAGACGACCTCGTCCCGACGCGCCAGGGTGCGTGCTCCTGCTGGTCACGCACGAGGCTCGTGTCCAGTGGATCACTCCTATCCCGGTCTTCATTTTATGCCTTGCGCTTTCCCTTCGGAATTTGGCAGGGGATCATCGAGTTGGCGCCGAAGGATGCCCGACAATCGAGTCCATCCTGCGGTGCAAGAGGATGAGGACACCCACTGGGCGACGGGTACAGCGGACGCGTACGAACACTGCATTTTGGATGGCTGGTTGGTCCACTTCTTACAATAATATTTGTTGGGACTAATGGTCATGATCTTCAATAGGTGTGTTTTTTGGTACTTCGACGCAGATACGATCTTGTCGGACTATATTTTCTTCTTCCAACTTTATACATTGCTGCCCATTTACACACTGCTAATGAAGTCGGTTTCCTTGTAGGATTTACATAACGGCCACAAGTGGGATTGCAAAGCGACGGTTCCTGAATCCAAACTGGTGACAAACTTGCGAGTTTTTTTGTCGGCAGATGGCCTCCTCCTCGTCGGCGGACCAGTGCGTGGTAGATCGGGCCAGGATGGTCATCCGCGGATCTTCTGCCGACCAGGGCACGGCAGATCCACTTTTTGAGATTTGCATCCGCGGAGAGGACCGCATCCTTGTGTCATTGTCGGTAAAATTTCACGGCAATTCTTTCGAGGAGGATGATGGCCTTCAATGGTCATATTTGCTGTTGAATGAGAATTCTCGGCCAATTTCTGCAGGTTTTCAAGAGGATGTGCGTCCGCGAATGAGGAGGATCACATCTATGACTAATTTCCACTGCCAATTTCTTGAATTTTCTTCGAGCCTCCATTGGATTCGCTTGGGATTCGCCAATGATTTTCCCGGCCAACGATCAGGGGCCAAACTTGGACACCTTCTGCAGGAGCTTCGACACCGGGCCCGGAGTATAGAGGAATGAGCAAGATTTGATAAAGCGTCTGTCAAGAGAGACTAGGCCTGGAGGAGGAGGAATCACATCCATTTTATTTTTCGTTGGGCACCTCCCCGAATGTACGCAGAAATGCCAGCGACTTCACATCATGTTCAAGTTGCGCGTGTGCTGCTCGCGGCAGCGACGGGCGCGAGGACAACCACGACCCAGCAGGGGCTGGGCAGCGGACAGGCAGCGGACCGTCCGCCGATCGTCCGCCGACGAAATTTCGGTGGCCTCGAAATTAGTGGTTTCGGTTTACATTTCAGCTTTAGCGGAAATCCAAGCCGAACTTCGTCGTTTTGGCGCGGCCGAAACGAAAGTCGAAATTCAAGGTTTCGGCTTCGTGTTCGGCACACCTGATATGCAGACTGTCGGTTGCTCCTTTCTCGTTACTGAAATCCATACTTTCAGTTTACACTTTAAGCCCCCCCTTCTGTACTATTATTATTTACATATCCAGTACATTTCAGACCAACGGAAAATATATCTTATTTTTTGACTATCAGTTACAAAGTCAGTACGCTTGAAACTAAAGGAATAAGATCTCACTTCGGCCCGATCTTTTTGGCAGGCTGACACTTCGGTCGGCGGATTGCACATCAGGTGTATCGAAGTTCCTTTATTCGCGGTGTGTGTAGCACCGTACAGCTAGTTGGTCACACAATCGTCACATCAAGGAACCGGGGCGAAACTCCGATCAGACGTTGATCACACACTCTCTTAGTCTACATTGTCAACACGCGCCCGTCGGTGACGGTGGCGGCGTCGCTGGTCCTGTTCTCGGTCATTGTGGCAATTTTTCAAACAAAGCTCTCTTTATATGTGAACTCTGGGAAGATGTCCCCATATAATTGGTTTGAATACAGAAAGAGTGTCGGGAACATGTCGGGGGGCGGCGGGATGCATGGATGGCGGGCGGACAACACCGCCAAGGTGATGAGCTGGCAGTTTGATGGAGCCGGTCTGGAGCGAGTGACAACAGAGTGACATTGATAGCTGAGATCACGGGACTACAGGTAGCTAACAGAGCCCTTCCTGGGGATCCCGAACAGGGCCTAAGCAGGTGTTGAAAATATTGGGAGGAATGGACCCGATATAGCAATCCCACATGTTGTCTCACTACCTTCTCATATCTCCGGCCCAGTTCCTTGAAACTTGCCATGGGATAATAGCCACTATTTAACATGTATCATCAAATATGGGGAACAGGTCTATGAATGTTGATGGATTTTCAACGTTTGAGTTGCTGATATTTGTTGAGTTGTTTTTCCCCCTAAATTTGCAACACAATTGCAATGTCAAGCTCTGTGAATGGAGACAGGGTCAGAATGTGGACTGGCCAATTTTATGACTCTGGATTATTCAGATTGAAGGTGATTTAAAACTTTGTAGTTGAAATTCCAAGGGCAAACAGTCAAAATTCCAAAGGATGAAAATCACTTGAAAGTTCAATGGAGGGAGTGATGACCAAAATCATCCATTCAATGCATTTTCTAATGTTTTCGGGGAAACACCTGATACAGGAGTACCCTCGGGAGAACTCCAATGAAGTGCCCCCAAAAGAAGTGCCTCAAAGGGAACTCAGGTGGAGTACCCCTATAAGTAGTGCCTCGCAGGGCACTCTGACGGAGTACCCGTTACAGTAGTACTTCGACGATAACTCTCATGGAGTACCCATAAAAGTAATACTTTGAATAGCACTTAATCAGAGCGCCCATAAAAGCACTACTGAATAATGCCCTCAGCCCGAGTGCTTTTTTCTCGTTTTGAGTGCTTGGGTACTCAGATGAAGTACCTTTACTTTACACAGTGTTTGGATTCAGTGGAAACCACTCTATATGTCCCCCCATCAAGAATCGGAGTCTTGGGGCCCTGGAAGACACTGATATAGTTGATAGCATTGGACCCCGTCTTAGCCTCCTAGGGGACTGACTGTCGTGAGGATAATGTTAAACTATTGTGATTAATTACTATTTCAGACTGGGTAGTTGGCCAGACTAGGTAGTTGGCCACTTGTGAAATACAAGACAGTAAGTAGATCACAACATACCACAAGTTGTGCGTTGGGGGAGGGAATGGGACCGGTCAATAATAAATTTCGGGTCAAAATGATGGTCCGATCAGAAATTATGGCAAGTCGGATCGCGGCCCGTGTGTGAACATTACTTTCTTAGCATCAACCACCAAACGGCAGTTCGTTCTCGACCAGTTCCCCTTCAATCCCCAAGGTCTGGGGCTCTTTCTGCTCCCAGGATATGGGGCTCCGACTCAGAACATCACACAGAGGTCCCAACCTGCACCTAACCTAACTGTGCTACGCATGGACAAAATTATTCCTTCCGCTTTGAGTAGCTCCAGATCGCTGCCCTCATCGCGGACGTTTTGGAGGAAATATTGTTCTGAAACTTGGCAGTGGTAGTAATATTGATGAAAGCATCCCCCGAGTATGTGTGTCACTATTTTCCTGAAGTCCCTCCCTTCTCCCCATGATTGATTACCACAAATCACCCAGTTTGGGTGTCCCGGACATTCAGATTTTTCTGGGAACTACCGGCATCTAAGGATAAAGGCAAACACTTAGATGCGTCGTAATACTTCCCATTTGTCTCTCGGGACTTTATTTTGGTTGTCCCGCCACTGTATCCTGCACACGACACGCGAATAGCTCTGAAGCCGGTTCCTGCCATCCCGATCCCTTCCAAATCAGATTCTTATGCCAGCCCCATAGCATGTATTCGCTGTCCACAGGTTATTCTGCGGGGGGCCAAGTACCTAGCTATTTGCCATTGTTGGATGGCCGCCAGAATAATATTCAGTACACCTTTCTAAACTTGTGGAAACCACCTTGATTCATTCATAGGATGCACACCTTGATTTGGACACCACGGGGGCCTAATCCATCAAATAGTGTCGTCAAGCATGGGCTCCAAATCCGAGGGTGGCCAACTAGCCAGTCCCAAATGGTAGTGTTCTGGCACTGCTCCAGCGTATATTTGTGCGTCCCTTGTCTCAGGGCCCCAGATTGTGTTGGAAGCCTGTCTCGTTCATCACCATTCCCGGGACGTTCTTGTCAGTTCACGGCTTTTGTTTTTCCGACGTACGTAGCCTCACTCTAGGCTCGTGTCCACCCGTTCTAGTGTGCACAATGACGAGCGCGCAAAGTATTGTGTACTAGAACGGCTGGAAGCACTTGGCCGTAAAGTGACACATGGAAATTTCAAACTCCGCTTATACCATATTAAGACTTACGTCCGACGGTCTGAGGCCCGATCAACGTCATCACCCCCTATCGTGATAATCTGGCGATTATCGCGTCTGCTCTCTCCCCTCAGCCCTAACTATGCCTGCTCAATCCAAGGTCCAGCAACCTCCCGCGACGAATGCCGGGCCTCCTCCGGTGTACAAACCTGTTAGAAAATACAAAGGAGATGAGATCAACATTGATCTCTTGGTGGTGCGCGCGGAAGAAATCCTCCGCGCAAAACCGTTTCGCTTCCAGCTGGAGGTGGCCGCGGCTGTCCTGAGAGGTGAAGATGTCATTATTGACGTTGGGACTGGATGTGGGAGTCGTGTCGCGCCGAATGAATAGTGTGAATATATGGCCAGTGTAATGACAGTGGAGTGAATTATTGGGCAGGTATGGTTGGGACGGGTGATTTTGGCGAAACAGTGGCCAGGCAAGAGCCAGACGACCCGCCACCGTCAGCGAGGGCCGGCGTCACTGGGCGACGCGTCGAGGAAAAATTAGTGATGGCGCTGATCGGGCCTCGGACCGTCGGACGTAAGTCTTAATATGGTATAAGCGGAGTTTGAAATTTCCATGTGTCAATCTACGGCTAAGTGCTTCCAGCCGTTATAGTAAGTATTACTTTGCGCGCTCGTCAATACTTCAACTAGAACGGGTGGACACGAGCCTAGCCTCACTCACGACCCGAATAGCACAATTTTCCTTCTTCCAAGCAGCCACGGTATATTTTATCGTTGCCCTCGTATTCTCACCCGGGTTTCTCATGTCTTCTTTTTGTTTCTAAGTCTATATGATCTCGGTTTGTAGCATGTGTGTGTTCCAACATTTCAGCGGTACAAACACATTCTGACTAACCCCGGGCTTACCTCTCGCGAGACGCTTTGGGCATAGATGCACGGTCACGACGGTATTACCGGCATGACGTCACTGGGGACAAATCCAGTCCATCCCAACACTTCAAATCACCTCGGTGTTCATGTGGTAAGCATGCATTTCCTGCCTCTTTGCCATGCCAATCACGACTCTCAGACAAAATCCGTGATCATATGGGTAGGGGAGGATGACAATGAAAATTCAGATAATTGGTATGCCGTTTTCATTTCCGCGTCTCTAGGTTCAGGCTGACGAGTTTTTTGTTCAGACATGCCATATAATTAATGAAATTGCATCAAGCAATTGCACGTCCTAGACTCGTAACCAGTCTGCTACTGCAGCATTTCTTAGTGCAAGCACTTGCCGCTGGCAGACTGGTACAACTCGGACCAAACACTTGGCGCGCGTGATGAAAATTTATGATGGCCTCTGTTCTGGCCTTAGTTCGACTCGAAACACTGCGAGGAAAAGAAATACATAAATCTAGGAACTCCATTCATGAAAACTGTCTCTTCAAAATTTTGTTCAGCTTGAGGAGGATCGTGCAGTGGGCCTCGAAATTTATTCGAGAATTGATCGCAGCTGCACAGCAACTTTCATGCCGTGATCGGCTCCACTCAATTTCAAACTCCCGGTGCGCGTGGGTTGTTTGTCCCGACTTGTACTGCAGCAGAGTGCTTGCACTAAGAAATGCCGCATAGCAGACTGGTTACGAGTCTATACGCGTCCCCTGAAATGGACAGCTCAGTTTTTTAAAACATTTTGGTACGTCTTGCCTGGTATTTTGTTTGAAGTACAATATGAGTGTGCAGCACAAAACATTCAGCATTGGTACTCACAAGCATATCTGGTGTCGGCGCAGAGCTCCCCAGCCTGCGCCAACGCAGCACTGGGCCAAAGCCGTTCCGAGTTGAGAATGATTTGAGAATGAATTAACGGATTCGAGTATGATGCAAACTGTAGACCGGAGAGTGTGTGCCCGCCGCGCCACACCGCTGCAACAGCTCAGCGAGAGCGTGAAGTTGTAGAGTCCATCGTTTTCGCATCAGCAACCGAACTGCGTCATAGCATGCGCGGACGCACAAAGGACGGTAGAAAGAACGAATTTGTTGATCTGCATATTGAGGTTTTTTGATCGACTTGAAACCAGGACACCAGTGACTGCCTTAATACCTCTGCGAGAGAGCCACGTGGGATGGAGTGAGCAGGGTCCCTCTAAATCCCCACAGAGATGTTTGTTTTGATCAGGAAAAATAAGGGGGGCTCGGCTCATCTCGCACATCTCGAAATCCGCACATCTCTTATTTTCCAAAATCCTAGTACAATGACAGTGGCTATATATCACTGTGGGGAGAGATTACACTCGGCCTGAGTGTGTCCAATCACTCAGGCTGAGTGTGCCACATCACTCAGGCTGAGTGAGTCGGTCAATCAACCCGAGTGTAACCTTACACTCAGGCTGATTGACTTTTGGCAGAAAACGCCATCGGGTTGAGTGCCATGTTACACTCAGCCTGAGTGCATCCAGGCAATCAGGTTGATTGTACCGCTCAATCAGGTTGATTGTCCAGTTCAATCGAGCTGAGATTTCAAAATAAATGTATTGTTGGTACATAAATACATGACTGTATACTAATCCGCGCATTGCCGCGCACCCAACGTCGAAGCTATCCACAGAGGGAATGATGAGACATGAATCAAACCGAGGAAGTAATCAACTACTCACTGAACGCACAAATCCAAAGCAATTCGTCATCTAGTGAGCGCAAGTTAAAGAAGAGAAAATGAAGCGGAGAGAAATTTACGATCCGTTGATCGGATTTCAAGTCGTGCAACCGGTCGAATTCAGCGAGTGGGCGGTGGTATGGTAAAAATTAGCTAGTTGACATTGTGAAGCGAAGGAATCGAAAGTCTCACCTCAACGGCTTCACGTAGTAAACGCGTGCTTCGAGAATGGTCGGCGTGTAGATAATGTCCAGCACAGAGACCAAAAAAGGAAGTCAGCGCAAAATCGGCGCAGACCTGGACGACGACTCACAACTAAGTGGTGCGGTAATAAACATCACCAAGCTACCTGGTGTTTGCTAGACAAGTATGGCGGCACATATTGTGATGGACCGGGATTCTGTCATGAAAAATGTGAGTTCAAACGAGCGGACCAAAAATGAAATATGAAAGGAGGAGCCATGGCCGCGCAGCGAGGCCACTCCCAACGCGGACGTTCTCCCTCTGCCACCGCTAAGGGGATTCAAGACACACAGAAGGAGAAATGGGGATGGGAAAGGAACGTACATTGAGCAGCTGAGGAAGCTACAAACGCGCCCTCGCGGTTCCCGCGGAAGAACGCGCGCACGCACTGGTGGTGCTCCTACACCAGCACGTCCCTTCGTGCGACGCCGACCGAGGCGCGGAAGATGCGGAATTTCCAGCTGCGGCTCGTCAAAAAAGTAAATAAAAGCGAAATAGAAGAACGGAAGGGATGGGAAGGGAGGGAAGGAAGTAAAGAGAAAGCAAAAGCACCCCTGCAGCGCATGCCCATCCCCCGCGCCTTCTCTCCCGGCATGTCAAACTCGAGCCGCGCCCAGTCGAACTCCGCCGGCTGCCCGATCGCGTTGATATAAACCTGCTTCAGCGCAAGCTGAATGCACAGCCGCCGCAGTACCACCTCGTCCTCTAGGTCCGGGATGAGTTAAGAAGGAAGAGGTTAGCGTGCGTGAGGGGAAGGAGAGAGGGAGGGACGTAGCGGGATGGATGAGATAATGATAACGATCACGGCGCTCTCGTTGGATGAAACGCCGCAGGCGCAGACGAGGCCGCAGGCCCGAAGGGATACATGCACGTGTGCATGCTCGGCCCGCTAACGCAACCCACGACTCCAGCGCCTCGAAGGAAGAGGAAGCCTGTGGCGCCCGAAGGAAGACACGCACGTGCGCATGCTCGGCCCGCTAAAGTAACGCGACCTCGACTCGAGCACCTAACGACGCCCTCATGTAAATCAAAGTCTACGGAATGTCAGCAAGCAGGGGGGAGGGGGGGTGAATGTGAGGAACAAAGAAGCACGTATGGACGAGGGAAAGGAAGTAATGTAATCGAGTCAGGAATGGGCGCACAGGAAGGCGACGGGCTCCTTGAAGGTCGATGTGTCGGCATAGGGAGCTCCGCTCGGCGTACATGTAGGGTCTAGGGTCTGGGGTGATTGTCTGGTAATGATATGAGTTGTGCAAATCGGCGAAAGGTATTGGGAAAAGACGGGAAAAAACTCACCGATCTTGGGTGGATCTCTCTGCCCGATCCAACATCGAGATTGAGGGCCGTGGTGCATTTGAGGTATTGGAGATTGTGTAAGAGCTCATTTAGAATAAGCGAAAGAGACCCGCACTCGCCATCTTTCCAATTGATCCACCCCGTGTTCCGGATTTTAGTTGGATCTTAAAGTCTGTGAGGGAAACACGAAGGGCGCAACCTATATAGGGCATATGGGTCCGTTAGTCCCAGAATATTCACGAAAGAGGCCCGACCCACGTGTTTTTCCGACCCCGCGCTCGGTGTGCCTGGTGCGAGTCAAATCTCGGGCTCAGGGTCGGGAAAAACCGAGGTGGGTGGGAGTAGAAATCACCCACCATTGTTGGAGGTTGCTTCTGGGCGAATAAGTGGCCACAGACGCGAATTGTGCGGCGATGTTGGTGGAAACACGCGAAATTGCATATTGGCGCGTTGAGGTGACGAAGCAGGGTCCGATTTGAGCAGGAACAACACTGGAGGGCGGGTATGGTCCATGGACATCGTTTGTGGATGCAATGAGAGCGCCAGAGTTGCACGATGGTACACGATGAGCGCGACGATGGTGGAGAAGGCCAAGGAGCACAGCATGTAAACAAGGACAAACAAAGTCTGATGCGTTGGAAAGTCGAGCCCAAGTCAAGCCCGTCGTCGCCAACAGACCTTGGGAGAGGAACAAAATAGTTCGAACATCAATGGGAGGTTGAATTACAGTTGTAATAATTATTGTGAGGTTACAAATTTCGCGGGAAACTATTTAAAGCATGAAACTTATAGCGAGTCAGAGTGCAGTTTTTATCAACTTGGAGCGAGTCCCGTATCCTCCGGCCGGTGGCTGCTCGGAAGTCCCTTCCTAAGAAATATAGGCTGAGTAGAGTAACTATACGGCACTAATGGACTTACTTTAGGTGCAGCGTTCTTCTTCGGTGTCTTTTTTTGTGGTTTCGGCTACCCGCAAAAAATGAGCGCGCTCCGCCTTGAGTATGGGCTGGATCTTCACCTCTTCGAAATCATATAAAGTGATTGTTTTTGAGCTCCCGGACTTGGTCTTGGGTTTCGGTTTCGGTCTCGGTTTCGGTTTCTCCACATTCTACACAATGAGATGCAATCAAGACAAAATAATACTGGAACAGCCTTATTATTTTCATTTTCGACCGCAGCCGGGTCATTCTGCATGAGAATAAGCTACACAGATATGCAGTAAGCACATAGAATGTACTTACGGCAAAAGTGGGCTTGCGGTGCCGTGGGGGTTGTGAAAAGAACGGGTTCTTGTCCTTCTCCATGGCGCGAATATTGGCGCGGTGAAGGTCTTCAACAACCGGATCGTCATCGTCTGGCTGCATGACCTCACCGAAATTATTGCTCTCCGTTTGTAGATGCGTAGCCTCCTCAATGGTGATGTCACGGTCTTCTGCGATGAGGAGTGATGCAGTAAACGGAACAAGGATAAAAGCCACGAAGTTTTAAGTGGAATGAGGTTGGAGGCGTCGTCGTAACGGTCGTACTTTTCCTGGTCTTCATCCACAATGCTGGAAATCGTATCATAAAGCTGATAGCCCAAGTCCTCGTCTGACCTCGAAAGAACACGTAGAATGGTTGAGTTGATGAGGAATTCGTCCTTTGGGCCATAACTGGATGAGGGAAATTAAATCAATGGGCATGAAGGAGACCCGACCACCTACTACCCGCATCGACGACCATATAGCGCCGACATGAACGAAATTTTGGACTTGGCCTTCGAAAATTTGAAAACGTTATGACCGATATTGTCCAGGAAATTCTGCCACACAATTGAGTTCTTGAGGACGTCCACTTTCTGAATCATCTCGAGAAGGGAGGCTTTGAGTTTAATAATACGTGCAGGCAGCGAAGCGTAGTCGATTTCTTTGGGCCACTTGTTTCGTTCTCCTAGTTCGATGTACGGCTCGTGACGGCCTGCTTGGGTGATTGCCTCACATATCTCAAGTTCGATAAATGCAACGCCGCGGCCGAGAGGGCCGACTTCATGGACTAGATTTTGGTGTCGGTTGAAAAGGGACAGAAGCTGATCGTTTGGAGTTGTCGGGAGCTCTTCGTCGCACATAACGGTGGGACAGGTTTCGGGGAGATCGTTCCAAGTGAGTGGTGGTGGCGATGCTGCAGCTTTAGTCTTCTTTTTGGTTTTAGATTCAGATGCTGGCGGAGTTGTTATTTTCACCTGACTGCCGGTTAAAGGTGATGCCACGCAGAAAAGACAAAAGACGCACCTTCTTTTTGGGAGGCTCTTTGGCCGGAGGCTCTAGGAGCTTTCTCTTGTGCTTAGATCTGTTCCATCTACAAGGAGGAATAGCAAACAGTATTTCATTATGGGGATGGAGAAGCGGAACTAGCCAACTCCAGGTCGAAAAGCCGATGGGGTGACGAATATGAGCCCAGCGGATCTACTATACTGTTGCTAATAAACTACATCTGATATAATGCAAATGCGATTAGTAAATTTCCGGTGAGGGAGGGTGGGTGAAAGCAAAGGGTTGAGCTGTAAGCAAGAAGTATCGGCATAGTTTTCGGAGTGTAGGTGGCCGTTGAAAGGAGAGAGAGACACAGCCACCTTTCACTCCTCTGTCACAAGACAACGTATCGGCTTCGGCAAGTTCAGCCGATACTCCCGTCTTGTGCTTAGATCTGTTCCATCTACAAGGAGGAATAGCAAACAGTATTTCATTATGGGGATGGAGAAGCGACACTAGCCAACTCCAGGTCGCAAAGCCGATGGGGTGACGAATATGAACCCAAGATGAGCAGCCCAGACGAGGCATCGCCATCGGCTAACCCAGAAGAGAAGGCCGCGAATAATCAGTTAATGAATTCGGCATGAAGAGGGGCCAAGTCTTCAAGCGAACGCCAGTATTTGTGGAACACGTCCGACGACCAGCGCCCCATCGCCTTGACAACATCGGGGGACACGCCGGCCAGGAGTAATTCCGTAGTTCCCCCGATTCTGAAGCTATGACCCGTCGTACGCGGGTATCCACATTGTTTCCAGATCTCGTTACAGCGCTCCAGGAATTTTGCCTTTGTTAGGATGACTGCCCCGTTCGGCCCGCTACGGTAGGCAAATAACGGTGCCGTGTCACCGCAACGGTTGGCTATGAGATGCATCTCGAGCGCCGTCCGCGGATCAATGGGTTTGGATTGGGTTACCAGCACCACATCTTCCCCGCTGACCTTTGTTTTGGTACGCGGCAGGCGCAGAGTGGTAGATCGTTGATTCCGTGACGAACGGGAGATATGGCGTCGGGTGGGTAGATGTTTGCACGCATTGGGAAGGGATGAAGTTGGCAGAATTTCCCCCAATCGGCACTGGCCCCAAAAGGCGACACAAGCGGCGGCAAATACCACTACGTCCCGTGAATTGGAGAAATCCAATGCATCATAGAGCGCACGCAACATCACGGCGTTGATGGGTGGCCGCGGCGGCCGTTTTGTTGATTGCGGAGCGAGTCTTTCAACACCGGCAAGTACGTAGTGGAGGCGAGAGCTTCCATTCCACTGAGCATTCTGTGCTATGTGCCATGCCTTGAGTGCTGCAATGTTGTTACGAGCCGTTGATCCGGCATGGATACCGGCACTGGAGGCAGCAAAGGCACACAGTACGAATTCGTTGGCGGGAAGTTGGAACTCCGGGGGAACACCTTCCGACGAACAGAAGGCCAGAAAACGGTCGACAGCACTTCCGTAATTTGTCAAGGTCGATTGCGCCCACCCGTGATGCAGAGCATAATCTATCGAGCTTATGGCCTTCTCGGATAGATTGAGCTTGGATAGGTCGGGGAAGCGTGGATGAGTATGAAATTGATGGAATAGTCGGGGAATAGGATGGTGTTTGTGACTAGGACGTGTCGGCACCGTCTGGGGCCGTATCGGAACCGGCTGAATCGCCGAATTCAGATCCCTGTGACTGCGAAGGCAGCTCCGTGAGGAATAGAAGCGCGAGCCGTGGGGATTCCCCTTTGTGGTAGGCATAAAATACTCCGAAGAGAGGGACATTGAGTCGAAGGAGTGGTAACTATTTGGCGCTGAAACGCCAAGTGTGATCAAATTTAACCAAATAATGTGGACTTGAGGCGTTGCTGTGACGGAATCAGATTTCTTATTGAGCAGCGTGTGAAATAATAATGTTAGGAATAAATGAAGGGCTTAAGGCAGTATGGTAATTTGAATGAGGTCCGTGCGCGGCGGAAGCCAGGGGCAGATAGCCCTCTTGACTGTTTATCAGCGAGATTGAGTAAGGATGGGACGTAGAAGGTCGTAATCCAGATGGAGTGGGAACGCAGCAGGGCGATGATACGGCGAAGCACCCGATTCTGTTCAGAATTCCGAGATTTACCGCCCGCCAACGCCCCGATTACACCTTCATTGTCGGATCGAACCAAGAAATGAGTGTTTGAATGACCTTGATGGATTGCGAATCGAAGTCCGAATTCAATCGTAACCATCTCAGCCCACCCAATTCCCCACTCGTCTGCCTGCCAACCCGGCAAAAGTCGCCACCTCTGCCAAACACCGTCGAGAACGATACCAATCCCCCAGGAAGTGGACGCGTCGACCCAGAATTTCACAGCAGATATTGATGGGGGTTTAATGAGTTTAGAACCGCAAAAAGAACGAGCTAACTGGGTTCGCCACCAGGCAATGTCCTCTAGGACGGCTGCATTGGGGGTACGGTGTCCGAACGGTGATGTAGTATATGAAAACGAGGAAGTGAATTTGGAAATGGAAGGAAGGCGGTCACGCCCCTCAGGCACCGCGAGGGAACAGTGCACGAGTGTCCCCAAAATGGACTCTGCTTCTTCGCACGTGAACTTCGCCCCATGTACCCATGGAGTAAGCTTTTTGATATAGCGTGCCTTCTTCTCGTCTGGAATCTGGATGGTTTTGTTGACAAGATCCCAAAGGAAGCCGATGTACTTGAAAAATGTCGCGAAATCTCGGGTTTTAGACAGCTTCCACGGCCATCCCAAAAGTTCTGCGAGCGCATAAATTTCGTCGAGGCCGTAGGTGAATGCAGGCGGGGTAGAAGAGTTGGGATAACGGAAAAATAGGAAGTCGTCCACCCATTTTTTGAGCGGGCCCATGTTGTTGGCGAGGAAGATGGTGCAGATGGCATCTGCCAATCGACCGAACACGCCGCTCGAGCTTGCGCTTCCAAATGGACAGACATGATCTAGGTAAAAGCGGTTCAACCAATGAATAACAAAGAATGGTTGTTGCGAAGGATGTATGGGGCACCACCGAAACGCAGCATCAACATCTAGTGTAGCCGCTTCCGTGCCAGGCGGGGCATCCATGACGAGTAAGACGACTTCAGAAAAAGTGCCCCACTTGCTCGGGAAGTCGTTAACATTTATCTCGGAGTTAACGGAGGACCGATTCGGATCGTTGCGAGGGAATGAGAAGTCTTGGACAATACGAAACTCGTCGAGCGATCCGGCCTTAGGAACGGTACCCAAAGGGGACGTCCGGAAAGGTCCGATCAACTGTTCGAGGCGAGAACACGAGAAAGGGCCGGTATAGTGATGTCCCGCCCGCTCTTTATTGATGTATTCTTCAATGACGGTAGGATGCGCCAGCGCCGAGGCATGATTGGGTGGCGTGTAGGTTTCTGTAAGAGTGGAATGGATGCCCATATGAAAGCCTTGCCGGAGGCCAACGGGGATGTCAGAGAAAATGTGATGAACGCCGGCGGCTCTAAGCGCCGATTCTCATTTGTCCGGCAAAAGAGGAGTGACGATGGGGAGGAACTCAGAGGGAGACACAATTTTGGGCGCAATGAAGACTGTTTCTGGCGCCGCAAAGGGAACACCAGTGCTTTCCCTGTGGGCAATTATTCCCGCGGGCGCAACCAGAATTCCCGGTGAAGTTGAAGCAGTAGGCTTGACCGCTACGGTCTTTGCGACTGCCTCCATCCTTCCCCTGGATGAGGATGACTGGCTTGCCGGTGACAAGGCGGTCCGCCTTGCACGAACGTGATTTGTGGGTGGGATCATCATCCCCACAGATGAAACAGCGAAATTTTCCGGAGGGACGAAAGGAATGCTGGTTATCATATGGTTTAGACCGACCAGCATGGTCTCCATCCGTGTGCGACGAGCCAGACCTTCCAGTACCTTGTTTCCCCTGGAGTTCACGATGCACAATTGCGAGAGTACGGCTGGCAGCGTGAGCACTCGCGAGTTCGTCCCAAAGCTCGGAATGGAATTCGCTCGGGTCAATCGATTCCACACATGAGCGGCGACGAATAATAGAGTCGTACTCGAGGCAGACGGCCCAATTTTGAGCGCGGTGGGGGCGGTGGATGATTTTGTCGAAGTGCGTGACCCACAAACTGAGCTCTTCCGGGTGGTACGCCTCGATGAGCTCTAGAAGACGGCCATGGGCCTGAAACCACTCGTCGAACGAAAGCGAGAGTTCTGGCTCGAAGGGCAATTCCTTCGGTGTGGAAAGGAGCGCTCCACTAGAGCTATCAACGGTGAACAAGTCGTTCAACTCCTTGGCAGCTGCGTGGTTGGTGAAAGAGCAGGCCTTGTCCGTTAGATAATGGAATGGGACATGGGTTTTCCATCCGCCAGGGCCCGAGAATTTCTTGCGAATACCCTCGGGAAATAAGGGCTCCGGAATTCGAAGCAGTGAGTCCCAATGTACGAGCCGGAAGCTTACACCCAGTGCCGTCGACGGAGACAGGCTGAGGCTGGGAAGTAGAAGTATAATGATTTGCCTGGTCAGAACCCGAGAATTGAAGGTAGATTAATAATCTGAAGATCAGGTGAAAGACGAAATTCTGAAACATGAGAATGCGTGAACCCGAAAATTTTTCAAATTTATAAAATGAGTTGGATATAATGCGAATGAGCAAGCCCAAATTGTTGTTGAAGACAAATTGGAGATAAACTCCGAATGGGCAAGCCTGAATTGTTGTTGAAGATGAATTAAGCCTGAATTGTCATTGAAGATGAATTGGATATAATCCGAATGGGCAAGCCCGAATTGTCATTGAAGACGAGTTGGATATAATGCAAATGGGCAAGCCCGAATTGTTGTTTTTGAAGACAAATTGGATAAAATCCGATGGGCAAGCCCGAATTGTCATTGAAGATGAGTTGGATAAAATCCGAGTGGGCAAGCCCGAATTGTTGTTTTTGAAGACAAATTGGATAAAATTCGATGGGCAAGCCCGAATTGTCGTTGAAGATGAGTTGGATAAAATCCGAGTGGGCAAGCCCGAATTTATGATTGAACTACCGAGAGTGAAGAGCCCGACAATCAACGAGGGTAATCCCGAAGGATGATCACCCCGAAATGGAGATAGAAACGAGCACAGAAGCGAGGAAGTCTGAGAGTGCTTACCATCCTTGAAAACCGAATCCAAGGCCTTTGTAAGGACATCAGAGGATAAGCTCTGGAGCAACTGCAATTGCGCTTCGCGCTCGGCTGCATCAGACGCAGCGGGAAAAATGTCGGCAGAGTGATCGACGACAGGAGTAAGGGGTGTCTCAGGATCGATCCCACCCCAAGGTGGCGGGGAAGGGGACTGAGTACGAGCCTTCCAATCCTCCCGTTGTTGCCTAGTGAAAAGATGCCAATAATTGGTGTTGTCCATGTAGTGAAGGTTGGCGTCGATGTGGTCCCTGAGCCGAGCTCGGATCACGGTGGTGCTACCCGTGGCGTCGAGCTCAAAGGTGTCTGCAGCAGATAGGAGTTCAGCGCGAGAAAGCTGAGAGACAGTTTTCGGGAAGAAAGGCATGTTGGTTACTTGAGATGAGAATGAAAGCAAAGGGTTGAGCTGTAAGCAAGAAGTATCGGCGTAGTTTTCGGAGTGTAGGTGGCCGTTGAAAGGAGAGAGAGACACGGCCACCTTTCACTCTTCTGTCACAAGACAACGTATCGGCTTCGGCAAGTTCAGCCGATACTCCCGTCTTGTTTGAATTACCCTAACCATGAAATCAGCCATGGATCTAGGGCGCATATATTTACTCACCTGGGCGGCTTGGGGTTTCGCTTTGGGCTTGGGTGACGGCGCCGTGTCGTACTCTTCCTCCTCTGCTTCGTCGTCTTCCTCATACTCCATCACATCGTGTCGTTCCTCCTCCTCAATCTCCGTCTCATCATCCTCGTCCTCCTCTTCATCGTCCAATCCACCTTCCACCCACTTCTTCTCGAGCTCGAGATCTTTGCGTCGACGTGTCTGCATATTGACTAAGTAGGATCGGATCATATCGTGAATAGGCCAAAGGCCTTCGAATCGAGTAAAGAAAGGTGCGAGCTTCGATATCTGGAAAGACCAGAGCACATAAGCACACATTGAAAGAACAGAAAGCCAGTGACACACCAGGACGGTTGTGGTCTCCAGTCGCGTCTTGTCCTGCTGAGAAATCGTCTTCGCCACGTCCAATTTCTGGTGGACAACATCTTTTGTAATCCGCTGCAAGAAAGAGTCGTCGGTATGTTACCTGTCACCTAGCTTCGGGCTCACATATAGTCAGCAAAAGTGTGGGCTGTCATTTGCAAGCCCCATAGCTGTCTGAACATTATAACCAGACGCGCGGCCAGGCTGTCCTTTAGGACGCGGGATGAGGTGCTTTAGTGTTCCCCATCAAAGATGTCAGAGATTGTATCGGGGACATGGATGTAGTTGTAGCGATAGAGGAGGTGCTGGATAGTTTTTGGATTTTGGAAGAAGCCTTGGAGACGAGGGATAAAAGGAAGGTATCCTAACATGCACCGTGGCTTCCCTGCAGGAGATAAACACGGTTCTTTGCAGTATGGGCAATGGGAAAGTTCGGAAAATTCGCCAGTATAAGCTGCGCACGAATTTAGACAGCAATAGTACCACGTGGGTTCAATCTTTGCAAGAATGGCGATTCGATGCAGCATAACCCCCTCCGAGCTAAGCTCCATCTTATGCTGGAACGAATATACCATCTGATTATAGGCAGTACGAGGCATCTTCAAAACCAGCTTGAGCTTGAATGCTCAGACATTATCACGGTCCTGCTCCGTCAGAACTAGATTTCCTGAAAATCATATAAGTGAAATTAGCGAAATAGGTCGAATATGACTTACTGTTATCCCACATCTCAGCTTCCTCATCTGGCCCAACCATATCATCGAGTTTCTGCATCATTTCTTCCAAAGAAAGAGGCTCATCGTGGTCCTGGAATTCGTCGAAGCCTCGCCAGGGGTCAAGGTCGAGATCCGACGCAAAGGGAGTGGTCGATTTCCATTGAATCCGTGATGCTCCCAAGGACTGGAGGATCATTTTCCTGCTCGTAATCCCAATCTGAGTCAGTTGCGGATGGATCACCAACATTCGGGGCATCGGGAGTATCATCATCGGAATGGGGGAAAGGGAGAGATGCATCATCATCCGTATGTTCGTGATTCGAGAGGGATGGGAGTATAGGGATCAAAAATGATGGCGGACATGATGGCGGATATCTGCCGGATAGAAGGCTGCACATATATGCCTGAGCGGGAAACCCTGGAGGCCAAGGCCTGCATGGATATACCTGAGTGGGAAACCCTGAAGGCCAAGGCCTGTAGACTGGTTGCCTCAGCCCTAGAGCCGTAGGCTAACCTTCCCATGTATTGGCCTTACCTTCTACGCCTATGAATACATTGCCTCAGGAGTGGACCCCTGGGCCAATCCCTCCACGGGAAACCCTTCACGTTGTTGCCTGCAGCTGAATCCCTTCACAGAAAAACCTTCGCGTTGTTGCTGGCAGCCGAATCCCTTCCCCCATATGCCTTCACATCAATCCCCTCAGACCAATGTAACCCTTGACCCCCTTTTCCCGCGCCCCTTTCACTGCAGATCAATGTCCACGGATCGGCCTCCGGACATGAACCTTCTTGATCGTTGACCGCAGGCTTTTCCCTTTCAGGCAATCATTGAAAATCACACTCTTTCTTGTCAACCTTATCTCCCTGCAGGCCTTTACCTCTGCACCAAGCATGTCTGGCGCCATGAATATATATGTACAGTTACTCAGCCACATATCCTTTGTCACTCATTCTGGGACTCGTCAATGTCGTCAGCTATGGACAAATGTCCGCTCTGTGGATCTCCTATTACGCAGCCTCGACCTTCTGAGGGCCACTACACGCCTTCCAATGAAGGGCGCTACTATCAAAGGGTCGGTCTCATGTCTCTCCTGACTATCCCAGTTTTAAACAATTCCTAGTGTATCTGGAATAATTTTCACCCAGACGCTAGTCAAAATCGCTGCCGCTTTTTTAACTGGCGGGACGACATTTCTCTGCAGCAGCCTCAACCACAGCCTCAGTCCCGTTGCTCTACGCACCCCCCATTGGAATCTATACCCACGTCAGCTCGCTTTTCCCAATTTTCGACCAATTCCCCTCCCCCCACCCCGTCCCCCCAGAGCGGACGAGCAGCGATGCAGCCATGTCTCAATTCAAACTGCGCCAGTTATCCCAAGGGTCACAGCAATTCAAAATGTGTTTGGCAGTTCTGTAAAAGTTCTTATGTACAGACACCTGAGAGATGTCCTGCTCCGAGGCATAATGAAACCGTTTCAGTACTCAACTCCGTCACTGTCGCAGCTCGCAACTCCGGCACAGTCGCAGCGGCATCCCACATGTTGGCCAATCCCACTCTCATCCCTTTCACCTACGAGAAACCCATGGCCCGCATGGTTGACGTTTCCTACGCTCTCAAACTGCAGCACAGGGATCATGAACCCGCTGTCAGTGATCGCTTCCAGCACGAGGCATATAGAAAGGCAAAGGTTAACACAGTGAAGGCACGGGTCTGGCTCAAAGTGCGTCTTTCTACTTTGATCTATCTCTTGCCCTGACTGATCATACGAAGACAGGTGGTGAGAGTACCACAGTAGTCTTAACTGTAGGAACATTTCCCTGGTTCCATCCTCAAGATTGTCCACCTCTTATGTCCTTACTTGACACTACCGACACGGCCGACTGGTCAACTTTCGGGTATTGGGATCCTGCTGACCATTGGGTGCTTACCAATGCTCCTATTGAAATCAAGGACGCTCAGAGCATCCTCTGTTTGCGACTGCCCTACGTGAAAGATTGCATTGACGGTCCGCGTCCCAAGAGACATCTCTCGGATGTCTTGGTCAATACTCCCAGCCCTATCCGTCTGCGCTCTGATCGGTAACATCTTATTATTTCCCTCTTAACAGTGAACTTATATTTATCGTCTAGTACCACTTCCCGTCCACAAATCTCTCCGATCAATTTTTGTCCCTCCTACACTCAAGCAGCCAATAGACCTACCGAAGTAAACACAGCTTGGCATTCCTCCTTATTCCACTCCTGAATTCTTTAGTTTTCAGCCCATCACACAGCCCAGTATCGAGGACGCCGACAACACTGACAATAGTGATATTGAGATAGTGACCCCACTTCCGTGAGTTTTAGCGTCTTCCATCTTAATTGAGCTGATAATTCCTCAAGAACCCCTCCCACCGCCAGCTCCAAGAGTACTCCGAAGTCCAAATTTCCACTCAAGTACGCATACCAGATGAATCAAGGTTTTATGGATATGGCAGCGGCTACAGCTGGAACCATTGAGCGGAAATTTGAAGCTGCCTTTGATATGCCTTGGACACGCAGTTCGTACTATACCCACCATGACGTCTGGTCCGCCATGTGTAAGGATAATCCAGACGCTCTGGCTTACGCCGTGCAGTGTGGAGCATGTCCAGGTGGCGAATGGGGTCCTATTGCTCAACGGTTTGCCAAGTCCAAGGTAAAGGGGACAAAATCGTAGATCCTACATAGCTAGTGTAGTAGGCTAGCACAATATTCAGGGATTCGAAATTTGCGTGTCTCAAAACGTGTACATGCCATCAAAGAATAATTGATGTCCCTCGAAACTTCAAAATTTCGGACCTGACCTTTTACTGCACTACACTATGGCTCCAGTCTTTTCCCGCCTCACTCCAGAATATCTGTGAGTAGTTTCTTAGATTTTTTAGCTCTCCCAGAGCTCATCGTTCCCTAGAGATGCTCAGCACCCGTTGACTGGGACTCGTGGGCTTCAAGCGAATCATATCAGGGTATCTGTCCTCTCATTCTCTCTGTACATATAAATTCTGAGACCTAGGACTTAGCATATGATAAGGCTCTTCAAAAGCGTTGCAGCCCTGCGCCCGACCCCTCAAAATTATCCCACGGTGGTGAAAATGCTCTCGAAGCTCCCAGGCTTGGAGGTCAGCTGGCCCTTCATCCTTCAAGGAACAGGTCCGCACAGCAATGAGAAGAGTGGTCCGGTGGACCTCAAGCTACGCGAACTTTTCAAAATGGGCCTGATTTCGATCCCAGTAGGCTCTATGGATTGGATTCCGTTTTAGAAAATACTCACCAATTGTAGGTTGAGTATCAGCATCTTAGTTCGTCCACAGAAGATCCGCCCACCTCCTCCCAGCTTGATCCGCTCACCTCGTCGGAATCTGGTTCTCCAGGTACGTTGGCGACATTGCAGGTTCTTATAGCTACTGATCCAGTGCAGGCCAAAAAATTCGGATACCAACGTCTATGCCAGAGACCCAACTCAAGCGGTGGAAAGGCAGTCTAGAAGAGTATAAAAAAGAGCGCAACCTTATTTGGGACTTCGTTAGCCACGGTAATTGTTGCATCTCTAACGTCTGGCTTGAAATGGACTCAAAGTCTTCTAGACCCTGGAGCAGATGTCAAGCGCTACGATCCCAAAATTGTGGTTGTCGACCTGCTTGGAGACGACTATCATGAATCCCTTGTCACCCGCTATCATGAGTTAGATTTATCTGATGCCATCTGGTTCCATGGTAGGCGACTTGAGGATGATGACTCCGACTCTGACTCTGAGGTTGAATCATCTGAGCTCGAGATTACGACTCTGGAGGACTTGGACCCCAACAGCTTGATAACAGTCACTGTCCTGACTCAAGAGATTGTCCGTCGTGCAGTCTTGACTAAACCCTTCACAGACACGCATGGTAAGTTTTCAAAGCGGTCCCTTATACGTATCACTCACATCCGCTGTAGGAGAAGAAGATTTCGTTGTGAGCTGGGTCTTGCCCAGTTACCCCATTATATCCTTTGACGGGGTAATTGGCAATGTATTGTATATTCACCACCATGACGATGCCCCTGTCGGTCAATTTGCTGAGAGGATTGATGAAGAGCATTTACTGCCTACTTTGGGGCCGCTTAACGCATTGCGTATCCTACTGTTTGTCGCTCCTTATCAGAACAAAGTAGGCTATTTTGCTGTACTTGACCTCCGGACTATGCTCACTACCTGTCAGGTGAAAGAACTCTCCGAGTCTGAAAAGAAAAATAACCTGATTGCGGCGTACTTGGGCGAACATCATACCGACGACTCTGTCCTCGAAGAGATACAAATCAACCACACCTCCAGGGATCTAAAGACCAAAGGCCAGACGCCTCAGTGCTGGGAGCGGTGGACCACAAAGTTGAAGAAGATCCTTGAGTACGAGGATCAGATTCCCAATTCGTACCGTGTGGCAGGAGCCCGCAAAAAGAAGATTACGGCCAAGGTGATTGGGCTCCTGGTGCACACCTCTGGAGACTGGGTTTCCAAGTGTCTCACTGCCGCTCAGTTGATTCAGAATCACAGAACGAAGGTGTGGTTGATTCAGTATCTGCAGAAGAACGATGTGAAGAGCGCTGTGGGAATTTACAGCTTTATCAAGGAGTTGAGGAAGGGCCTTGACGCATAGATGACATGTAATTTGGCCAGTGTTGGGAATATTCAGTCCATATTGAGTTCTTAAACCGGACCGATGTTGAGAGTAAAGAAAGGCCTCCGAGTAAAGTCTCCCACGCAGTTCCGTCCTTCCCAGCCGCCCCGATCTGCTTGGCGATCGGCCCGAAACAAATCGATATTTTATTTTCTCATGCCGAATGACCTTCGTCTTCCCTCATTGACAGCTGCTCTTCCTGCGGCTGTTACCATACTCTTTGTCTTGTGGCCTCATAATTATCCTCTTCTTGAAATAAATCCAGGTACATTAAAGATCTGAGGATGCAGTGTTTGACATGCTCCCCGCAATCAAACAAACAACACCGCAGAGTGATCACGTGCCAGATCAACGCGACGCGTCTGTATAAATCTCTTTGACGAGGTTCATGTCTAACTCCCACCACCTTGCGTTCTGCAGGCTCACCGGTTCGCATGCAGTTATTGCGCGCCGGACGCTTCAGTCCGACCTTGTGGTCCAGACGTCGCGAGCCACCAGATTACATTTCCCCTTCCTCTGCAGGCTCACCGGTTCGCATGCAGTTATTGCCCGCTGGACGCTTCAGTCAGACCTTGTGGTCTGGACGTCGCGAGCCAGCAGTTCTACATTTTCTACGTTTTCTTTTTCCTTTTAATGTGCCCCCTGCCCGCTGCTTTCCCCACTGCTCGTACCCTCTGGAGTTTTGAGCCAGACACCCTACCTGACACATCTCAATCTCAATTTCAATCCTACCTCCGTGGTTCCCCCACCCTCTCATTGATGTTCTGCCCACCAAACCCAGCCAGCGGGTTGTCGGGCCGGACTGGAGCACTGCCACACCCAAATGCCACGTCATCACGCTCGTTCTACCACCACGATCGTTCCACCACGCCCGCTCCACCGAAACGAAGAACTACACCAGGAAGAGTCTTGCGGCTGTCCCAGGCGCCACTATCAACAATTCCGTGTACTACACTATAGGTTGGTTGTAATTTGGGCTCCCTCGTACGTCCTTTCTGTTTTTATTTTTTATTGTTCCCGCTCTAATCTTCCTCCACTTTCTCCCAGTACCCTGCGGACAGCCCCCCAGCCACCACTCAGTTGCCAACCGCCCCGCTCGACAACAGCGAAATCAAACTGCCCGGACACCTCCGAGTGTGAGCCCGTTGACGTCGTTGCTCACGTCCTCGCTCGGGGTCGTCGCGCCGCAACAGTGCGGGCGCGAGCAAGGGCGACAAGGCCTAGTCACCAAGAGACTTTTTGTTTTTGTTCTGGACTCGCTCTCGAGGTGCGTTCCTTCCACTCCTTTTTTTGCACCTTTTTTGTTGAGCTCCCGCAGGTTTTCCGTCCCCCCGACCACCTCTTCCTCAATGCCCTTGAGCGTGACATTCAAGAGCGAGAAGATGAGGCTTGAGCCCATGATTCAGGTGTGTCTCTTTTCCTCTGCTCCCCTACCGTATCCCTGATCTTTCCCCAGATCGCCGGGTGAGCCCGCGCTTTCCCTCACGTATGACGGCAAGAAGTCCCACTACACGTGATTAGGTGTTCTGGTGGGGTTTTCTTTTTCTTTTTATTTCCGTGCCCACTGACTTCACCAGAAGTTGCACATCCACACGCCACCCGCAGGCCACTCCCCGCGCACCCAACCCTGCACGGCCATCCCCGCGCAGTGGTCCCCCCATGGGTGTCCCAACATGGGCATTAATATTCCTGGGCGGGCATCCCCACGGTGCTAACCCCGCGTGCTAGTCCCCGTGCGCCAGTCTCTGCACAGGTGTCCCCGCGGGCAAGTCCCCGCCCGGACATCCCCACGCGCAAGTCCCCGTGTGCAAGTCTCAGCACGGGTGTAACCGTACACAAGTCCCCGCGCGGGCATCCCCGCTCACAAGTCCCCACGCGGGCCTCCCCGCTCCCAAGTCCCTGCGCGGGTGTCCCAGCGGGTAAGTCCCCATGTGGGCATCCCTGCTCGCCAGTCCCCGCGCGGGCGTCCCCGCTTGCAAGTCCCTGCTCGCCAGTCCCCGTGCGGGCGTCCCTGCTCGCAAGTCCCCGTTCGCAAGTCCCCGCATGCAAGTCCCTGCGTGGGCGTCCCCACACGCAAGTCCCCGCTCGCAAGTCCCCGAGTGCAAGTCTCAGCACGGGCGTAACCGTACACAAGTCCCCATGTGGGAATCCCCGCTCACAAGTCCCTGCGCGGGTGTCCCTGCGGGTAAGTCCCCACGTGGGCATCCCCGCTCGCCAGTCCCCGCGCACGCCCAACCCCGCTCGGGCTGGTCCCTCGCGCCGTTCACCACCACCACGTTTGGCCCGGTGCCTTTTCTTTTGGGTGAGTTTTTCTTTTTTTCTGCTTTCGTGCTGACTTCTCCCTCAGGTTGGGAATCCATTTGAGGCTGGCGGCTTCGGAGTGTTTTGAGGCCAGTTTTCTTTTCTTTTTTTTTTGTCCCTGCTGACTTCTCCTTCAGCGGGAGCTCTTTGCTGCTGGCAGGTTGCAATGCCCGCGCGTCCGTCACATCCCCACACGGCCATCCGCAGACGCAAGTCCCGTGCGGCTGTCTGCACACACAGGTCCCACGCGGGCGCGCCTGTACGCAAGTCCCCACGTGGAAGTCCCCACGGGTGCGTCCCCGCATGCAAGTCCACGCACGGGCATCCCCTCGCCCAAGTGCCCGCATGGGCGTCCCCACGCGCCAGTCCCCGCATGAAGTGCCCGCGCGGACCTTCCCGCGTGGGCGTCCCCACGTGGACGTCCCCACGCGGAAGTCCCTGCGGGTGCGTCCCCACGCGCCAGTCCCCGCGGGTGCGTCCCCACGTGGGCGTCCCGCGGTGCCGACCCCGCTCAGGCATCCCCTCGCACAAGTGCCTACGTGGATGTCCCCGCGTGGGTGTCCCCACGCACAAGTCCCCGCGCGGGCGTCCCCATGCCCAAGTCCTGGCAGCGCAAACCTCCCGCAGGAGTCCCCCCGCGCAAGTCCCCGCGCGGGTGTCCCCAAGGCACAAACCTTGCGCGGGTGTCCCCACGGGCAAGTGCCCGCGGTGCAAACCCTGCAGGGGCGTCCCCACATGCCAGTCCTCGCTGCTCACTGCGCGATTAGGTGTTGAGGTGATTTTTTTTTCTTTTTCTTTCCGTGCTTGCTGACTTCCTTCCCCAGGAGCCGCCCGTTCGTGGCATAGCCACACAGTGGAGATCTCGCACGTGCAAGATCACCACGGTGTAGGACACCGAGGACCAGGGATGGCTGTGCGCCCATCCCCCTGCTGCAAACCCTCCACGTCAACCCTGCGGCGCCGTCCCCACGTGCCGCCCATCCCCGTGACTCTTAGCTCGCGGTGCAAATCCCACGCGCCCTTCCCGCAGTGCAAACACCACGCGCCAGTCCCCGCTCAAGCACCGGCCATGCCCTCCCTCCTCTCCACCCTCCTCACATGCCCCGGCTCGAGGATTAGGTGTTGAGGTGAGTCTTCTTTTTTCTTTTCTCTTCTGTGCTCACTGACTTGTCCTTCACCAGGAGCTCGTTGGTGGGCACGCTGCAAACCCCGCCCGCAGCCCTCAGGTCCGTGCGAACCCCACTCGCCAGTCCCCGCACTGCAGACCCCGCGCCACCATCCCCGCGCGTCCCTCCTCGCGCGTCCCTCCTCGCACTGCAAACCGTGCGCGTCCCTCCCCGCGCTGCCACCCCTGCACCGCCATCCCCTCGCGGTCATATGTATCTTGTTGATAGTCCTGTCCTTGTAGAATTTGTTTGCGCTCTGAGAAATGTGTAGTCCTTGTAGCCTTGTATAATCCTTGTAGCCCTGCAAATAATATATTGGTTCAAATACATTGCTTCGTCATTCTTGTTCGGTTGGGATTCCGGAAAAGGACGTAGCTCGTTAGCTTTCGTCTGCATGCCACCTCCTCTCGAACGAGCCTGGATGCCTCAACTCCGCCCATATTCTGAAGACGCAGCAGTTTTCCAGGATGAGGCTTTCGCTACGGTCTTTGAAGAACACGCAGCAGCTACTCGAACTCGACGGAACGCTCAAGAATTGCGGCAAAAATTGGCTGATGTGCTATCCAAACCTCGCTGGGTAGGCTGTGACTCCTTCCCTGGTGTCTTCTTGTTGAACTTTTTGGCAGGTCCAGTTCCAGAATGACTGGCTGGACTTCACCTTGGGCGGTGAAATAGTGGGATTAATTCCAGGGGACATGGTTGAGCGCTGTCAGCAGCTCTTCATCGATGTCCTTTGGACTCAGTATAGCACAACTGGGAGTCAAGATGGAGAAGCACAAGCGCTAGACCTGCTATTAGAGGTGCAAATGAAAACCCTCAAGGATTTCCGACCTTTTGGATTCTATTTCTATGTGTCTTTTTCTATTTGGAGCTGACACATTGCAGGCTCAACCTCCAGCCGACTTTTGCTGGCTGGAGGACATCCAGCAACGGACGACATATGATGGTGATTCAGATGCGGGCGAAGGGAACTCTGACTGGGAAGATGTGGAATCTAATCTGGATGAAGAGTTTGACTCACTCGACCTTGACCCGGACTATGAGGTCGATGAAGCTGGTGCCGAGATCCTGGAACAGGTGGAGGTGGCGGGCTTCATTCAGGTCCCCTCTCGACCCAATGTTGCGGCCCTACCGACCCGGCTTGTCGACAAGAATCTCAAATCAAATGAACTCCCATATGTGTGGGCCTCACACGTTGAAGATTTCTTCTTTCCTGTGGATAAAACCGTGAGTCGTTTTGGGCTTCCTCTTATTCTCTGGTCGTAAGCGTGCAATTTCAAGGACGAGTCGCGGGATAAATCTGATGTCGTAGAGGATCTTGTCGCCATGTGCAAGCTTGGTGCTAAAGAGTACAGATCTCCAGAGTTCCAGGAGGCTATAAAGGTGAGTTCAATCCTGCCACTATATTTTGCACTCCACTGAAGAGGTTTGCAGGACTCAGATTTGCTTGACCTCTTGCACAGAATTTGTCGTTGGGGCAACCTTCTGGAGACAAGCCATCCGGACGTGCAAGACAGCTTTCGGTGGCACGATTGGAAGACCAGTTACCCAGAAGTTATCTGTCGGTGGGTTGCACCAATTCGCAGTACTTCTTCTTGTCGGCTGCTTGTTTTCAGACAAACTGTGACATGTGGCTCGTTCCATGCCTTCGGGAGCTCAATTACCCTGTGCGTAACTTAGCTGCTATTATTTCTTAACCATTACTGACTGGCTGACTTCAGAAAATTGACGGATGGAACTCAGGCATTGTCTACCGAAGAATTATGGAACTCGATCTCATGGCCAATCCAGCTACACATGAAACGTTCCTAAAATCTATAGATCCCCCCCTCGCTGTAATCCTCTGGGAGACGTCAGCCCACCGCACCACCGTCGAGAAGGTCAAATCCCAGCTCCTCCGTCCCCACATACCCAGACCCTCCGATTCAGAAACCGACGCAGGCTTTGGGACGGACGATGAAGATGATCCCAAATCGTCAAGGCATCCCAGATCTCCCTCTCCTCCACCACTTACAGCTAACCAAAAGCGAGCGCGGAATAGGAGGAAAAACACCAAACCTGGGCCCAGCACCCAGGAACCAGATCCAGGCGAGGCCCCAAAGGATGAACCGGATGGTGAACACCACCACAACTGCCCGCATTGTGCCGGTCTCCCCATGGACCAACAGTGCATCCGACTTGTACCTGTACAGCCCCGCAATTGCAAGAACCTTGTCGGGGCAGCGTTGACATGTGCTGACGTCCACGATCACGTGAAACCCAAACCGCCCGTAAGTGGAAGGTTTGTATTTTCAGGAACGTTACTCACAGCTGTTTATAGCCAAAGCGTAGAAAGGGTTCTCCGCGCCCGAAAAAGGGATGTGCACCGATTCGATACCTGCACCCTTTCGAAGATCTGGACATGATGTTTATCCAGCATCGGCCAGAAGTCTATCGACGCTGTGGCAAGGACATTGTGCAATTCGTGTGGATGCAGGATGGCAAGGATGATGAGAATGTGCGCGATTTCACCATCTTTCTATCAGTTCTAACCCAACTTGCGTCTCAGGTAGGAGGAGTTCGATACCGAGTGTTTGGAAAGCGAATTCATCAGCAGCTCATCGCCAACCACCGCCGGGTCAAAGTCTGGGCCATCAGACGTCGGGAAGATATGGAGGCCTGGGCTTATGGTACAATGACAGGCGAAGGCACTCGGATGCCTAAGGGTGGCCGTAGAGGGGATGGATATGGACCCTATGCCTCTCACAAAGGAGATACACCTGACGATATCAAAGCATTATTCAGGCAGGCTGTGGTGAGCTGCTACCGCCCTTCTCCGTGGCCACCATTAATTGGAACACAGGATACCGACCTTCTGGTGGAAGCTGGAGACACCATTTGCCCTGGCTTGAAATCTGAACTGGCCTGGATGACATCTGAGGCTTGTGTGGGTCGCTTAGGCAAGCACAGACTATCCACCTTTGAGTGCGATAACTACATTAGCTGCGTACATTGGGACGAAGACATTGGCAAGGCCGATTTGGCGGAGGGACATTCACGCGCCAATCGTATTGGCGGGCTCTATCAACTGGAGAAGAAAAATTGCAAGCTGTACGAGTACAACTTTGCATATGTGAGATGGGGTGTTGTGATTGAAACGAGACCGAACACCGTTCGGTGAGTTTCAATTGTTGACTGTACTGATATTGTTTCACTAACGAAGAATTGTATAACTAGGGTGTTCAATGGCCGTCACGCTCATGCTACGATAATACCCAGTCAGTCATCTATGAACGTTAATGCACAATCGAGCGGGAAGCACCCAACCACTGCTGCGAAAGATGTAACTCGGGCTGACCGTCTTAGAACTATTCGCTGTGGGTATAATCTTAGATCACGTCGACCATGAATATAATGTTACGTTTGTTATTTACTGCACAACGGAAGGCGTGGCGAAAGGTACTATGAAAGGTGCTCCGCCCTTCAACAAAGTTTGCAACTGAATGTGAGGGAAGTGGCCCTGAGAAGTCAGCTCAGCTGCAACATGCTCATTATGCATGGAAATCATTTCGTCTAGGAAGAAGTTATACCTGCACAGATTAGATAGCAGTGACGTTCTCAGATAAAAGATGTACTTCAGAACAGGCATATCCTGCACCATGGTCTGATACTTTCCGAACCAGATGTTGGCCTGCTCAGCAGCTGAAGAATTGAAGACCCATTTTCCATCACTGCCAATGAGTTCTCAAAAGCGTGCGGGGTTGCAGTGGATCTGGCAAAAGACGTCTCCCTCAGAATGCTTGCACTTGAAGTGGAAGACGTCCACAGGAAGCCCAACGTTGTCGAAATAGTCATCATCGCAGCTGCACAAGTGCTTGAGAAAAGAACAGTTGTTGTCGTAAAAAATGTAAGATGGAAGGGACCCAGGATATATCTCTGGGAATGTCGCCTTCAAAAATTTCTGATTGAAGATAAGTACAACTCAGTGACATGGAGAAAAACAAGATACCTTAACCCCGGTAATTCCTTCGGACCCGAACATGGTTGCTCTCGAGATGATGATACCACAGCACCAGACGAACCATTGCTCATTATGCGTCCAACTCCGTGTAAGGTTGCCTTTAACATGCGAAGAGGGAGTTGGTATAGCATTGGAAGGGATTGATTGAGTTGCAGGGCTAGATGTGCTAGATCCGGCCAGGGGGACTTCAGAAATGGCAGCATTCTGAAGACGTGTCCGCAGCTGGAACATTGCAGTATTCTTCTCATCAGCAGCTTCTTGGAAGAGCTGGTGTGATTCTATTGAACATGTACGGAAGCCAGGCCGGGCGTTTTCAGTACAGTCCTTGACGCGACAGATTTTCTCTAGGTACTGGTGTTTGGCACAGAAATGGTGCCGTTGTGTGGGTAAGGCGTCTTGGCACTCATGCTTGCTGCAGCAGAGATGGCGAACTGTAACCCCATCGTGTACGCCAGCGGTCATACGGTCTGCAAGACAGGAAATCAACAGATAGAAGTAGACAATAAGATCAAGACTTACACCAATTACCGTCTTCTCCTTGGTAAACTTTCATACACCTATTGCATGCATGCGCCCACATAGGTTGCCCAGTTCCGGCCATTCGGTAATTTCTCTCCGCCAGTGCTTCATCATAGCGGTGGTTCTGGAGTCCATGATGGGGCAAAGAAAGGGTCTCACGCCGGGCGTTCTTATCTTGCAATATGGCATGGATGAAGAATGCATCCAGGACAAGGTGTCCTGTCAGTTCATTGACGAGGCGGTAAGCGTTGGGTAGGTCGGAAATCCCAACCGCCTGGTTATAAACCCGAGAAATTCCTTGGCAAGTGGCACTAACGGAGCCTTCAGATCCTTGGTGCGTTTCATTGGTAAAAAAGCTTACTAGGACTGACACATTTGACTGCTGAAATATTTGCAGAGATCAGGGTCGACGTATGATGCTTCTGTTACATGAATGAAGCGAGGGACTTCCTGTGAATAGTATTCAAGACGGGCATCGTCATCGCTGGCATTGCAAACATAATAATTGTTGTAATAGCGGATATGGCAGGCTGTTGGTAGGCTGGTAGGTTATATATTTTTGAAGAGTTTTGAGAGATAAACTTACGTCGTCAGTACAAGGATTTTGAGAAGATTGGTAAGATACCACGATGAAGGGTGTACAGGCGGCCTTCCACAATGCTCTCTTCGCCCAGACCATGCTGACATTTCAAGCAAGATGTGATTGGGGGGCGCAGAGGTTCAGCACCTATATTGATATTCAGATTTCTTCAAAATTTCGGTTCAGAAGGACAGACCAAGCTTTTGGGTCCTCCCATGAACACGGAAAATATTGTCCACAGATGGCTGAGGTGGGCCATTGTAAGAGGTCTCTGCAATATCCCCAAAAGCATGCCAAGTCAGCTGGATGAGGCTTGTATCCAGACTGAGGACGGAGGCCAACAAATCGCACACTGGAGGCGGTAGCGACAGTGGCCTAGATGTGCCTATGCCCAAAATCTCTGGCCAGAGTCGGTGTGTGAGTTCAAAGAAGCGCTGGATATCACTGTAACGCAGGTTGTGGTATAGTGAGTCATGAGCGAGCAATCTCTCAAGAATTTGTGCGGCGGGCAGAGTGGGGATCATGGCAGTGGGTTACTAAGCAGAGATCACAATGAAGAGCTCTGTAGGTATTGTAGTGAAAGGAAATTGGGTCAGGCCAAGGTGGGGATGCCTTTACCTGAGGGGAAATCCACAGACATAGATGCCTGGAAGGGTCCGACTCCACGCATAGGCCTATGGTGCTATGGCTGGAGGGATACCCATCCAGGCCTAGAGCTGGAAGGAAACATGTCCAGCTAGGACTATTGGGATATGTATGGTTTTGAGCCAAAGTGTATTGGTAGGTAAGTAGATAGGTATATTCCGGCGCGGTCCCGTTGGATTAAGCGCAAGAACAGGCTTTAGGTAGCTACTTATGGGTGTCTGCACAGCAGGGAAGTTGCCTCAGGGGAATGCCTGGACTGAAAAGGGCGCTGGGGTTGGGCTACAAGCAATAGCCCAAAGCCCCCTATCCGGCGGATATCCGCCATCATGTCCGCCATCACTTTGATCCCAGTACTCCCGACCTTTTGCGTGATTCTGAGTTGGTGGAGGGGAGACGGAAGGCCGGATGGAGTACACCGGAACACGGAGGTAATGGTAACGCCGTGCTTGAGCACTGATAAATTTACCACATGTCGGTTTGCAGTGACATGTTTTATAGTTGGTTCTATTCTTTTTAGTGCCAGCTTCCTTTTTTTCATCGGTGCGGGTCATCGAGCTCCAGGATCAAGACTGGATGTCGGCAGGAATGACTCGGAGAACTAAAGTCTGGCTGGATGTTGACGAAAATGGGGAAGTCAATCGAGACATGAATGAGGGGCCAGGGCTCCGAGAACAGCCTCAGTATAGTGGTAGACGAGCTACGGCTCGAAACGAGGTGAGCGAGCGGAAGCAAAATTAATTTGATCGGAGCGGATGCTCAGTGGCCTCCGATGCAAACACAACCACAATTGCGGATGATTGCGAGCCTTGGGGAGGCATTGGGCAGTTTTCAGAAGAGACACTCAACCTGAGTGTATTTGCCCTGAGTGTGAATCTCACACTCGGCCTGAGTAAGCACCCATATCGAACACACCAGGCCTGAGTGTCGAAATCACGATCCGAGTGATGTGTCAATCATGCTGAGTGTAATCACTTCCCACGGTGATATGGTACTGCTATTTAGGCCTTCTCTACGAGTCGAATGCCTTGGCCTGGATATAGTACAGCTTGAAATACTCGCCATCCGGTATCTTCATCAATTTGTTGTGGGTTCCAGATTCTACGAGGCGAGGATCCTTCATGCATCTGTACATTGTCAATGTCGATAGGTGAATCACTGGGGAATTGGATCCACTCACAAAATTACATTGGCAAACTTGGTTAAATGTCTAAATCTATGAGTGACGAACACCATTGTCTTTCCTTGCCTCTGGGTGGGCGGTAAAAAGGATCGAAGTTGGTCGAATGTCCGCATCTTACCTCTTCTCTCAGATTCTTGAATAGCTCCCACTCTCCCTCTGGATCTAATGCAGACGACCCTTCATCGGCAATCACCAACTTGACCGTTCCTGAAGTGAAGCGCATGAAGGTTCGCGAACTAAGATGATTTCCAAACGAATATTAATAGATTGCGAATTTCAACTTACGCTACGACCCGTTGTCTCTCTCCACCTCGAAAAAAAAATTGCTCAGCCACAGAATGATACATAGGTGGGTGGTATAGATCTCACCCGGAATATCTGTTGTTTTCTTTAGTTTTTCCACCTGGGTCTTGTCCGAGGCCTGAACCATCACACTGTACTGTACTGTCTGTGGATCAAGTATCGTCGAGAGGCCTTGTTTCAGCTTGGCAATGAAACTGTCCGCGCCACCTTTCTTGGCAGCGTCAAGAATCATGTTCGTTTCCGATACCTGCGTCGGGTTGCCCAAACCGATGTTTTCAGAAAGCGACAACGGGTACAAGTGGTGGTCCTGTGTGAGAGACGCAGTCGCCCTGCGAAGATCCACCATTTTGTAGCCCTGGATATCCTGGCCGTCTACAAGCACTTGGCCCGAAGAAGCATCATATAGACGAGCGAGAAGCTTGACGAGGGTGCTCTTGCCCGAACCATTGCTACCAACAAGGATCACTAATTGACCTGATTTGATGGAGAATGGAACATCGTCTAAAGCCTTCGCATTCAATTTGCCGCCAGGGTACGAAAATGACACATTTCTGCGCCGTGGATGAGCATCGGTCACGAATAGGACACCCGATTTTGGTACCTCAGATCGATAGACATACCAGCCACCTCGGACTGGTGCGTAGTCGGATATGGGAGATCCCCATCCTTGATAATATTGGTGATATTGGAAAGTCCGTAGATCCGCTTCATAAAGTTGATGCCCCGCCAAAGTTCCCCAAGCTCATGCATCCCATTCTCGAACGCCCTTCGCAAAATCGACTCGGAGTGTTGGAACATTGCAATCAATGTCAGAGAGAACTTGGCGGGATTGAAGACAGACGGCAGTGTAGTAGAGCTTAAAGATGTGAACTTGAACACACGGAAAAAATGTAATAAATCTAACTTACCATGGTCAAGTAGCCCAGGAGCTGCACCATAACGGCGAATTGAAGGGACTGTCCACTCTCGTATTGCTGTTCCGCCCATGACATTTCCGTGTCCCCCAGTCCCTCGCGTGACTTTTCGTATTCTGGGGCGATGTTGGTCCACGATAATCTCAGAATATTCGAGAACGCTACCTTGAACAATGTAGTCGCTGATATCCCCCAACTGCCTGAGTGCTTGCATGCGAATGTAGTGCGGCTCGACCCCCTGGACCACATGGGCTGCACATGCATTAGCTTGGCCAAGACATAGACGGGGTGAAAAAATATGTCTTTCCCACAATGAGCCACGAAATAAGAAGCTGATCAAGGGCTTGGCCAGGCAGAGCAGGACGAAGACGGGGGTAGAGAGTACGAATCCGAAGATGTAGGCCAAGAGAGTGACCACCTCGATGCACATCGCCACCACTCGGATGAGACTCATGAAATGGTTCCGTCGGCGTTGTTGTCTGTGGAGGACGGAATCAGGATCAAGCCAAGAGGAGAAACAAGCCGGATTATACCGTGGAGTGTAGGCAAATCTGTTCCCAAGTTTGCTGCATTCTCGTTAGAACAGAATATTAGAGCAACTAAGTTAATGCTCACAGGAGAATATCAAGGGTTCCACAGTATCCGGCGAGGGATATCAGATTGACTTGGCAAAATGACTTGCGCTGCCAGCGGAGTTTGAATTTTGGCGCGTTGACTTGTGTGACTTGTGCGGGCATTGACTTGTGCTTGCGCTCGCTTACAGCCAACTTTCCCACTCAAACCAAAATGCTCCTCCACCTTCCTAAACATATCTCATAGCTCCGGCATCGCAGTTGGGTCCTCTGTGGCACCTTCGGCAGCGGCCGTCAACATCTGATCGACGTTTGATCCCATCAGCGCTGCCCATCGTCACGCTCGCTTAGTATTCACCATTTACAATCCATTTATTGTCCCCAAAATATCGGGAAAAATGTGTTGGCCCAGAAAATGAATGCTCATGCATGCCAAGCAACACAGATGACTAATTCATTTCAAGTTAATATATATGCAGTGATGTCCGCCGTTGACTTGTGCGGGTGCCAAATTGACTTGCACAACCAAAATCGCCCCACAAGTCATTGTATGCATGCAAGATATGCCAGCTTTACTTTGCCAACAAATTGGTGTCCAAAAGGCATAGGTATCAATATATTCAAAAATGTCTATCTTGTCCTACATGTTGACTTGTGCAGGCGACAGATTGACTTGCACAACAAAATCCCTCATTTGTGCACATAAGATATAGGCTGATATAGGCTGTCCTGAGATATGAGTGTTCAAAATGCATACACATTATTCCCCAGTGCCCATCAGTCACTGTATCTTTCACATGACAGAAGGGTGGAGATACCTCTGTTCTGCCCCAGGTTGGGCAGTGTGCATGGGCCATTAAACTAGAGAACAAACACCAGTTGCGGATGGTGAACATCCTCAGAATTGATGTAATGTTAAACATATCGCTCCAATGAATGACAATGCTTGCACGGTCCTACAACTTGGAGAGAGTTTTCACATGATATTGGTGATCCCTATCGGGGAGGACAGTATCCAGAATGCTGAGAATGTGGTCTAGTCCCAGCTGACAAACTGACTTGCAAGTTACGTAAGTGACCAAACTGACTTGTGTGATCGGTATTTCTAAAATGCTTCGTAGCCCATCATTTTTGATCATTCCAGAAATTGGGGTGTGTACCTTGAAGCCATATGAAACACTGGGAATGCACAAGTCAATAATCATATCAACCATTCTACTTACAATGAAAGACAGAACAATTGATGTGATGTTGAAGATCTCGGCGGTACTGCGTATACACGGCAAAATCAATAGTATACAATGGATGTGACAATCTTGTGAGCATGCCAAGTGTCCTACTGTAGTGGGAAATGCCTTGGGATTGCGAGAATGCACCCAAGGCATTGCTGACAGATTGACTTGTGCAAGTCAACAAATTGACTTGCGCATAAGCATGCTGACTTGTGCGGGCGACAAATTGACTTGCGCACCGGAAATCCCCGCACAAGTCAACACAAGTCAATCCGCGCTGGTGCAAGTCAATTTGGCAAGTCAAAAAGTTATCCGGCCGTCCCTCCTTCAGCCCTATCTCAATCTGCCGTATCATGAGATTGCTATTTTTCATTACACAATAATAGAAATGCACCATCGACAGAATCCTGCTGGAAAGATGCAGCAGAAGAACACCATTGACGCTCGACCACGGCCTCGCCAAGAATGCGAGCGAGACCAGTCCGGGTCCCAGGTATACGACATCGGTGAAGAATCGCTGGATAGTTGGTGTCATGCTCGTGATTTTCCGCCAGCACGCCCGGAGGTCGGCGGAAGTCTCCTTGGCAGTACGGACGCACCACACGCCGAGCGTCATCTCCTCCATCAACTCTTCTCTCTGTCCATCTTTCCCGTCCCTCTTCATTTGCGACTGCGTCTAAGACAGTTGGGTGTTCAGAAGAAAGACCGTTAACCGCGGGCTCGGCAGCAGGGGTTTTAATACCATGCAGTGACTCAGGCAAGGACTCGGGTACGGGCACCTGTTTCATCGAGTACGAGCCAGGGAACCAAAGTAACTCAAAGCTAAAGTTGCGCGCTGCTCCGATCTATAATTGACAGTTGAGTCATCCCGATTCAGCGTCGGAGTCGGACACGGAATGTCGTCTGAATGCCTGAATGATTCAACACGCATGTGAGTCAGAATACAGAGAAAATACAGGTAGATAGTGACTGGTATGACCGACACAACAGATAATTTCAAAAATTATGCCTTTAACCACGGCTTGTTCGCTGTCGTCCATGTATCTAGCGCTTCATAAAATTGCGCGATGATAGACTTCTCGACGTGCCGCCAGATGTGGTCGATCTGCGACGCGAGTTGAACGCACAATTCAAGCGGAAGAAAGAGTGCTGCCCTTGACGCCGTCGACAACAAAGTACCGCAGCAGGTGTCTCGTGCTCTGTCCCTGGCGAGTCAACCGACGTGCACTTGCGGTAGCTCGGGATCCTGTTCTCCGGCGGTGGGTTCTCCTCCACCGCTGCGCGCGTGCTGGCGTCCTGCGAGGGCTCGAAGCTGTAGGGTCAGGGACCGATGCCATGCAAGAGAAACAGCGCACACGTGGAGTATTGGAGGAACCGTTTGGGTTGGAGCTCGGACAGGTGTCGCATCCACGAAGAGCATCACCTCGTCGTGCTTGCTCACTCACCAGCTACCAAACCGTGTGTCTCGCAAAAAGTCATTATCAAGAGCCTAGAGGGCTTTGGACGGAAGACCTGGTGCACAGGGACCAGGGCAGATGAAAGCTGCAAAAGACAAGCGAAAGATATGTATGTCAGTTTGATGTCAGTGGTGGATCGATCTAGTCTCTCTTGATATAGGCTCGATGGCAGCATCTATAGTAATCTGAAGTGATCTTGAAGACAGTCGTTCGGAATCACTATACTATAGAGGCTGGTAGTCACGAGTACAGGGCCATTGGAGTTGCCTCGGAGTTTCAAATAAATGATGTGCTTCCGTTTTCGAGTCTCGAACTCCACCACTGGACAGTTTTTCCTCCTCGATCTTTCGCTCATCTTCGGAGAGCGATCCTTAGAGGCCCTGGTAATTTTGCTATGAATTATGAGGAAGGCCCTGGCTCTCTTTCGCAGTTCTTGTTTACGCAGAAGCTGATCGAGTGATGGATAAATGATGTGATGCAACGCTCGGGTTTTGTTCAGATCATTTATTTCAAACTCCGAGGCAACTCCAATGGCCCTGTACTCGTGGGTCTAAGCCTATCTTGACAGACACTTTATCAAAGCTTGCTCGTTCCTGGCATGATAAAGGATCGATCAACTTCCAAAAACATCAACAAATATGGTGTAAGTATCGGCCGAACTTGGGCGAACTACCGTGAAGGGTTGCTACAGCATTTCAATTATCATGTGGACGGAACTAATCATTTCCACGTGGGCTTGGGGCCATTGCTGGCGCATGGCAAAACGAGTCCATTTCCTTTTTTTTTTTTTTTTTTTTGAATGACAGTTCGTCCCAGTGCCAGGTGCTAATTACCACCAGGTTCGGAAACAGCCCAGACAGGAATCAGGCGACAGTGGGCCGGTCCAAAATAGGTGAGGTGAGGACATTGAGAGCAGCAAGCACAGTCTGGGAGATCATCATGTTGAGTGGCCGGATCGTGGATGTGTCTAGGGTGATGGTAAGGAAGGTCAAGCTTTTACAGTGCTTTGCAAAAGCACGGAGCCCATCAAGTGTCAAATTGGAGGGATTATATTTTTCCATGGCCGAATACAAAGAAAGACTTTCAATATTTGGTGAAGCACGGCCAATATCCCATACGGTGGTGTTGTCTATATAAAACGGTGCGAGATAAACCCTGACACAATTGAGAAAGGAAAAAAATTGTGCCAAGATCCGGGCATTGATCACATAATTCCCAATCGCACCTAGAGGTCCAGTAACATGTTCATGATCCACAGCCCAAATATCGAGGGCCAGGAGAGCGGTGTGTGACAAGTGAGCTGCAAGTACTGTGTATAGATGCCCCATTGAGGATTTCGTCGACAAGACATCATTGCCCGCAGAATGGTGAATAATGCTGATGCGAAATTGACCATGTGGAGAGTGGGAAATGAATGGTATCGCGCAGTAGTGACTGGAGAAGGATGGATGGGGGTCGAGATCTTGTACATCAGTGGTGTACAGTCTCAAAGATCTTAGCGAAGGAAGCCGGGAAAGATGCTCGATGGCAGCTAGATCAAGTTTATCGAGAGAAATGTCATTGATGCAATCCAGCCACATTGCAATGTCTGATGAGGTGCACGGTGTAGACCGTCAATATCGAGGGCTTTCAGCGCCGAGTACCGAAGTGCCAGAGTGGGCAGCAGAGATCTGCTGCACGCAGTGGGAAACCAGATGGTGAGGTTTGTAACCTGAGGGCCAAGGAAAAGACGAATGTATGGGAACATATTGTCCCTCAGTTGATCTGATGCCATACTATAGTGTGGAGATTGGGGCAGAGATATTTGCAGGGAAGCCCGGTGCTGATTCTTTCGAATGCATCGCTGCCAGGGAATGCCGAATTCCAGTTTCAATGACCGAATGTGCCACGCATGCTCCAAGGTTATGTCCCAATTTGCAGGCTGGATTGACCCAGTTATGTGCTATGAAATTCGCAGTGAATAGCCAGCATATCATACAGGACTCGAACAACCCACCCACTCCCATCTCGGCGTGGCCCATGGGAGTATTTCGATGAGTCCTTCCCACAGATGTGAGGGAAGAGTTTTCAGCAAGTTGGAGAGAGTATGTTGTTCGCTCCAAAGAACATATAGAGCCGGCTCCTGGAAAATCTTACATGTTCTGGCGAGAACAGCAAAATCCTTCTTGTTGTGATGGCCCACGGCGGCGTATCAAGCCGAACTGTACAATTCAGAAAAAATAGAAAAGATGAGGTCTACAATTTCGGGAATTGGGTGGGCACGGTGCATTTTATACAGCAGCGTGAAGAGAGTAGCAACGGAGAAGGCCAGAGAATTTCCCGCTGTTTGCTGCAATTGGCACGTGGGTACCACCAAGGGTAGTGTCAATAATGCAATGTTGCAGTAATGACTGGGGGGGCCGTTGCAATATTGGCAGTATTTTACCACTTGTAATTTGGGTGTACAATGCAATGCTCCAGTGTAATTCTACATCAGTTCAACTTGGTTGCATAAGTGCTGAGAACGTGATACAGGCTTACTTAATTCTCAGAATAAGAGGCTCGGGCATCTCGGACTTTCTCCTTTGGGAAATCTCACTGGTCTATCACTCGGCACGGCGGCAAAGTGCTACACCATCATTTCCCATCACCCATATCCAGCCTATCTTCTACATCTGCAATCTAATCAGCATTATCTGTAGTCTGATCACATTATCTAATGCCCGAGATGCCCGAAACCATTATTTATTGCCTGAGATGCCCGAAAAAAATTCCCACGTTCTGTTGGCTGAGATGGCTCGGGTAGATGTGGTAAACAAAAGGCTGAAAAAAATGACCCCTAGCAGAATTGAACCAGCAACCTAAGCAATACATGTATACGTCTCAAGATAGCCATGCATTCCAATCAGCAAAGCATCTATGGAGATGTCTTGCTATCTTGCACCCTTCAGGTGGGGGGGGTCTGGCATACTGTATCATTTTTTTTTACAATGCTTCAGCCACCACAGGTAGATAGGTAGTATACCTTATCAAAAGTTTTGTCCACACTCCTCCCAATGTGAGATCATTTTATCTATCTCCTGCCTTCTTGTGATTAATGTTGTGAGCGTGGCCCTGTTCAGCTTTGCTTCTAGATGTAGAAAGCTGGGTACCATAGCTGGTTATAATTATGGATCTGTTAATAGCACTTTAGCTCAGTTGGTTAAGATGACATGCAGGTATGAAACTGTGGAGGCTCAGGGTTCGAATCCTGGAGCTGTCATTCCTTTTGATGTAATTTGATCTCTAAACGTTCAGTGAAAAGATTCGACACTGGAACTATGACACTGTATATACGTACTGAGTTTATTTCACATCTCAAGATCCAAGGTTGAACTATTCTCCCAACTTCCCTCAAAATGGTCACTTTGTTTTTCCCCCTGAGGTGGTGCAGAACATTTTTGTTTGTCTACAGTCATTCAAATCTACTTAAAATCTTCTTGGACACCTCCCTTTGACACCTCTTCACATGTTCTCAAATGAAATTGGTAAAATAGACACTAAAATGAATATAATATGGGTGAAGTCATGTTTGGCCGATCTTCGGCCAATGGTCCGATAATCACTAACTCGCTGGCCAGCCTGGCCACCCTGTCCACTCTGATGGGCTGATTTTTTTTTTAGGGTGCTGGGGACTCTAGGGAGGCTATACCACTAAACATTTATGCTAACTCTACTATGACCAAATGGGAAATAATTTTGGATTGAACAGAAGCAATCACTAACACACAAATAGCGTCACTAACTCGTCCAATAGAATTGTACTTGTCTGTATTTACTTGGCAAACCTCACCGTATTTCATCCTTGATTCATGACACCAAACTTACATTGGACAAAAAGGCCAAGGCAAATATGCAAATGTAAACATAGGATAGTGAGCCAGTCGTGTGTGAACTGGAGTAAAAGATCTGTATCCATAACAGCAACACAATGATTTTATGCCCCAATAGACAGTACTAGTCTACTGCTCACTCGGCCAAGCTATCTGACTTCCTACTTTTTGAGATCCCAGCTGCTTGGATGGAAACTTGTGTCCATAATGTAGCATAGATTTTTGTTTTCTCTTTTTTGTGACAAAAAATCCACAAAGTCTCTGAGCGGTGAAAAAATAGAAATAACAGAGAGGGGGTTCGAACACAGACACAGAAAAGCAATAAACATACTAACACCTTTGCCACACTAGACATGACAGAGGAATCTCAATTGGGGGACCAAAATGACTTATCTTTGACAGTGCAGTGTTGGTAAGAGAGCGTGCAAAAGATGGAAAATCTTTGAAGTTTACATGCAAGCCTGGAGACTTTTCTCTCTATGTTGCAGGAACAATCAGGAGTAGCACCATTCAGTAACCATTAATTGTGGCCATGGAGAATGTCCAGTGGAAGGAAATGTGAAAGACACTGGGAATAAACAGGGTGGTTAGGCCTAGGTCCAGATTATTTGATGGCCCAAGGTCTGAGGAAATAAGGAATGGTTGCAGAGTGACCCGGGCAGTGAGGCCCAGACCTGTACTATTTGATGGGCCAACATCCCGGAATCATTGCGGAGTGAACCGGCAAGGCCCTGATCATGTGATTTTTGATGAGTAGAAATTGCTAGGTTCGGATCAAGCCGCCTTCTCTCTCACATGATCTAGCACGTGCTTCGCAGGGCCTTCTGAGAAGGGGCTTGTATCAAACTCAGGAAAAAAGGGGATGTGTTCTGCGCGTTCTCCTGCCTCAGTAAGCGCGTCAAATCTCCCGGGCACCTGAGATAATTAGTTCCTGATAGTTTGGAAAATGATTTGCCCGACTAGGATTTGCCGCCAGGGAACAGACTGTACCTATAAACTGGCCCCAATATGGCGTAGAGAAAATTTTAGTTGTTTGAAAGACTGGACTACAGTCTCAGAGATTTTTGACTGGGCCGAAATCTGAGGAGACAGAAATGTTTGCCCTTCAAATCTGGTCCTTGCACACTCTTCACTTGTATTGAGAAGCGCAGAAACAACCTTTCCGGAGACGACGAAAAATTGTCCGGTTATGGGTATGATTTGTAAGCAAGCGTGTCGCGTCTCTCGCAGCTTTTTTACCACATCTCCACTGGCAGACCACCCTTCCAACACCACGCAGCTGCCAAAAATACCCACTAAAACACTTCCTCCACGCCGACACCCTTTTTCATGCTTAGTCATTAATTAGGCGCGTCCCGTCATGATGTCCCAAAACGGTTGCAAATATGAAAGCGCGTTTTGCAGACTCAAATTCTCCAATGTCAGAAAACTTTTGCTGAGAGATCTTGTCCTGAGAGTACTCCAATCCCATCAAGTCCATAAAATCCAAGAAATTCAATGTTGATACCTTTTGTTTGATATGATCTTCACCAAAACAAATATTTATTAAAACCGTCGTTCAGAAAGATCCATTGGTCTCTGATAGCAAAACTATAATTACGAGTGCATTCTACTTGATCGAATGAACATGTCTGCCTCTTACATCAAGTGATTTAGTAGAGAATTGGTTGAGATACTGACCTTCGAACACATCCCCTTTTTTCCGTAGTTTGCGGCAAGCCTCTCTCCGAGATGCTCCGGCTTGCCGGACCGGAGACAGGCTTGCTCCGAACCTAAGAAATTGCTGATTATTAATCGTAACGAAGCACGTGGAATAGAACATCCCAAAAGGGAAAGCCTAGACCGTGGGGAAGGCTTGAAATCAAACATGGCCAATGTTGATGTGAGCCTGTCAAGCAAACAGGTGCAACATTTGGAGCATCAGGGAGGGCCCAGACCGAAACTTTTTGATGGGCTGTGCATGAACTATGAGGTCATAGATTGGCTGTTTTGAGTTCAGAGTGATGGGATCAATTGTTGCTCCATAAGGATGATCAAAATAGTGTTTAAAGGCCGGAAAATGCCGGAAAATGCAATATTAAATAATTAAATCCCAAGATATTAGAAACCTGGAATGGCCCCAATCACACTGGGACAATGCATTATTGACCGCTTGACCAGTGGTCAAAGACTGACAATAATGCAACGGCCCCGCCAGTCACCACAGGGTGCATTGCATTATTGGTACGTCTACTACACTGGGTACGTGGGTACACACTCCCGGGCCGCCCTAGGGCCCTACCAGATGTTGAACTTGAACTAGGACGAATAGCAGCTTGTGGGTCGCGTGAATCCAAGGGAAGCACCTTTTATCTCGGTCTAACGGGCAAATCATCTACAGGGTTGGGCATGTCAAGGGATGGGGTGAAATAAACGGGAGGTGTTGTTTCAACTATAAGAAAGGCCCGGGCAGTTAGACAGCACGGCCAGAAATAGCCAAAGGTCTTCCACGTACAATACTATTTCGGACTGGCTAGTTGGCCACCTTGACATTTCGAGGCCACGCTCGATGGTACCATTGCTCAGATTCAGTCCTTATGGTGGCAGAACGATGGTACATATCCTATGAATAAATTGAAGTGCTGGTCACAAATTTAAACGGTATGACGGATGCAATGAATATTTTCTTGGCTGCCACCCAACAAACGTAAATACCTAGGTAGTTGGCCACCCTGCCAAATAAGCCACAGACGTCCAGTCAGACGGCCGAATCATTCAGGAATCATTTATATTGATCCAATGCAGTATTCCGAGTAGTCAGAGTCTGCGTACCTCCTATGGCACGGGTATAAAAACCTGGTTTTAATGGGATCAGGATGATGTAAATCAGGCTCACCAGCAATCTGCGTGTTGTGTGAGAGATACGGCCGCGGGGCAGCAGAGACAACTGCTTGGTGGGCCAATGTAAGGTCTTGGGATGTACCCGCATCAAGGTTTTGGCCCCCGGAGGCCTCCTCTCATAAAAAATCTGAATGTCCAGGACACCGAAATAGGGTGGTTTGATGCATCGCGGTGAGAAAGGAAGAACACGAGTAAAATCCTGAAGCACGTACTCAGAGGACCCTTTCCTTAGGATTACATCCCCTGCCAAGATTCAGACGGGCAGTGTTGCAGGATCATCCAATACGGCGGTGACCCATCTGGAACCAATCACAACGGAAGGATGGACTTTGCCGGTGCCGAGCTCAGGTAAGTACATTGTGGCCCCATTCTGAGGATGGTAGGTTGAGGCCCCACATCGGGAGCAGAATGAGCCCTGGAGCTCCTGGATTGAGGAAGAACTGGTCGAGAACGAGCCATCGCGACAGCTAAGAAAATGATGTTCACACGGCTCGGACCGCGATACGACTTGCCTGATCACGTGGTAGGAGGAGGAGGAATAGTGGCAGGAAGAATGTCGAAGAGAAAGAGGGGCGAGTGAGCAGCCGGTGATCATTGATGACAGTTTCAAACTGTCATCAAGTGCCGGTTATTAAAGGGCTCTGTAATTTACAACCCAAAAATTACATGTAAATTACATGTAATTTACATTTTTTACTAGGGACCTCCAGTTTGGGATGTAATTTTTGTAAATTTCTAAAAATCCTCTGGGATCTTCCTGCCAGCTTCCAGCTCACTCCCACAGGCCAGTTGTTGCTTCTGGAGTGCTATATGTTCAAAAAGCTTTGGGCGAGTCTTTCCAGCGGCAGAACTGCCATCTAGTATGATCTGAGGGATGATTTCGATGATCAGGAATATCCATATGGTGTTATATACCGAGCCGGGGTGGACCCGAAGAGTAAATGGCCGAGGGACCGGAGGCTCCGGTATGTCGGAGCGTCGGAGAGCCGGAGGGTCCGGAACGTATACGAAGGAGTATCACAACACCACAGGGGGTCAAGGGTGAATGACTACCCTAACCGGCAGGTACCCAATAGAGGAAGACAAGTCGGAGTAACGGAAGGAACCGGAGAGGACGGAGACGACTCAGTGCAAGGAAAGTGAGCCAAGCAACGTCAATTATCAATCTGACGTACAGGACATATTAAAGACATATTTATACTAAGTATCTAATTGTATTCCATAAAAGGAAGGAGAGTGGTTCTTAACAATAAGTCAAGTCAGATGGACTGATGAGAAGTCGTATGACAATAAGTGAAAAGAAAGGAAGACGGATAAACGGGAAACGCTCAGTAATCCTTCATTGCGTAAAAACCCGATGGTACCGGATGGTCCGGAGGCTCCGGTAATATACCGGAGCCTCGGAACCTTCCGGAGCTACCGGAAGGTTGACGAGAAGACTGGGGATGTTGCATGGATATAACATATGGTCATACCACTCTCGAGGAGGATGAGGACAACTCGGAAAGCCAGGAAGGGACAGATTCATTTGATGTGTCTCCTCTCGCCATCAAAGTACTTGTCAACCCGCCCTTGTGGCTCGTCTAACCGCCGAAAATACGACCAAGCCATCTGCGGGCACTTCCACCGCCCGCAGCACCCCAGCTAGACTCCTCAGACAGCATAGTGGACTGCCAGCAGTGTGTCCTGGGGCAAGAATGATGGTGGATGGTAAAATTTACACGTAATTTACATAGTTTACAAACTTTACATCCATTTTTTACTGTAAATTGCAGTAAAAAAATTGGGCCTGCAGCGCTGTAAATTACAAGCCCTTTATAAGATACCAGACCCCCCCTGAATTGATACCGTAAATTTCATCCGGGATTGGATATAATACCCAGCCCTAACATTGTCAGTTTGGGAAGACGAGACTGATGGGAACAGCTTGCTTGACAACGAAAAGAAATGAATCGTCGGCATCGGTAGCACAATACAATGGCATCGAAGCGGGCACAAGGATGGAAAAGGCGAAACTCTATGAGAACGGCTGGTAAGTACATATCCGAAGGAACAAATCAAAAAAGAAAAGTACCCTCCGAAAAAAAAAATTGAACTCGAGAAAGGAAGCAAAGAGGAGCACCTATTACTCAGTAGTAATTTGTGATAGCAAAGTATGTACTTAGTAATGTCCAGAGCGAAACGTAAAACACTCGTGCCATGAAAGCGTCAGCACAGTCATCACATACTGAGCGAAAAAGGAAAGGAGCACAGTCAGCAGAAAACCAAAAATCATAATAACGCTGATGCTTCACCTATATAAGGCAATTCGGACTACCCTATTGGAAAACGTTCCAACACAGTACAATGACGTGTGTCAAAAAAAAGTAAGCATTTTGGCGGAGAAACAAGAAACAAAGAACGAGTCTAAAAATAAATTTTTAGGACTCGTAATCGTATATTCACTTCAACGCTGTCTATTATGGGGCAGATGTCTCAAAAATGCTGTTTCTGGAAAAATTCTGATTTTGAACGGAATTACCTTGCTCGTCAAGGTCTCTCCACCCTCATCATTGGTCCACTTTTCAACTCACCCGATGATCCGATTTTACCCGCTGATGATTACATGTCTTTGATTACACACCTCCAAGTCACTGCAACGGACGGTGGCTCCGATGAAAGATGCACGCTTTTGGTGGAGCAGGTCAACTTTAAATTGTTATGGGGACTCATTGGAAAAATAGATAAATCCCGCCACCGAGCCCGAATTTTCTTGGGTTTCTTGTATTTACCATGTTTGGGGCACAAGGTACATGTCATAATGCATACTTGCAAAACCTTCCCAAGAGCAAGGTCCCTGCCGGCGCTTCCTAGTTACTGTCTTTTATCGACATTTTTGGCCAATTCGTGAATCCCATAAATTGAGAAGAAATTATTGGCGGAGTCCCCGACTTTTGGTGACGCGTGACTGTTGAATTGAAGGAGAAAAGACAGTATTAAAGAATTACTTACCTGGCTGCGCCGTGGATGAGCGCGAGGATGTGCATTACGGATTCCATTTGTTCCGGCTTGCAGGTGACCTACCTGCTCCAATAGCCCATGGACACCTTTCTTCCTTCTTTGCATTCCTTTCCTGAAACCTCGGATGTATAAATAATAATGATAGTGGATCGGAGACTCGGAGGTACTAGGTCGCCATGTCGCGGCGCACTTACAGCATATTTTTAGGGGGCTCTCAATTAATGAAAGATCCAATTACCAGCCATCTCCAGCCATCGTACATCACACCGGTTGCGACAGCAGTAGATTGTACCATAGGTTGAAGGGTATGCTTTTAGAATCTCCCACACCCGGTCTCTTCATCACCCCCGATACGTGTCATTCCAAATCATGATAAACCCGAGCGAAGGAAGCGCTTCGTTTGTCAAGCTAACCTAGCTGGCAACAGAATGTGTCTGGACGGAGGAGAATACCAAGTCCATCTGAGGAGTCTCCGAGCCCTGCGTCTCCCGGCGGTTCAGACCCACTCGGACTATGATCAAGGTCGGCACGATGTTCTGGATCATCCCTCATCAGTAACACTCAGAAGACCCGGAGTGATGGGATACTTGCGACGATTTGGGGAATGGCACCGACGGCGATGTTTTGGACAATAGTCTGAAAGGCGCCCGTGTCAGTGCAATGTGCGCAAATGTCAAGACAGATTCGCACTTGGTGGACCACTCCTGATACTATGTATACGATGACACAGAGTGAGTAGATGGCGCCGGATTCTAAACTTTGGCCCGTATCAAATGATGCGAGAGAACTGAGATATGTGGGGCGTACAGCATAGCAACAGCAGTGTCATAGCTCCGTGGGCGGCTGGGATCCAGCAAGCTGGTGCGTTCTTGCCGGCCAACCCACCATATCCGACACCATTAAGATAATCGGAACAATGAGAACGATTCAGCACCTGTTAACGATGTTAGCATGAGATTCGTGGCCCCCGAGAAGATGAAAGCGATTTTTGCTGTGAACAGCGATTCAGATAGATAGTCATTTTGAACTGAACCGATGTAGCCAAGTACTGTAAATCACATCTAGTCTTCAAACGGTCGTATAAGTTGATGACTTACTTGTCGTACAGGTGAGCATAGCGATTGGGAGAATCACGATATAGATTACACGTCCCCAGACGACATAACATCGATAAATCTAGTCCACATCGTCAGACATCGTCAGGGAGAATAAACCACGAATAATCTGACTTACGAACAGGCCGTCAGCGAATGCGCTGTGGAGTCGCCGTTAAAGACGCTGGTCGAAATAATATTAGTGGGACTCACTTGTTGGTGAGTAGCAGGATATATTGAGCGAAAACCACTCGGCTGCGGATCAGAGAAGCTCGTGATAGCGCGTGTCCCTCCACCACCAGCCGTACCATCCACAGGGAAACGGCGGCAATGACCCCATGTAACACAACCTGAATCGTGGCGAAACAAAGCATTGCCAAAGTGAAAGCGATCAGGTAGCGGCCACCGGAGACCCTATCTTGGTGCAACAGCCACAGGGACAATATAAACATCACAAGATATAGCACTGGGAGGTTCAGTTAGTCCGTGGAAAGGTCGCAAAGGGGGGACGCCACTGTAGAGGACGAGCGAAATCTATGTCGAAAATTAGTATATTTTCGGAGGGCGATGCACACACGGTCCATACCGCCGCTTCGTACAAGGTCCCCATTGCCAGGCTCCAATAGGGCGGAAAATCTGACTCCATGCGAACGCCAGATTGAGGTTCGGGAAGAGAGAACTGGGGAATCAGTCACCACAGAGCTGTGTTACACCGCAGCATCTGAAGGAACGCTGTCACCGAAGCCAATCAGCGACGGGACAGGAGTGGGAGGCTATTGCTGAATGGTTTCGAACGACTTGACAGTCAGTTGGTTGACACGGATAATCCCGAATTTGTCTCGGGAAACTTGCGATGATAGATAGGGTTATCAGCCCGCGACAACGCCCAGTCTCGTAATCGCGTCTGAATTAGCATTGGCGTCAATGTAAAATCTACCGGAGAAATCAGATGGGAGCAGAAGTAGCGGACTACGTTGGGAAGGAGTCGGCGCCTGGGCAGCGCCGATGTACTCAAAATCGGGTTGAGGCCGCCCGCCTGTTGGTTCGAGGTTTCCTGAGTTCTGCCGACAAAATGGCGCTGGAAATGTCGAGCGCCAATTCTAGAGAACGCCACCGGGGACGGTAGGAAAAGCAGAACAGAGACAGCAATAGTCCGCGATGAGGAATGGAACAGAAGAGGAATAGGATGAGTATGTGTAAAGCAAAATGAACGCACATGACGAGATGCCCGCACACGGAGACAAGTACAGATTCACATTATCACCGTGGATTTGGACGTCTCCCTTCACCCGCATTCGGTCGGAGCCACATTATTTCCGGACAAGTTGAGGACCAGACGCCGGGTAAGAAGGAGCAAGAATATTTGGTCGTTCTTATACAGACTAAAATTGAATGTAGGCCGGATCCGTGACCTGGGTGTACCGGTCTAGTAAGTGATAAACATCGCAGATACGATCTTGAGAATTTCTAGAGAAATCGACCGAGTCTTTCGGACAAATAAAAGTTGATGGATTTCGATGATGATGGCCACAAATCGTTATAGAAAGTGGACAAAGAGAGCAGCAGGGGAGGACTTGGTGATAGGTTGTTGGATATTGACGGTGACGAGAGAGAGAAGGGAACTGAGTTGGGGGCGCGAATTTGAAGGGGGAAAAGCAGGCGGGTGCCAATCCGACATATAGTCTGCGAGTGTAAACGCTGGACCCTGAACAGGCAATTGAGTGAATGCGGTGGACATACAACGTCGACCGTGCCCAATACCGCAACAAGATCCACGGGCCCACCCGAATCCATCCCGTGGAAGTCTGTGTGATGTGCTGAGGGCGCGCGTTCGAGATGATCATGGTCTTGATCCCAAACTGATCCCGGGCCAACGCTCAGGTCAAGCCTAGATTTTACGACAGACGAAAGGCCAGGAGGAAGTCAAAGGAAGATCGGCCATCTTGTGCGGAAGTCGGGGTAGAACTTTGAGATCATGGCGATTCCGGGACAGCGGAAGTCCATTTTGGGAAATGATCGATTTCCGGTCCCGCTTTCTTCCGTGCCACGACAACCACAAGCCGGCGCATCGCTAGACTCTAAACCCATACTTGACGGATGTGGTACTCTCCCTGGCGGTTAAAGGTACCTATCTCCGGAAGGTTTTGGCAGAACCGTTCCCAAGCTGATACGGCTGATCGTCCAAACTCCATCGAATTCACTGCCGCTTTTGTCCCATACCGTGACACACGCGGTCCTCTTGTCCTGCTACGGGTAACATTGTCCCCCGCACAGCCCTGCGTGCTGTAGTCAAGAAGATCTGACTACGTTGGCGGAGACGTACGGAAGTATTAAATTGGCAGACATTGGCTCGAGACGGAGGCAGATACTTTTTTTTGGCCTACCTTGATAGTCCTGGATCGCTCCGTTCTGTATCTGTTTCCGTCATCAAACAATCATACACACGAAGTGCTAACCAAATCTCGAGCGTTTCACTAGCGCCTGTGCAACCTGTGGCTGGGTATACAAAAAAATTACGCGGTGGAATCGGGCGGCGCTTGTACCTTCTTGTGCCCCAAAATCGCGCCTCTAGTACTGGTTTCATCCAGCAGGGCGGGTGTGAAGGTTCACTGTTGAACAACAGCCCTGTGACGAGTATCTGTCGAGGGTAAATGTAGCGCGTCAAGAATCAACGCCGACACTGCTTTGGCAAGCCGCGGTATGAGTGATCGGAACTCGACTAGAACTTAAATCAATTGAAGCATTATCTTTGTATTATATAGAGAGATTTTCTGCTGCGGTATAACTATAAGGAGTGGTTTGGGTGATAAGCATCTTTTCTTTCCCACTTTCCAAGATGCTGCGCCAGCCCACAGCTCTCGAAAGCCGTATCAACAGGCTCATCAGTGGCCTGGGACCAGCCACGGAACTCCTGGATGAGCTTAACGACGCCTTCGGGACTCCATTCATCCAAGCAATTTTAAACACAACCCGCTCGTGATCACTGCAGTTCGGGTAACAAGTTTGTGATCCTTCTCCCGCCGCCACAAATTCAACGCTGAGGTATCAGAACGCGAAGAAGAACAAAGAAGAATACATTCAGCTGTTGCAACACATTTTTAGACTCGTTACCAGTCTGCCCCGGCAATTCTAAGTGGCGAGCACTTTGCCGTAGGCAGACTGGTACATCTCGGATCAAGCAATTGGCCTGGGCCTGAGTTTGAAATATTTGGCGGGTGCCGATGATCGGCATCGGTTCCTTCGGTCCGGTGATTAACTTTCTCAATTAAACCAGGCATAGGTATCTCGTTTCTCAAGGCAACAATTAGAAATTCTGAAGAGACAGAAATGTAGCTGTGGATGATTCGTCTAGATCTTACACTTGGACGAAGATAAAATACTAAGATTTGAGTCCGGTATAGGCAAGAAGGAAATTTTTCAAACTCAGGCCCAGCCCAAGTGATCGAGCCGAGAAGTAATAGTCTGCCTACGGCAAAGTGCTCGCCACTTAGTATTGCCGTCTTTAGGGCAGACTGGTGACGAGTCTAACACATTTTTATCAGGTGCTCTATGGTATCGTTACCGCTCATATCAAGTCAGAGACCGCCGGAAATCTTCCGCCGACCACTCTAGCCCATGTCAGAAGATTTACGCAATAATTTTTTGGTTTTATCTGGATCTTGCGCATATGGCTAATGTCGAGCAGAACTGTCCAAAAGATACATACTTTTCTTGAAATGCAGCAGGATGGAAACAGAATCAAGAATTTCTTCTGCCAGAGCGAAATGGCTGCCTTACTCAAGGATTGTCGGACAGGGATCCAGGAGGCTTTGAAAATGTTCAAGGTATCTCTTTTTCTCCGGGAATCTGTGACTCAAATACAATCAGATTCAATCAGGGGCCACACAGGTGGCTGACATTGAGGCGCAGAGAAATGCGGACACTGCACAAGGAACTCCTTGAATTGATTTCAAATCTTTCGGATGATGGGTCGGACAGGGTTTCCTCTGTGCGTGACTCCTCTTCTCGCCTTGAGTCTGCGTTGCGAAACCAACAATATTCCATGGTCGTGGCCGAGAACAGGAGTTGATCCTCCAGATGCTGGCCCAGGGATCTGCCAGGATTGTAATTCTAGGTCCAGGGGGCATGGGAAAGACCTGTCTCGCAAGAACGGTGCTCCACCATCCGGATGTCGTCACAAAATACGAGCACCGCTTCTTTGTGGCCTGTGATACAGCTAGCACTAGCATCGAATAGCTGCGCTGATTGGGGCCCATCTAGGTCTGAAGCCTGGTAAAAACCTTACAAAACCGGTTGTCCGATCCCTTTCCGGGAAATTGACTTGTCTATTGATCCTGGACAACTTAGAAACAACCTGGGAGCCAGTATCCTCTCGCGGTGTGTCTACTAATCCCTCTCCCGTTCCATCTTCTCATCGCTTCGATATTAGCGGGCTTTCCAGCTTCACATCCGGATGGCCGCCGGCCTCCTCACTGTCAACGCAGTCCTTGAACCTGCCGATGAGTACATCGACCACTACGACAAACGCTTCAACGAGTCGGCAGATATGGAGGGTCTCATGCGCCAGATTATTTCGGAAGCAAAGAAGCCAAACAAAGACGCGCAAAAGCGCGCGGAGAGGCTCATACGTGACGCGAAGGTCATTGCGAAGGGGGACGACGGGGAGTCGGGGCATTACGGTCAGATTGCGAAGGACATTGCGACGATGCATGCAGAGCACATTGCATTTTTCTACTCCGCCGTCACCCGGGCTGGGCTCAAGACCTTTCATCCTGATGTTTTCGGTCCAACTCACTCGACATACAACCAGCTGCACCGGCATTTGGCCGTATCGACTTTCGAGCTATCGCAGGTTGGTACGGTTACACAGCTTTGAATGTTTCCTTGACCATCGCCCACAATTATCACCTGCTCTCCGAAATGTACGACAATTTCATGTTCGGCACTGTGAAGGCATACAGCCGCAAGGAGAACAACTCACCTGGGAGCCTCTCGAAAGCGCTCGGCCAATCGAATGCTGATAAACGGCGTGCTCGGGTGCGTCTGACTCTGACTTGCATATTTGTATTGTGGTTTACTTACTGCATAGCAGCTCTGCGAGAGGCGGTACAAGGAGGCGAAATCCAGAGGCTTCCGCAAGCCTGTGCTGCGCTTGGTGAAGGCGAAGGCTGCTCACTCAGACGATGAGCGGCCTCCTGGTGGCGATTCGAAGAAAAACAGGGGCCTCAACATCTGCACGAAGGATGGCCGTAGAGGCATCGTCACTGCCTTCGTTCGCGAGCTTGATGGCACCATCAAGAAACGAATGGAACGCAATCCAAACCGCAACCAGAGGTGTGTTCCAGCTGTTCATAAGCATACTCGTCACTCATATTTCACAGGGTTCCAGAGACGCGAACAGTAACCGACCCACCGACACCATCCTCCACGCTATCCCGAGTGGTGTCCCAATCGACTTCTTCGACCCAAAGTTTTTCAACGAGGAATTGGATACTCGGGAAAAAGCAATGTATATCAACACTGGAGTCGCCTTCCCAGTCGCCAAATTCTGTGACGACCAGAATGTCGCCAAGTGGGCCAAAATGCCGGCGAAAGAGTTTATGGAAAAGTTTGGAAACAATGTTCTTGCGCAATACAACCTGCCCACGCCCGAGGAAATTGCAGCACTTGGGTTGGAGAAAGATGGCGATGAGGGTGATGATTCTGATGACGAGTCGACTGACTTGGAGGATACCGACGAGGAGGACGAGGAGATGCACGAGTAGTTTGAGCTCTCACCTGATTCTGTTTCCTGCCGTTATGCTTGCCTCCTTCTCTCTCTAGATGTGTTTGGAATATCAATGTTTCCTTCACTGTTATCAGCACAGCTTTGAGGCCGACTTCCTGGACAAGTTCTCTTTGACCAACTTTGCGACACCTAGCAACTTATTGATGAACTGTGAATATTCCCAAACCTCGTGAACTTATGTTCTGCTGACTGAATGTATGCTTATGTGGGTGGAAACACATTTGGCCGAGAACTCAAAGGGGCTGTTAAATGAATGAGATCTGAAGCTGTTGGCTTATGCTATACATTAAAATGGACTTTTTATAGCTTGTTGGAATAGTGTGCCAACATACAAGTTCTGCGGTGGCACCTAATCTAATGATTTCTGCCGAAATGATCAGAGGGCCAAACACGAACACATTGATCTTCCAAAGGTTTTTCGCTAGCAATTCCAAAGGGAAACCCACCTTGAAAAATAATTAGGCCATTCAGAAACATGCTACCAATCCCTGAAAAAAAAATCAGACGCCCTTGTGTTCTGAAATGCGACGCCCGAGTACAACATGATCAGAGGGCCAAACACCAACACATTGATCTTCTAAAGGTTTTTCGCAGACAATTCCAAAGGACAACCCACCCTCAAAAAAAAAATATGGTATGCAGGGACATGCCACCAAGGCCTGAAAAAAAAAATTTGGACGCCCTTGTGCTCTTTAATGGAACACAATCCAATGGCAAAATTAATGTATGAAAGTATTCGAACGTTGGATCTCCGCTTTAAAAAACCCACTCTTCACAGGCTTAGGTATTACAGAAGGTGGTGTCCATCTCAGAGTTACCCAGTCGCCAGTTGCGTGGGGGTGGTTCTGAGACACACTCGTGTTGTTTGCTCGTGCTACGTAACACGTGATCGTAGAGACATTGGGGTCAGGGAGTCATTTCGTATAAAATAAACCCTCAGGTGCCTCTTGTGTTACACCTCATGTCTGGTACACTCAATATATATTGATACAATATTCAGTGCTCACAGCAGTGGGAGGCCGAAATCATTTCGGGCATCATCGGATAACCGGATCCGGATATCAAAATCTCCGAAATTAACCTCGACCATCCTGCCTACCGTAGTTGGCGTATGGTGCAGGCACGGGCGTCCGGAGGGAGCCACAGGCAACTGCTGGGCATGGGAACATGACGAGGGTGAGGGTGGCCCGAATTGTCCCACTTATTGCCGATCTACCTGCTGCACGTGAGGCAGGGGGCTTTCTGTCCCATGCTGCGATACAGTACTGCTGGTTCTGTCTTCTGACTAGCGATGAGAATCATCGGCTCGATCATTTAGCATGGCACTACCGCACTGCCAAAGCCTGGAAGAAGCTAGAGAGTATTGCAGACCGCAACAAAAAATCCAAAGAGACTGGTGTACGATGGAGCTCACCACATCTTATGCCCCATTGGGATCCTGTGAAACATACTATCCTTGGATTTATGCACAATTGGCTAGAAGGTGCACTTGAGCACAAGCTAGTATAGGCCAAACAATCCAGAAGGCAAAGGAGTTACTAGAGATCAAAGACTATGAGGACTACAATGAGGAAGACGGTTCTGAAGCTCGAACAGAACTTAGCAGCTTATTAAATGATAACCTGAATGATCCGGATGAGCTAGAGAGCTTACGCGATTCTCTTGCTTCCTTTGGCTCTGCAACTCCAGTTCCAAGCTCAGTTGATTTTGAGAGGGAGGAGGACTGGGAGGATGAGGATGAGGACATGGACGATAGCACCGAGTATGGTGACACCGCAGTTTACGGCAACTTCCAGATTCCAAAAGATGCACTGGCAAAAATACACGCCTGTATCAAGGAGGTCTCCCTTCCAACATGGGTTACTCGGCTACCGGAAAATCTTGGGGAGAAGAAGCATGGGAAACTGAAGGCTGAACAATTTCTTACCTTATTTACAGCAATCTTGCCGTTGGTTATCCCAGAGACAAAACTAGCTGAGGACAAGGCAACAAGTGAAGCTATGCAGGATGGCTTCTATGATCTTGTGGCAGCAACAAACATTATCTCCTCCTTCGAGGCTTCTGACTCGGAGGCAGAGGCGTTCACTGAACATTATGTCTCTTGGCGCAAGCATATTCAAAGAACATACCCTGATTGTCCAGAGCCTCCGAACCTTCACTATGCCATGCACAACGAGCCAATCCTTAAGTATTGGGGTCCAATGGCTGGTTTGAATGAGTTTTGGGGTGAAAGGTTGAATGGTATGCTACAACGAATCAAGACAAACCGCCATCGTTGTGAGTTTGTCTCTAAATTTGTGTTATGGTGGCCTGATTTCATGTTATAGATGATATGGACTTCACAATGCTACGCCAAATGGCACGCCGCTGCCGGCTTCTGGCATACCTTCATAATTCGGAATTCACAGATCCAGTCTTGAAAGCATTTGCAGACATCCTTGATGTAAAAGATACCACAAAGCCAAAGAAACCTGAAGAACTCGATGATTTTGCAGTGGCCCTGTATCTCTCCAAAGCTCCCAAGATGTCAGCACAGGAGTGCAAAGCAATCTTGGCCTATCTCAACTCTTCTGGTGAAATAAGTCTTAGCTGGCTGAGTTATCCGGATCAGGTGATGGTCCTCCCACCAAATGCCAAACGTCTCAGAGAGTACCATGAGAATCGGCGGACATACAGCCGTCATTCCTCACACAATGCAAACAGCCTGATTCAGTTTCGCAAGCCCAATACAGATGAGGCTCCAATCACAGGAGTCATCCGCACCATTCTGGAGGTACCTATCCGTAAGTTCCTGAGAAAATTTATCCTTGTGGCACCTGATCGTCTTATTGATATCCACAACACACCATACACAAAATATCCTCGGCTGATGACGTCTTTGGTCGAGGTTGAACCTTACAAGACCTTGATGGTCATTGAGCCGAAACATGTCATTACCCATCTCGCCTCGTGGATAAGACCTTCGCAGACTTATTCGGGCATCCACAAACGATTCAGGGTAGTTTGTTGGGCACTCGGTAGAGGTCGTAAATAAATTATGTGTATTCTTGGTCTTAAATATGATATATGTCTAACAACTGAGCACAGAATGGTTCATATTATTATTGAGCGGATATAGCTTAGCATGCGGGAAGTCTTTCCCCAATTTGTACACCGAGATCACGCCGCTGTCATACCGGCCCGATGTGAAAGCCGGAAATAAATGACAGGCCATGTCAAGTGTGGGACCAAGACAGCACGAGGATGCAGCAAAGACTCAGCACATGCCACTGGGTTGCCGTTATGACAGATGCCCGCTGTTTTGCCCCCTGTGTAAGGGAAGAGAAGTTTTGCAGATGTGTGGAGTGTCTCATGGCGAAGTTGATCAGGTTCTCACCACTGCCGGGGCAGAGATTCATCTGCTGAAATCTGAATATGCCGAGGCTAGAATCATCCAGATTTATAAAGAGACATCTGCAGACCAAAATATCATTGGCCATGTCTATGTTGTGCTAAGTGTTGCACAGATTGATAGAGATCGGTGGGAGAGAACCCGATGCACAGTATGGTTTGTCTAGGGCCAGGGAACTATTCCAAAGGGTCTCGTATCTTGATGGGGTGAAGAGCTGTGACATGATTTTGGCAGAATTATATCTGAAGGAAGGGGAGATTTTGACAGCAAAGAACAGCTTCCAAAAACTGAAGCAGTGGTTCTGGGTAGGAGATGCTGAATGTTCATTTTATTGCCTGGAGAGAATAGCAGACATTACCCATTGATCATGATTGGGCATCCATATATTATGCCACAGTCTACTTGTCTTTGGCAAAGAAATCACAAGATAAATTGGCACTGAACAAGGCACTCCACTGTCTTGGAGACATCTTCCTTGCTAATGGAGATGAGGTAACCGTTGAAAGCTTCTTCAATGTTGCATTGGATGGGTCCACAGACATGGATGTTCACCGCAGCAAAGCAGAATGCATGCTACGTCCGGGGGATCTTGCACAGAAGTATGGAGATTTAGGTTGAGCTGAAGAATTGTAGAGGGAGGCCCACCCACTGTTTAAATGGTCCATGCAAACCACAGAAGTTCAAAAAATTGACAGTTGGCTGGCCCTCATTGAACAAATGTCTACTGTGGCTCGTATTAAAAATTTAGACATGGCTTGACCCACACAATCTGCACCGGACCTGTGGGGGAATTTGACATTGAAGGGTATGAAACTGTAGTAGATAACAACGGCAGCATTGCTTTTTTGCAGGTACTCTATATGGTGTCTTTTTTATTACTTTGATTTATAATACACATTGAGAGTTTTGATGCGAGGTGTCTGAGAAATTTCCTTTGTCTGTCTTGGAAATGATGTGTCATTAACCACTTCGCTGGATGGCCCTTAGTATAAATACCAGCGATCCTTGGCCTTTACTTTACTTTATACTACGTGCAAAATTGTGTCTATATATCTTGTTCAAAGTTAGCGTGAAGTCTGGAGTACGAATCCTAATACTGATAATTGTCAAGCCCTGAGAAATACATCATTCAATGAATGTAATGATCAACCTAACTTGACCCTGCTTCCACCAATGGCCTCGTAGATTGGTGGTAGATTGTTCTCATTTGTAGGCGAACACATTATGATGGACTGCAACCCAGGGCACCAAGTCATTCAATTCTCGTCTTTCTCTGGTGGACTTTCTTCCTGGTTCTTGGCCCACCTTTCAATCTGGACACAATGCCCTCGTAGGTCAGTGGTATGTAGATCATCCTCCGATCCTGGTTAACTGGTCGACTCAGGTTAATTGGTCGATCGGCAGATCGGTCGATCCTGCCCAACCGTCGACTCTGGTTAACCCGTAGACTCGTCACCAGCCTGCTCTATGGCATTTGAGGTACTGCAAGCAGTTTACCATAGGCAGACTGGTACATCTCAGAATGATCAGTTGGCCTGCGCGCGGAGTTTGAACTCCTTCTGGCCTGTTTTGACCTCAATTTACGCCAAATGTCTAGACTCAAAAGGGTAGAAGAAACCTAATAGCCAATGACTTGAAATCTGTCTCTTTATAATTTTCACTAGGCTTCTCAGGACAATGCACAAAACCTTCAAATTTACTTGGGAATTGATGGCACCCGCGAAAGTGATTTGATGGCCGTGATCGGCCCCACTCAAAATTTCAAACTCCTCGCTCAGCCCAATTGCTTGACCCGAGTTGTACCAGTCTGCCTGCGGCAAAGTGCTTGCACTAAAAAATGCCACAATAGCAGACTGGTAACGAGTCTAGTTAACCCGTTGATCCTGGTTAATCGGACGATTTGTTCTCAGTGGTCCAATTACTGCATATGGTCAATTACGATAGCATATACATTTCTGCATAACAATCCTGCCAGCATATATCACCCATATTGCAGGCCGGTTGAGACCGCGGTTGACTGCGGTTAACTGGTGGTTAACCGGCGGATGCAAGAACACGCTTTGATTAACGAAAGCTAAGCGGGTAACGCCACACAGTGATCCTTATTTGGTTGATCGCGCACGGACCTCCGCGCGGGCTGCGGCGGTGACTTTGCAGTGTTGCAGGACCCTGTGCATATCTTCTGTGTTTGCTGCGTGCAAGGCTCTCGTTGCAACTCGGGATCGAGAGTCCGACCAAGAAATGCCATCCCTACGCGCTCGGGCGCTTCTGCCACGGTATCCAAGGTGTCGTCAATTCGGCGATGCGTTTTCGACGCGCACTGATCGGTCCTCGGACCTGCGCCTCAGCTCTGATGCTTTGCGGCGTCCTCTGCACTATTGTGCTCTAGAATCCTGAGCAAATCCCGAGTGCTGATTGTGAGTGCGCTCAGGGCTTGCGTCCCCTCCTCCTCCACCCGCGCTCCACAGCAGGGTAAAATCAGATTTTTCCACCAAGTATTGAATCAGAAACCAATTTCCGCAATGAGCTCGCACGAAAGTGGCCCGATCAATGATAGGTGAAAGAACGAAAAAGTCCGAACAGCCGGGGGAAAAGCCGAAAAGCCCGGGCAAAACGACGTGTGATTTTTCTGAGGGGAGGAAGGCGGGGGTACAGTACGATGAAGAGGAAGCACATGCTCACCATTTATGGCGAACAGAGCAGAGAACGCGGGGTTCAAAGCGAAGGACAGGTCGAGCGGCGTGTTGATACGGAAGTCGAAGTATTTCAAGTCGAAAGAAGATGATGGCCCCCTGAATGCGATGCATCGAGACGACGCCAAAAGATTAGCAATCCAAATGAACGCGAAGTGATCACCAGCTACACCTTGCTAGATCGGATGTACCAGGAACACCGTAAACGTAACGACTTAGAGTCAAACCGAAAACTGAGTGCCGACTTCAGGGTTTACTATCAGTGACCGGGATCCGAGCCACCTAAGCACTTTCGGCCTCGTGCACGGGCATGGTGGAATGTAGGTACTTGGTTAGGCCCTCTCAGAGGAAGGTAGGCATCTTAAGAGTAACTTAGGATATTTTAGAGAATTTATTGGGAGTGATTTAAGGCCGCACCGAATTCTTTTCGGCCAGTACCCCAAAAAGGCAATAAACGGCCTAACGAGCCACCCCGCTAAATCGTTCGTTGGCATCCATCGTATTGAGCCCAGTGCATTCAAAGCGAGTCGAGGGGTTAATATACACAATTCTATACATTCAAAACATATGTACAATACCTACAGGTGCCATAATTATTTGCCATTCTGGGCATGGAGGATGGGAGAAATCACGTGTGAACGAAATGACGCGCAGTGCAGAACATAGAGAGCAGATCTGGGCAAAATTGAGTTTCTGAAGGTTATATAGGATGTATAGGGACACACCCAATCACAATACACAACTGCTTCCCACCCGCAATCTGCCTAACAGGATCAGTTTTTATACTCCAGTGGAATCCGGTGGTTTGGTGTAGCCGCACGCAGTGGATGGCAAATGAGACAGCTATGACTCAGGTTGGAGTCGCCCCGGGTTGGAATTGATAGCAAGAATATGTATATCAAGTTGAAAGTCCGTAGCTCTGACGGGTGAATCGCCGCAGAGGGAGCGATAGTGCGTCACTTGAAATCGGGTCGAGCAACGATTGACTGGTCTACGAGCCAAAGGCAAGTCCGTGTCACGGATATGAGGCCTGTGATGTATTCTCCCAGATAGTGCGATGAAAAAGAGCCCCCAAACTTGCGAATCGGTGTAAAAATGGCGGAGAAACAAAAGGAGGAAGAGGGACAGATCCGCTCGGAGATAAGAAATGGCTGTTCACACGCCGCCCTCGGGAACAAACGGAGCACAGCTTTTGATCAACGCATCACTCGGGCCCAAAATTTGATATACACCATCCTGGAACATCGTACTCCATCGCACAAGCGCGAAATCGGATAATTATGAAGCGTACGGCCCGGAATATCCAAGTGGCTCGCTACCTAGTTTGGCTCGAAAGGCAGTCGGTGATAGTAAATATGACTAGAATTGGGCAGAAATCATTGCATAATTCCGTGAAAACAGCTACAAGCTATGCTCCAGGCAGGCAGACCAGAGCCTGGACGAGTATTTCTTTTCCGAACGCTAAACATGCAAATTTGCGTATCGAGTTTCAGGCACTGTACGACTCTGGCTTCCTATCTATCATGGAATTTTGGAGGTCAGCATGGCTTCCAGAACCTCAAATTCCACGCACAAGTCAGGCATGATATCGGTGAAGAATTCGACGAGCTTTGGCCAGAGGCATCAGGGCTTTGGCTTTCTGGGTGAGCAGGGACCGGGGTGCGTGCGCACCACCACCGTACTCCCCCAAGGAAAAACTTTTGAGAGAATGGAATCGTGGATGAGCGAGTGCCTCGTCAATCAATGCATAAGGAACGCGATCCATGTTTGAGACGGTATCCACCCTGCCCTCGTCTAAATCCACATTCAACTCTATTGCCAGGGTGAACAAGTTGGAAGAGGGCAGGGCGGATAACATGGTGAGGACACTCGATACGGGCTGGCAGTACAACTTGAGATGGCGAAGAGAGGTGGTATACTTGAGTATTCCAGATGGTTCTGTGAATGAGGCATGAGGTGGGAATAATAATTCAAAAGGAGATATTATTACCGTTGAAGCTTGCCCTGTGAGGCCAGATGGCCAGGAACTCCAACCTGCCGCCAAACCTCTGGAAGTAGGACACCAAAGAATCAGTGGTCGGGTTATCCCAATCCTCCGGATCCAGGAGAGTTAACGACTTGATTTGCAGGCCAACAGCGAGCGAGAGGAACCAAGCGAAGAGGATATCAGCTCCGTGCTTCACCTCTATATTCAGCGTCTGTAAGCACGGCGGGGATGACTGCGACAGCGGAATTTCCGCCTCAATTATGCGGCAGCTCTGGCCTTCCAGCTGGAAAGCACTGAGAGAAGGTAGGCATACTAGGATGTCGACTATCACGCGAAGTGACACTGCGCTTTTTTCGCACGGGCTTAACTTGAGACTGGAGAGGGAGACACAATGCGCCCCCAGGAATGGAAGATGGGTCCCTAGAAACAAATCCCATTCCTCGGTGCTGGAGCGAGGAAAGTAGAGTTCCAGATGGGTGAGACTGAGGCAGGTGCGGAGCCTCGACATGTCCTTCGAGGTCATGCCATTCCAGAATACCAAGCACAGATCTCGGGCGAGAGAAAGAAGGGATAAGGATGATGACTCGGCTTCGAGATCGAGGAGAGATCGAAGGCGAGATCCAAACAGTACCATGCTGGAAAAGACATGGAGTCGGCTACGCGGCAACCACTGCTTGCATACGAGCCCACACGTGGCGACGGAAATTGAAGGACGGCGCCATGCTCCCCGGTTGTGGTCTCGCTCTGAGTCGGCTACTTGATCAAGGACAAGATCGATGAGTTCCTGTGGAAATCTTTGCATGATGCCTAAACATATTTGTTGACCCTGATGTTCAAGCTGCCAGAGACATGCCACATACCTAGTGCTCTCCGAGTGACACGGGCGGCTGGCAAGCGAACGTAAGGGAAGAGAGAAGAGTCACGGTCACTATGACGTGACTGCCATCTTAGATATGCCTTTTAAGGAAATGGTGGGGATGGGGGCCAGTTGCCGGATCCCAACGCAAGCTGTGTGCGTACGCCGCCCAACGGCGCGGTTTGTCCGCTTTCTCGTCCGCCACAGGCCCAGCTTCTGCGGCACCTGGGCGGACACATACCATACCCTTCGTCTTCGGTGCTCTGTCCCCGCCGCCTCCGTCGTCGGCCCTCCGACCCTCCTACACCCGGCCCTCCGTCCCGCGTGTGTGCACGTCGTCTTCCGCCTGTCGAGATCGTACCCCGGCAGTGCCCAGATTATGGATGCCTAGATTTCGACCTACGTGCTTCGAGATGTGCCCAGGCCAACACATCTCCTGTGCCTCAATGATAATCCATCTTGTCTTCCACCTTCCACTCATTCGAGCTCTCGTCTCATAGGAAACCCGCCCTTGCGCTCCCTCGGATGATCTGTCGTCTTTGAGCGATGTTTAACCTGGGTCTAGGTACGTGTGCAGAGGCGCCGCGTATTCTGCCAACTGCCATCTCAAGCTTTCGGGCAGCTACCTCCGTCTTTGTCTGCGCTCTCCCACTTTTGTCCCTCTCGGGCCTTCGTGCGTCTTCTGACCAACGCGGACAGTGCACCTCTGACATTTCCCACAGTCGTTCAGGCACGCCGTCCACTGTGGGATGAAGGCAGCATTGGGAAGCGGGATACCGTCCCCGCTCTTCCGTCCTGGATCTGGCTCCCAGTCCCAGATCTCGGCACCAGCGCTCCCGCCCAGTCCGTCGCCTTCCTCAAAACATTCACCACCCCACCAGGGAAAACGCCACCGCCGCGCAGTTCGTCACCGCCGACAACAACTTTGCGCTGTGGACCAACGGCCAGCCGATCGGTGCCACCATCCCCGGAGAGAGCTGGAAGAACGTGCAAACCCTTAATGCGCAGCTGAATGACTCCACGAACACCTTCTCCGTTCTGGCGGCGAACTTTCCCGGCACCGCTGGAGGGAACGCGGCGGGACTCCTTGCTTCCATCGAAATCCTCTACAGCGACGGGACGGATGATACGGTGGTTTCTGACAGTAGTTGGATAGTTTCTGGGTCCATACCCTCCGACTTCCCACTCCCTGCCGACCTCTCGGCCTTTGTCCCCGTCGAGGTCGCCGGCACGTATGGCTCAGGAATTTGGGGAACGAACGTGACGCTGGACCCACCGCTTTCGGTATTAGACCTGTTCGGCGCGTCGTGGATCTGGTCGACGTCAAACGCCTCCGCGAACACGCCTGCCGGGACGGTCGGCTTCCACCAGACGGTCACCGTGCCTGAGGGCAAGACCGCATCCTGGGCGTCTGTCCTCCTGTCCGTGGACAACAGCTTCAACTTGTACATCGACTCGCAGTTCGTCGGCGCGCCGCCGCACGATGACAACGCCTTGAACACGACCCCGGTGTGGCACTACGCGCAGCTGTTCAGCGAGCTGAGCCTCGCGGGGACGTCGACGTCGTTTTCACGGTGTTTGCGGAAAACCTCGAGCCTCAGGCCCCCGGGCGTACCACGCCCGCTGGGGTTATTGGCGCCATCCAGGTGTTCTACACCGATGGGAGCAGCGTCGAGTTGGTCTACACAGACGAGACATGGCTCACGGGGCCGTTCACGACTGTGGCCGCTTTCTTGGCGACTCCCGACTCCGAACTGGGGCCCGCATTTGCGCTGGGGCCGTATAGGATGGATCCGTGGGGCCAGCTTGGGGTCTCGAACGCGCTCGACGCAATTGTGGTATATATTCCCGGCGAGGACGCCGTATCGCAATCACCCACAGTGACCTCGGCCACGTTCACAAATCCTTTAGGGAGCTCAGTTTCGCCTAACTCCCTGACGAGCGCCCCGACGGGTAGCGCTTCAACGACGAGCAATTCGACGTCGGGGGGTAGCCTCGGGAGCGCCGGGGCGAGGGTCTCTTTGGATTTTACACCCATTCTGGTCTTGGCTTCTCTCGTCCTTTTCATGGTAGTATGACGGTTGTCGCCCGAACATTGCCGTAGTGTATTCCAGTCGACCGCGTTTGTAGGTTGGCGGTCATAAAATATACCAATATAGTATTTTCAAGGCTGCTCTGGCCCGGCTGAGCGTTTCGAATCTTCCGCTACTTCCGTGGTCTTTGATTTTTTCCCGTTCGCCAAAGACCAAGATACAAATTCCCGGAGAAGTCAGGTGTGTCGGGATGGCCGGTTCGCAATACGGTACAATCCACGTACTCAAATGGACAATTCACTCAAGTTGAAAAATCTCGCTATGCCGCCGCCCAGGTATGAAAGGTGCTCAGGGCAGGCTCGGAATAATGCACGATACATAGTAAACACACTCATGTTGAATTCCGAATATGTCGAGCAAGCTTCCATGTTGAAAAGCAGTTGGCCATCCATGAGTATGTATGAGAATCCTCGGGTTATTAGCGTCATTGTAATCGTTTTCATGACGAATGACTTTAATGGCGCCAAATTATGGTATCTGAATTGATGAAGGTCATTTGTTCTGTACAGGCCATCAATATTCGTTGCGTGAGTTCAATCTAAATAGTTGGATGTTTACCTGCACGGAAGTCATCTGGGATCATGGTCAGGTTTGCCCCGTTGAGTTGGATCACGGCCTGCCGACAATTTTTCTAACTGAAGCTTTCAACCAACATGTCAGCAGGTACTTTGTTGTCAGGCGTAAACTGCGTCCATTCGGGGCCTGTAGAACGGAGAATGAGATACCACAACGGAACGGAACGGAGTGTGATGAATAATATTACGCGAGGTACCCAAGCCGTCATTGGGAGTGAGGCTCGTCGCAAAGGACACCCAATAATTGATCATGTCGAGACTCAGAAAAGTGGAAGAAGCGGACGGATCGTTTGGCGTTCCATACACGAAGGCACCCTCCGAGCCGTGGAACACTGTGAATATAAATGAGGAATGAACTCACGAAGATGCAACAAAAACGGCACTTGCCACCCAGGGCCGGTTCTCCGCTGTCCGGTTGCGGTTGGGTAAACAGGTAACCGTACGTTGGTACTCCTGCGTTTGAGGCGGTTTCGATCCAGATCCGGCGTTGCGAAGTAAATTGGAGGTCTCCATCTGTATGGACGTCAGTAATTCTCCCCTTGCCTCACATGCATCAGGCTAACCAATTGCTGCTGCCCGCTTGAACTGGGGGCTCAACCCGAAAGTGGCGTTGCCGGTTCCGAACGGGGACCCTGCCGGGTGATGTTCTTGAACCGCGGTGGAACTCAGCACGGCACCGACCTAGAGCACGATTGTCGGGGTACAACTGGAGCAACGCCAAGACAGACTGCTCCAGCGTGGTCGGCGAAATTGAGGCGCTGCTCTGGTTGAGCAGCGTCACATTGATTTCCTCCGTTGAGTTTACAGCCTGGTTCGTGAACAAGGTACCTGTAAATGCGGTATGTTAGACCGATTTGATCGATAGAACCAGAGAAGGTACCTTCGTCCAGGTTTGTTCCGGCAATGAACGGCAATCGGGTGAACTGTCCGCGTTTGAACAGGACGGAGGGCAAGTCGGGGATGAGTCCGTTTGAACCGTCAATGACCGGAGCGAATGGGAACGTATTTGTGCTCTCTGTCAAGGCCGCCGCTAGCCCTTGAAATATCTCGGTGCTGTTCACGTCACGTAGGCAACTGAAAGTGTCGCCAGATGTTGCAACGGTTGCGTAGGACGGAACTCCGCGCACGAAATTCTGCCAATCCAACTCCCCGCGCTCAGGAGGGAACAGGGCGAGAGTTGCTTGCGAGCCCGACTCGAATATGTGCTGGCCACGACATGGGTGGAGGGACATAATGACAGGGGAATTAATCGTACCGCGGCTCTCGCAAGCGTCGTAAGGGGAGAGTTCAAAAACAGAATGGAGGTATGATTGAGCCGGCACTCTGGCCGAAAACGGTAACCTTTGAAATGGATTAACAGCGTCGGATTGCGAGGGAAACATAATGACGCACCTTTTCTTTGTCCCCGCCAAAGGTACCGATGTTCAACTGGACCCACTCCAGCGCAGTAAGCTGATCCTTGAGGGCGAGATTCAACGCGCCCTTCTTGTCGGCTTCCAGCCCTTGTGGGAACCCTAATGGGCCCTGGTTGCCTCTAAGCGTAGCTACGAGGTGATGCACAGATAGTTACGCACCAGGCGATAGTTGAAATTGACGTAGATCACCGGAGTGCCCTTAAATGACATCCAGCTTGAGGACCACGGAACAGGCATTCAAACGTGGAAACGTACCCGAAGCACACTTTCGCTAACGATTGTTGATGCATTTTCGAGATATGACCGGCAGCCTAGAATCAGAAACCAGTACGAATAACAAGGTCGAAACATGCAGACAACTTACAATCTTTTCGAGGTGTTCCCTTTTGACAGTAGGTAGAAACCTAGTGAGAAAAGGAGACTTGTGGAAAACTCACGCGAGCTTTTGCGCTGTCAAATCAGACCTGAATGTAGCACGATAAGTGGGGAGGAGTATTAAACGTGGTACGACTGACCCAGAACCGTTTTCGATAACTGCACATAGGTGTGAATCAAGTGGGACACATGAGTCGTACGTACTGGTTTCGGTCAACTTGAACTCGGACTCGGGCACTCCGGCCCTGACTCTTGCACGTACAATCTGTGCAGATGATGCCTGTAGAGTAGCGTTGGAACTGTGTACTTGGCCTGGTAGGATCGAACCCACGTCGGCTGACACAGCTGTAATGGTTGCGCCCTCGACCAAATTAGTTGCAGCATCCCGCAAAGTCTTGGGCGAAAGCAGAGTGCGGAACGGCTTTGCACGAATTGAATCTACAAGTTGCTGTAATTCGGTTTTGTGCCTACGGAAACTTCAGCGAGAAACAAGCAAGGCAAGGAGAATCAACTCACTTGGAAAGGTCGCTTTGAACTTTTTCGAATACGTTGGCTTCCCATTCAGCCCCACTGTCTCGGATTAGTGGCACGCATTCCAGCGCTATAGCGGCGGGGTGTCGTTTTTCGTCAGGCATTGAAGTGAAGTACAGCACCGGGCTCAGTTATATATACGAGTTGAGTATATCCGAAATCCGGCCGCGCCAATTCACCATCTACTCGGTAGAATTCTAAGTCTTGCGGCGGAAACTCGGAGATGGGAGGATTATATTGGGGAGATACACGCACACAGTACCAACTACAGGGAGCCGGACGGTGTGTGGTTTTTTGGTATCTGTGTGAAAAAGTGCAGCATCTCGTCACTGAGCGGAGTAGGCGGGGGTATTCAGAGGCAAAGGTGGCACCCCTGAGCAAGCCCTCTTCGCTTGCCGCAGACGGTGTTTAAGCGAATCAATCCAGGACAGTGGACGTGCGGGCAGGCGTAGATGTGCCTTCGTCAAACGTTCACATAAAATCGCGAATTGGACGACGACGTCCCCAATAGTCGGTCGCATGCTGGGGTCCTTTCGCATCATCTGTTCTATCAATGGTAACAGAAAAGATAGTGGTGGGTGAGGCGGGGCCTGCGTTGGCTAATGAATCGATCCAGACGAGATGGAGCATAGGGCGTACGAACTTGGGAGATCCCACCTGGGCGCGGACTGGGTCGTGCTAGTCCCCTCAGGAGATTTCCAAGGAAATAGACGTCGGTAGGAAACGGGTTGCACGCAAGGGTAATCTCGTGCTCTGGAGGAGTCTTATCTCCTCCCAGGATGACTTGTTCGAGAGGGGGCCCATGTCTTGGATCGTACTTCCGCGACAAACCGAAATCGATAATGTGGTATCGCGGCCAGCATTCAGTACGGGTAATGGGATGTGAAAGGTGCTGATGAGCCGAGTCCATCCAAGGAGCAGAAGGATGGAAATCGCCATCTGGATATACGTCGGGGTCTTGAACCACATTGGTGAAATTACAGTCTCTGCGTCAAGATACATAAGTCTAACAGTCGCGCGATGCAGTTTGAAGCGTAAAATAACCGGTGAGCAATATAAGTCCCATGCATGTATTGAATTCCCTTAGAGTACATGAAGCGCGAGGAGCGAGGTAGAGTCATGCTTTCGCACCTCAAATATTTGTCTAATGCAGTCCACAATCTCACCGACTGTGTCAAATTTTGGCCGAGAAAAGGGAACACAGAGAGGCATGACAGTGAGCTGCACATCGGAATCGTGCGGGTCCTGCAGCACTTCTAGGAGCGGGATACAGTGGTTTTTGGGGTCCGCATGCGCAGGAGAGGACAACAGTTGGCCAATCAAAACCTCATGTGGGTTCTTGGATGTGGAGATAGCCTTCAGCATGACTCGTCGTCCGTTGCGGTCTACTGCGTCGACAAGGTTTGCTCGCTGAAAGAGCTCCGTCAGGACCGGGCTTGTGATTGATTCGCAAATACCGGATGGCTCCCTTCGTGTGGCCCGTCGAACCGTAGCTGGTAGCCAGCCGCCACCAGAAACTCGCGCTGTGGTTCCCAGCTATACGCCATATGGCATGTGGCGGAAGACCCGCACGTCACACGGGTCTCGTGACTTTTGGCTATATCTTTCGCAAAATTTCCGAAAAGTGTATGTACATAGAGTATACGTGGGGTAACCAGGACCCGCTGGTGACCTCGCCGGTGACCGCTGGGCACCCCTAGCCGAAGTCACCAGCCTTAACACCCAATGTACATAGGGGACCCGATTTCCCGGGTCCGATAAGAGACCCGTGCCACCGCCCATTTTAGAAACACGATCGAGCGGCCATCAGAAATCTGACGGCTCCCGACGCTTCCTACTCATTGTCTCTCCCCTACCCGAGACGCGCCCAAACCGCCGCCGATGTGTTGCCTTAGGCTGCCTTTGGTGAGGCCAGACTGCATGACCCTTTTGCTGGACATCCAATCTCTTGTATGACACCGTGATTCGACGCATCTCTGCTCTTTTCCAGTACATTATCCATTTCTTAATACCTCTACTGGCGCACAATCTGGGCAATAACTTCATCTGAAGGCTTCTTGGACCTCTAATTCTGATAACATACTGCTCAATAAATTCCTATCTATCTGCTGGATCCTGTGTGCACCGCGAGAATCCAAGTAACTCCTGACTGCGGGTCTGCCGTACCAGTGGTACCATTGTTATTTCCCCCGTACCGCGCGAGCCACCAGCTTCCATATCTGATAAGGGAGGACTACAATGAGTATATTTTACACTGGAATTTTTGCTGTGCAGATGCCGCACTCGTCCACAAAGGGATTCCAGATTATCACGTATCATGGGCCACCGTCTCCGCTTGCGGCCAAAAGCCGGCGCTTCCAAGCAACTTTCACGACAGCCCCGACAATTCCTCTGCTTCCTGACCCACCATACTGCTTCAACGCTATGGACGAAGTCGTAGAGCTTCAATCCACTCCCACAAATCCGACATTATCCTCTCATGCCCCTGGCCCTGCCCCCATACCTTCTGACCCCACCGTTGCCACCACCAGTTTGGCTGCCACGAGAAGCGCTTCTTCAAAGGCCTCTTACGCTGCCTTGGAGGCTAAATCTCAGCTTATTCGTCAAAACCTGGTCGCGCATAACCAGGAAGGCAAGCGGACAGGCAGCACGTATGATAGGCACTACAAGGCCTATATTACCTGGTTCGATGCCGACCAAGCCATGCTCGCCCACGCAGACACATCTTACGAGGATATCCCCGCCCTGCCCATCATGGCAGCGAAAGTTACTTGTTTCCTAACTCATGAAATGCAGCGGCCGAAGGTATATATTGTTTGGCCGCTTCAATCAATTCATCTTTTCCTAATCATGCCTGTAGAAAAGAAAGCTGCCGGACGGTACTCAATCGACGTCCACATGTGGTCATGAACACGCCAAGCAAGTCGTTTCGGCCCTTGAATACCACCGCTTCAATAACCAGCACCTCTACCGCGATAACCCCGATGCGCAAGTTAACTTGCGCTCAGACTCCCGCATCAAGACAATGGAGGCAGCATTTGCTGAGAACGAGCCTGAACGAATCAAGAAGGCACATGCTCTGAAGGCAGTTGGGACCCGGGCTGGTGCGAGCTTCCGTTTTACATTTTCGATTACATATTCACATTAATTTTTCTCTAGACACGTATGATGATTCGCAACTGAGCAAACTTGCCACCTCCGGTCTCGATTCCAAGGGTCCGGTTACGATTTGGCGTTCTATGCGAGATCGTGCCATGTTATTGACTTCATCTTCGGTGGCCTTTCGCGGTGATAGCTCTCGCAGTCTTCTTTGGTCAGATATGTATTGCTATGATGTTCCAATGAACGCGAAGGGACGACGGGAGAAAGTGCGGGTCAGTCAGATCTCTTTTATCACGCTTCTTCCGATGATTTATGGGCTACAGGCACTCACCCTGATTGCGGATTCGTCCAAGCAAAATAAAACCGGCCGCGTAGACGAACATGGTGCATTTCGGCATTTATGTGTCGAGCTCTGCCCTGTTGGCGCAATTGGCTTTTTGTTTTTTGCTCACTTCCACGTTATCAACGCTCAAGTACCAGACTTCTCAATTGACTTCTCGGATCCGGAATACGGTGAATACAGCAAACGGGAATGGTACCAGCTTTTTACCTTCTCAACGTCGAAAGACTGCAAGAAGGAAATGCAATATTCCAGTGCGTGTTTCCATGTCTTGGTTCATGGAGTATTTTTTAATTCTATTGCCTCTAGCTCATCGCGACCGCGTCAAGGGTTTGCACGACAAGAACGACATACAAATCTCCAAAGTTACACATGCTGGTCGAGGCTACACGACCAAAACTGCTCGCGAGAACGGTGCCAGCTCTAGCGAGGTGAAGGCTCTCGGGGGCTGGAGTGATTCAGGATCATACCGTGCATGCTATGACCGTGCGCTTCCGGTCCGTGCTCTTCTGGCTGCTGCTATGTTCGACTCGGAGCACCCTGAAGCACATTTTCTTGCACGCGACACGCTTGGTATCTGTTCCGGATTCTGCTTGTTGAATGTTGGAAACTAATTGGCCGTCCAGACCCTCCCGCTGATGTTGTTGACGCCCTCTTTCCATGGATCGAATCTGAGCTCGAAAAGCTCACCGAGAGAGAGTCAGAGAACCCGAGAGCTCGCGATATTGCGCTCCGGAACTTTCTGCATCTCTTGAAATGGCTGCGCACCGTCATTGTTCAAGACGCTGCCGTCCTCTATGTCCGGCATCCGACAACATTCCTCTTCCAATTCCCCCCCTTCAATTCTCCCTCATTCCACCAGTTTGCGTCAACATCCACGACAATTGTTGCCAAGGCAGAGGCAGATGCTGCACTAGCGCTTAAAAACCTACCCGCACACATCTCCCAGACCTTCAGTGCCGTCATGACTCGCGTCTCAATTGATCACCAGATGGAACGCGAATCTGCGAGGGCCTACCAGGATGAAATGAAGGCACAGATCTCTGCCCTCCATGGACTCCTCGAGGACGGTCCGGGACCTAGAAAACGTTGCAAACAAGTGCATTCAGGTGAGTTTCAATTTATCTATTCATTCTGATTGCTCGAACTGTCTCAAAGACTTGCCTCTTCCTCCACCGTCCACTCCCCAAGAGGCTATTTATCCACCACGTCCCACGCCGTCGTGTAATGATTTACCGCCACCACAGTGGTTGCCTACCCAACGGGCGGCCCTGGAGTACATCCGAGGCCCGGACCAGTCCAGCTCGCAAATGTCTGATCATATTCCCGCTACCCCCCGCCCCAACCCTGGTCTTTGCTTCTTCATCTCCCACAATTCTCCGCAATCCACCTGCCCAGTCCATCTCTGATCATATTCCCGCTATCCCAGCCCCAGCAACTATCACTGTCGCTGTTTCTTTGCCTCCCGCAAATCCCGACAATCCATCTGTCAGCCATAACCCAGCTCAACTTGCCGCATGGGCGAAAATGGCAGAGAAGTACGGAGACGCACGGTTCCGTCGACACCTCCCTCAGTGGATCCCGAGTTCAGGGATATACCTTCCCTACTATCAATACCAGCATCCACCCAAGATTACCGATCTCTGGAAGGAATGGGTGGAGGGCCTGAATGGTTTCATTTCCACACGCCAACTGGAGGAGGAGTGGGGCCCCGCATGGCGTCGCAATCAGAGGCCCGTTAAAACAGAACGTTCCCGGCGCAAGAAGGTCATCGACTTGATTCAAAGGCTCGCAGAAAAGCGAAATTGGACCATCGACCTTGCTCTTCGGTTCATTCGCGAGCGTTACGAATTGGGGCGCGATCCCTCCGGGAAACTCTTGTTTCCAACCGCTCGGAGCTTCTGTGAGTACCTCCAGAAGAAGCCAGAGAAGGGTGGTTTGACGGGTGAGGAGGCGGTGATGTTGATGTCGAACTCGTACACATAGATGACTCGTAACTTGTATTTGATACCCGTTGAAGGCATTCGTTTAATTTCCACGTAGTATGGTAAGCAATACACAATCTTGTCCAATTTTTTTTTCAGCCATTGGTAGCATTCCCCTGCATTACCTAAATATTTTTTAGGGTGGGTTGACCTTTAGAATTGCTTGCGAAAAACCTCCGGAAAGTTGGGTGTATTCATATTTGGTCAGTCTGTTCTTCGAATTCCGTTCATTCAAAAATCTTGTCAGAAGATTATGGCTGCTGCCCGTTACATAAAACTTTGAAGAATAGTAGATGGGATGAGGAGGAGTGGTATATATTTTTTTGAAATAAATCTATGGCCACCCCCATGAGTATAAAATCTGAGAGTGTGGCCACTGCGTAAAAACTGTCAAATCTACGGATCCAAGGCACACCAAAGTTGCCGTTGGTGCCCACAGAGTCATCAGATGCGACTCAGGGAAATAAGGTATTTGTGTATCGTGGATTCATTCAAGGAAACAAAGGAAACATCTTTGAATTGAGCTCACCGTGAACTTCAAGTCCAATTCATACGCTAGGTCCGTATGCCCTAACAATAATTGGTCAATGACTACGGTGGGCCAGTCCATTTTCGCAAGTCAGTTAGGAAAGAATCAATTCCTCCACATGATTTCGTACGGGAACCATTGCCAAAGAGCAAAATTCCGGACCTCCGAGCGCGGAATTGGATGTAACTTGACATTGATTAGATATGTGCCGTCATTTTCGCAGTTGTTGTGGAGAGATTTGCAGGGAATATTCGAGAACAGCAGAGGATCTACCTCTTAGTATCCATGGTTTGAACCGGCATGGAGAGAGACATCCAGGATGAGAGAGAAGAGGATGCCCTGGCATCAGTCACTGATCTGTTACTGTATTCACGTGAACGTGTCCTCACGCGCCAAAAACTGGGCAAGTTGCCCAGTTTCTGGCATGCCTCAGGAGCACACATATCTGAGGATAAGGAGATGGATAAAAGACGTGCTAAAACGCGTCAGGCTCTTTGAAAAACCCTCTGAGGCCACCAAATGCACAAAGTCTGTCTGCCCGCTTGTCCTCGAAACCTCAGCTCTAAGACAAGTATACCAATAGTAAATACCAAGTAATTGTATGAATTGAATGTGCAGTGAGTCCGGCACGATGAAATATGCAAATACAGGTCATTGAAATAAATTTAAAGAGAACTGGTGCTGAGCGGATGGTCCTTCTCCCACTGGACAAGGAAATTTGCCAACGCCTCTGAACCTGCAGAATCAGATCCGGAATCAATCCTTTCCACAACCTCAGAAGATCGGTGAGGTCCATCATAATAAATCCCGACAATCTTGGCCATGTTAAGTGCCTGAGTCAGCATAGTGGTTTCCATCCCAAGTGCAGCTTTAATCGCATTCTTTTTCACCGATTTTCCGCCCTATCAAAATGATTTTAATCCAGATGAACACATTTAGTGGACACACTTACGGAGAGCTCGATACCACGAGGCCATTGGGCCTTGTAATAGGCGGTAGAAAAGGCCGCCGCAAATCGCCAGTACCTGACCCGTTCCGAATTACTGAGGCGTCGGTTCTGATCGAAGCCAGTGGTACTTTGGGCCTTCTCCGTGATCCAGGTGAGCTCTTTCTCGGTCAGTGCCTCTGTAATTGATTTCTTTTTCTTGCTGGATGACACTAGGGACTGAGGATCGATGTTGACCTGTGTAGATGCAGAGAGCTCTCCCTTAGTGTCGGGTAGAGACTCGGACTGCAATCGCTTGGCCGCTCCCTAAATTAATTAGGTAAATTAGTACAATTAGTACATAGAAAACGAATAATAAAAGTAGTACTCCAATGTGAGAGACAGTCAGCTTCAGTGTTCCACTCTGTGGAACGTCCACAAGAATTGGACTGGATGGGGCATCATTTGCCTGATACTCTGGCCCAGTTATAGTCGCCAGAAAAATAGTATATCCAGGGTTCTCAGGATCCGAGATCCCAATTCTCGCCGGGCCTTGAAAATTGTTTTAGTCACAAGGCCAGATTACAATGAACAAATGTGTGGTACCTCTGAATGCAGCAATCGATGCTTGCAGCTCATCTACTATTTCTTGTGAACTCGCTTGCCATTCACCCGTTGCGGCACTCTCAGGGTTGATGACCGAGACACGAACACGGTGAGAGACCTTCTCACCGATTGACCGTGTATCTTCTACTAAGAGCAGAATTGACCGGTACTCAGACAGAGATTGGGGGGCTGAGAAACGAACATGGATTAAATTTTCTTCACAAAGAATACAGAGAAATACTGCACCGGGATTAATGATGTTATGAGCGGCACTATTGGAGGAATGGTCTTGGTATATAACTCAGTTAAATGAATATGCCTCCGGAAAAGCCTACAAATAACCGAGGGAGACGGAAGCTCGGATTGTACTAGAAGAAAGCATGAACCGCAATACTCCACGAACAATAAGCAACAAAATATACCGATGACCCCGGGGGCTGGCCTCTCCGAAGGTCCGGGAGAAGGAGGCCTAGGAGGAGGGAGCCAGAGATTGTCGACAATTGGTGAAGCCGGCCGTTCTGCAGGTTTATTGTTCGTAAATTGCGAGTTGGCACTGGTAAGAGCAGTCTTCATGATGTCCATGTTTGTTTTCTGGGGCCTGAATTTTCCCAATGTCTGTGTTGGCCATTTGTCTAGCTGTCGCTGTACAAGGGCCACTAAATCTGAGCGCTTTAAACGAGCTCTATGGATAAAATGATAATATGTTCTGTTCCAGAATACAACATTTATTTCAGAACTTACAAGTCTGCAGGGTCATAACGGCGTTCAAGTTGTTCCATTGTGGGGTTGAGAGATCCAGAGGTGAAACAAAATTGCCTTGTATTAATGTTCGCATTTTATGCAGTATTGCGGGCGGCTCGATCGTGGAGAACGAAGAGATCGAAGACTTCGGGCTGTGCGGGCTTTCGATTTCTTCGGTCGGGGCGGAACAACAATTCTTCGATCGGGTTTATTTCGGTCGGGACATCGAAATCATCGTTCTATTCGATCGAGGACATACAAAACGGGAAGGAGCCCTAAAGAGGCAATATACTCGGCGGGGTCACCAGCGGGTGAAATTTGGCGGAGGTGACGTCACGCATCACAGATCACCGCGGGCCACCAGCCGGGTCACCGCACCGCTGATACATATATATTTCCAGTGTTCTACCTAAGGGTTAAGGCTTAACTTAATTTAAGTGTTGAAAAGCCCTTAAAATTAGGGCTTAATATGGGCCAAAAAACTTTCTCAGGCTTAATTACGGGTAATGATGGCATCAAAGATCGCCGATCAATAAAATTCCGTCTTCGCAACGTCCTTGACCGCGGGTCCTTTCAAGATCCACAGCTAGTCAGCGTCTTGTAATGATCGACCCCCTGGAATGGTGTGCTCCGTTGGCATCTTGTAGTTTTATGTAAGGATAACCACCCCCCCACTTACAGTCTTGAAATAGCGTCGGACTAGGGCTGCCGCCCGTGCCCGTGGCCACGGTTCCACGGCACCCGTGCCACGGGTACCGTGCCCGTGCCGTCGAGGATTTTGCGCGATCCTTCACGGCACGGGCACGGCACGGGTATGAGCCGTGTGAGCCGTTGAAAACACGGCCGTCACGGCCGTCCCACGGGTTCGTCGGACCCAGTAAAATTATCGTCGGAATATTTATTTCATAGACCCTCTTGTCACTAGCTTTCTACTTGCGATCTATCGAATCTTTTCGAAGGACGGGTACACACCACCCGAGTTTGGCCCGAGTATAGGACTTCTGATGGCATCATTGTGTTTCTACAAGACACAAGCTCCCTTTGATGCGCCTGAACACTCCCGAATCGTATACGAGTCAGATATATCCCCCAAAGTCCTTTGAACCAGGCGGGATCACTTCGTGATCCCGGATCAGAAGCTGTTCGGCACATTGAGCCGACGCACAATCCTTACACCAGACACCATCAAAACATTGATGCTGGTGAATCAACACCTCCGCCAGGCTCGTATCACTATTCAGCAGATTGGTGGTTGAATTACCTGCTTTATAAACACTATAAACAATTTTCCTTTGCGCTGAGTGAGCCGACAGACCCGTGGAACCGTTTACGGCCGTGCCATGGACCGTGCCGTCCCGTCGGAACCTCTAAGATCTAACTCACGGCCCGTGTAGGGCACGGCCGTGCCGTGCAAAAACCGCCAATTCCACGGCCGTGCCCGTCACGGGCACGGGTGGCAGCCCTATCTAAGCGTCCCATAGGACTGACAGACCCCGACTTCGAGCCGGCGATAGCTTCCCATTACGGCCGTTGTTCTAAAACCCCCACATACTCTGTATCGAGCCAGGTCATTTGTATCACAAGAACGTCGATTGGCCACCGAGAATAGCGCGTGGGACGAACCAGAATCAGCTGACGATGCCCGCTGGCTTTTATCCGCACGCGCGGGAACCTCGCCAGAATCGAAGCAGGTCCGTCCACTCGATATACAGCAACCTCTGTCCTCCCGCTTCGAGTGTGGTCTCTCTCACTGCGACTTCGTCTGTTTCTTTCCGCCTCTGATGTCGGCTTGCGCTGATTGATCAATATGTGCAGGCGATGCCTTCTTGTGACAAGAAATGCGGGTTTTCGAACCGCAGTGTGTATTACGAGCCCGATCAGCCGCCCCGCCCAGGCGATGAAACCTATGGCTGTGAGAGCCCAAACTGTACGGGCCGTTGCATGAAGGTGCAGCGCGCTCGTCCCGACCCCCCCGCAAGCGCGGACACTCGGGCGCGGCAGGCTCGATTGGACCAGCGGATGCGCTCGGGGTGAGGGCACTTTGCAGGTATGAGACGTGCTAGACACACGCCCCGAAAATGACACGAGGCTTATTCAGAAATTGAGAAGACATTGGAATCCTTCTTCTAACAAAACGACTGATTATGGTGCTCAAAATACATATTGGCTGCGGATTAAAGAAAAAAATCATTTCATTTTTCGTGAAATTTGGACCACGTCCATGGAAGTAATATATGCATCTTGTTACATATGAATGGAAGTTTGGTTCACTGTGAGTTCTGTGTGGGGCAGCGTAGATCTCAGACACTGCTATGAACGTGAACGTGAACCGGAGACTAACCTCGATGAATTCCCTAAGCCGACGAAAGCCTTCCAGCTCTGACGAGCACCACTTTTCACCCGTGCGTTCGGCGTAGTTGAGCCAGGCCAAAAACATAGTATCTAGCCCTTTCCGGTCCGAGATGATGGATTCCAGCGAGTCGAGAATCGATAGCAGGCCCTCGAAATGTAATAAGGACGTGCCCGGCCATCGGTCGTGATCGGTCGTGATGTCATAGTAAAGCATACGGAGCCCATCGGCCTCGGTTTCCGAAAGCATGGTCCAGTCCATCCACGACAGGCCGCAGCCATGCCTCGTGTCCCACGCGGGAAGGACTTGAGCGCCTTCCCAATCAAGGACGGCTACAATGGCGGCGTCCTCCGCGGATGAGACAAGAAGGCTTCCCTCATTAAAGTCGGTGTGAGCAAGCCTGAAGACCGGTGGGGGGAACGGCAATTCATCTGGCAGCTTCCAGATAGCATCGCGTAGGAGTTGGAACCACTGGGCTGCGTAATCGGTGGGCAAGGCCTGCACCCCTCCATTGACTGTGCTCCATTTGGTACGCCAAACTGTCCATTGCGCGGTGCTCTTGGTTACAAGGTCCAGGTGGGCGTCTGCCAAGGCAAGAAGGAAGTCTTTGGAGCACGTAAAAGGTCCTCTGTTGCTGCGCAAGAGAAACGACGCGGTGCAGGTAGGACCTAACCGGCCGACCGTGCCGCGTTCGTCGACGAGGATGCCAATGGAAGGGAAGGGGTTGTCGAGGAGCTCAGCCTCATAATTAGCGATCTGGGTAGCGATTTTTGCTCGTCCCGCGGCAGTGACGTCGCGCCAGACATGTGTGAGAAGCGGAGCAGAGATCTACCATGTACACTCAACCTCAGCGGATGAAGAGTGGGTGGATCAGGGAGGGACGCACCCGTTGCATCAGCATGTATCGAGTGCCGATCGGGTTAGTGGGGTCACAGTCCCAGTGGTACAGTTGCGGAACGGGAATGGACGTTTTGTTCTTCAAAAACCGCAGCGTCGCGACCTTCATTGGAGTCAGAATGTGCGAGTACATGAACTGGATGCGACGCACTTCCGATGAGAACCTCTCCTCAAGATCACTGTCAGATACGGAACTACCGGCGCCATCGAAGCCGTTCCCAGGTATTCTGAGCCGCGCCAAGATGTCTGTCCCGTCGTCGAAAGGTAGGACAAACACCTGAGAAGAATGAGCGGCATAACGGCAGATATCGTGGAGAGGGAACTCAACGATATTGAACCCGCCGAACGACAGCAGATGAGCTCCTACACACTTCTTTTGCATAGTCTCCGTCGCCTGGGATTGCAGCGCAAGTAGATCGAAGGATGCGAGGAAAAGGTCAAGCTTAGCAGCATTCTCGGGATGCTGCATCTTGGTTTCCATCTGGGCGATGGTTTCGACGAGATTGGTATCCTGGGGATGCGATATATTCAACAGGCGTCCCTGCGGTATCCAGTATACCCACCCAGGTAGACAAGAATTCTTTCGGCAGTCGAGCGTTCGTGGACATGGTTGTCTGACATCACGTGGTTCACTATCCTTCCATCATGTTCCATCATGATCGATGCGTTGCCGCGGCGGCCGGGTACGGTAGGCGAGACGGTTTTGGTTCGATTTCGGCGATGGTTGTCAACTGACGCGTGATCGCTTGGCGGGCGTCTAAACTTTAGTGGACTACTGTTACAAAGCGCGGTTGGGGATAAATCTATTTGGCACCCCTTTGATTACATAAAAGTTCCCTTATCTACATAATCGCAATCTGCTTATCTACATATCTGATCAATTCGTAAAGAAAACGACATTATTTAGGTAGTCAACAACACATTAATGCCAGGTATTATTCAAGTAAGTGGCTTTGAGTCTATTCAAAAGACTGGCATACTAACCATTCCATCCAGAGTTTACCTGCACATACCTTGAGTTCAACAGAGCCGGCCCCCATGAGTAAGGGGCAAATTCTTATTCAAGCGTAACACCACTCAAATAGTGCTGACATCATCCTGCTAGACTTTGTTAAAATTCAAGGTCCACTGTCTTACGCATATTAAATTTCGCGGTTGATGCTGTGCACCAGAGATCAAGAATATTCCAGAGTTTCGTCCATGAATCTTGGTTTGACAGGTAAATTGTTGTGTCATCGGCAAAAAGGGATATGATCAATTTCCGGTCTGTGCCAGGGACGTTGACTCCCTTAAAGTCGGATTTACGAAGCAAGCATGCAAGTGGCTCAATAGCTAGATTGAAGAGCAGGCATGATAGTGGGTCACCCTGACGTACACCCCGCAAAACAGGGAATGGTCTGCTCAATTCACCATTTATCATCACCCGAGTCTGAGCATTAGTGTATAGGATTTTAATCAGGCTGCGGAATTTTTCTGGGAAGCGCATTTTTTCTAGGACAGCGGAAAGGTATTCATGATCCACTGTATCATATGCTTTCTCTTGGTCCAGAGCCACGACAATTCCGTTCTCTTCAACGGCATCTGCGTAGTTGAGCAGATGTTTTAATTGCTTCACTTGGTCTTCAATCTTGCGACCTCTCATGAACCCGGCTTGGTCACAGTGTATAACTTCTGGAGCCACCTCGGCAAGTCTCAGTGAGTAACCCTTCGTTAACAGTTTGTAATCAACATTCAGCAGTGTGATAGGGCGGTAATTTGCCACCTCGGCTTTATCCCCTTTCTTATAGATTGGGCACATCCAACCGCTGTTAAAATCCGTACCTGGGGACACTCCGTGAAGTTCAATATCTTCGAAAACCGATTCAAGAATGTCCAAGACATCCCAGGTATCCTCTTCTTTTTCGGTTTTGATTTTGTGTTCAATTACCAGCCATTTGTAGAACTCGTACGGGAGACCATCTAGTCCGGGGGCAGAGCCATTTTTTGACATTTTTAAGGCAACGCTCAACTCGGATGCAAGTAGTTTCTGATTCATCAGGTCGTGTTTCTCTCTTTTCAGGTGGGCGTCACATTGGTCTAACACAACTGATGTTGCAAGAATTTTTGCGTAAGTGTCCGGTTTATCTTTATGTTGAACACCATCATGGTAAGCATGCCCAATTTCGGCCATTGATTTTGGCCGGGACTCATATTGTGGGGGTCCTTCGGGTGAGTCGGATTTCTTGAATTCATGTATTGTTTCCTTCAAGTGATACCCCGCCGCAGATCGTGTCCAGAAACGGCTGCGCAGGGTTTCCCCTTCAATGTCGTAGCGAGCGTGTGATAAGTCCTTCTTATTCTGGGCTTTCTTCTTCAGTGCACCATTGATTTTCTCCTCCAGTAGATATGCTGCAAGATTGCGATCATCTGGGGGCATAGTGTAGTCATGAATGATTAAGTGGAGCTGGGCTTTCCAGGTGCGTAGGCTTTTTGTGTCTTCATTCTCAACCAAAAGTGAACATTTCCGAGCGTGTTCAATAGAATCACGTTTGAATTTAGCCCACAAGATCTGCATATTGTGGTCTTCTGTTCGCTCTGTATGTTGCAATTCGTCGATTTGATCTTTGAGCACTCTTCCTAGACGCTGAATCTCAATGGTAAATTTTCGTGTTTTCAGCAAAAACAATGGGAGTCCGAAACGACCCTTTCCTGGCTTTTGGTCGGCTCTACATATCATTTGCATTGAGACCAGGGAATGGTCCGACCTGACAACGGTTTGTTCAATTTTCCACCCTCTGCAAGTATCGAATAACTTATGTTGTATATATATTCTGTCTAACCTCGATCGGGACACATGTTGAATCCCGGTGAGAGGATCGCTCCGTCGTTGAATGCAGGTATACTTTCGGTCATCCTGAAATGTATTTCTCCATCCATCTTCCATCTGGAAGAGAGATTTCAGTCGGGTGAAACTCATGGGGACTTCTGCTTTCCCACCAGAAAGGCGATCTCGCACATCTTCTATAAAGTTCCAGTCACCAAGGATGACCGAGGGGAGTGGTAGATGTCTGTCATTTCTCCATTTGATTCAGAGCTTAGTCCACATCTCGTCTCTCTCGTGGCGTTTATTTGGAGCGTAAATATTCAGTATTGTGAGCATTTTACCTTTGTGCCATGGAATAACAATCATCAAAGCATGTCCAGGTATCAAGTCGAAACTTCGGGTATGTTCCACATCAACAAGTTTTTTATTCAGCAGAATTGCGACACCCGCGGTGGAGTTGGGATTCACGGGGTGGGCAGAGTGAACAATCTTGAACCAACTATGGTATATTGAATGGAATTGGGCGGCTGTGGTGTCGTCAAGGTGGGTCTCTTGCATAGCAAGAACGGCCAATCGTTCGTCGTCAACCATTTGTTTCAGAAATTTGAACTTGTGATCCGTTCGGTGCATAGATAGGGAGGCATCCCTCCCTGCAATGTTCAGTGAACCAATGTTCAAGGTTGAACGGGATGATTTCGCTGTAGACGGTACGCTTGGTGGGATATTTTTCATCCGTATTTCAGCGTTTACGGTTTCCCAGCTATCGGTGGGCCCATCCTCCCGGACTGGGAGATTTACGAGGGTGGCATCCTCTCTGATATTGTTGCCAATTGTTGGCGTATCGTTGGACTGTTCGTCAGCATCAACAATGGATTCAGCAAAGCGAACCCTGCCTTCTTCCACGGCGACATCTTCAGCGATCCAGTCCAATTTATGTTTCGTGCCATTCACAATATGGGCTTGAGTCAATTTATCCAATTGTTCGGTCTCCATAGTCGCTGCGACTGATGCAGGCGAACTCTCGGAGATTGACATATTGAGAACAGCACGAGATTGCTGCTCTTTACTCGACGCTGCAGCGACCAGTGCAGCAGAATCACCACAGGAGGGGTCGAACATATGATAGTCAGGGTTAGGCCCCTGGTCACCCAAACTCCTGCTGGTTTCGCCTTCTGAGCTCGCAGCCGGCAGGCACATGCGAGAGGGATGCACCACATCCCCGGAACCCTCCCGTGAGCCAGGAGGGACTTCGGTGCTAAACGGGATATTTATTGATTGTATAGTCATAATTCGCAATTAAAGACTGCCGTCTGTGGTTGGAATGTTCAATTCTCAGGGAGCATTGACCATTCAAATGGGGGTGTTGAAAATATTGGGTGGTAGGATGTCAAGTTCACGGTATTCATTTCTCGTAGTTATATACAATTACATTTACTCGGTACGCGATGAGTGGACTTCTCGTATCATACACCAACTATTTTTATGATTTTGTGATTTATGTTGCGTACCAATGAACGAAAGAAAGGGAGCAGGAAATAAGACTTGGGGTAAGAGTAGCCCACGGCATCGGCTCAGAAATGGTGAGGGAGCCAGTGCTGCTCAGCGTTGTCGGCGAGGCCTTGGAGAGCACGTTCGAGGCGCTGGAGACGAATGACGAGGTCATAAATCATCTCGCCGTTGCGGGCACGACCGCCGATCACCTGGTAAGGCGCCCCACCCCGACGGAAATTGTTTCCAACAGGGCCGCGCTGTAAGAATTGAGTGGTGGTTTGTGAACGGATTAAGGTGCTACGCACGTGAATGAAGCCTTGGTTGGTAAAACGGTCCGCAAAGGCACTACGGAAGGCTTGATTTGCGAGATGAGCTGGGCCACGCCAGTTATGGTTGGGCGAGTGCTCAGTCGTCTGAGTGCCGGCGTGGACGTGGTTAGCGAGCCCACCGTGACCAAAGCCGTTACAGCTAATTGCAGTACCGAAGGCGCGAACCAAAAATTCCCGTTTTGGCATATTTTCAAAGAATTCCCGATATCTCAGTCAGTTCTTCACCGATTCACATAAAAACTGGATATATCTACTCAGATGATTCACGTGCAATTAGTGATAGAGAATAATTTGCGAAAAACATTATGTATTAGGTATTTTCTGGTTCTGGGCTGTTTTTGCACCGAAAGCCGTCTAGCATGCCAAGAACATGTCCCAGCCACCTAATATTTTAGTATGGACAACCTTTATAGCCGAGGAAACATGTGATAGGGCCAGAAATACGCGAAATTCCTAGATAAACATAATCTTTACAATATCTCTCAATGACAAAACCAGCAAATGTATCCGAGGGAGCTAGAAGGATTGTAAATAATTTATCCGTGTTTCTGGCTCTATCACATATTTCCTCAACTATAAGTGCTGTCATATTTGGCCGCTGGGACATGTTCTCGGCATGCTAGACGGCTCCCGGTACGAAAACAGCCCGGAACCAGAAAATACATAATACATAATATTTTCACAAATTATTTTCTATCACTAATTGTGCGTGAATTAGCTGAGTAGATCTATCCAGTTTTTATGTGAATCGGTGAAGAACTGACTGAGATATCGGGAATTCTTTGAAAACATGCCAAAACGGGAATTTTTGGTTCACGCCTTCGGTACTGCAATTAGTTGTAATGTGGACGGGGGCACGGCAAGCAGGCAGCTAGTGGAGATGTCCCGCGTAAGTAATGAATTTGCAGTGGCGTAAATGGGTTGCAAAGCTTACGCCTGCGTTGATAACTGCAATATGCTGTGTAGTGCTGTTGACCGAGCGGGTGTCGGTACGGGTGACGGGAGTAGCGGGGGGCATCTGAACATCATCACTGGCGTCGTTGTCGGCCTCGTTATCGGAGTCGCTCGCCGGTACAAGGTCGGGCACGCTGCCGGTGCTGTCAGAGTCGTTTCCAGATGTATCAGCATCTAAAGTGATGCTGGCGAGGCCGGTGGTCGCCTGCTCGACGGTGGGAGGTGCGTCGGGATGGTCGGACATTTTTTGGTGTCATTGCATGTTCGCGCGTCTTTTTTTTTAAACATCCGTTGGCCACTTGTCTGTCTCAGAGTAATTTGTACGGCGCCATCGGGGAAAAAATTTGCAATAGCATAGTGTGCATCTTGGCCGACGGGCGCAGGTAATACGAGTCATTTATTGAATGGGAGCGGTCCATGCCGAGTCATAGGAACATCAAAGATGCTGGTCGAATGTCTTGTGGTCATATTTGTCTCAGATTCGGGTGCGTTTGGCAGATAAAGTCTGTGGCAAATAATTATCCGACCATTGAGTCCGGCCAGGTACAGAGGCAAATGGGAATACCGGTTCCGACAGAAGAGGCGAACAGGGAGGAGTATAGACATGGGAAGCTGTGGCGACGACGAGAGAGGGCGAGGGGGAGCATTAGTTCCTGATATTGGATAATATCTGTAGACAGCACAATCTTCCAAAGTGAATGAGACCCCAGAGGGAGTTGGTATTTCAGGGAGGGAGGAAGGAAGGAAGACGTGAAGACCAGAAATGGACGGGATGAGAAGCAGAGTCATCCCTTCCAGTTCGGGGGCCACTGTTAAACAGAGCCAAACAAGTGTGCGAGTAGTCGCCGAGTACGCATGTGTTTCTTGAACATTCCGAAAGCATTTGGAGCAGTCATCAGGGAGTAAATTCAGATAAGGAGTACATTTATATTCGGAACACACTTCTGCATATTGTACATTCAGCCAAAGAAAACATTATCATATCGTACAATTGTTAAGACTTCTCATATCGTACAGTTGTTGTTGGTAATTCAATTTTGTTCCCAACGGCGGGGGCGGCCTGTGAGTGGGTGCTTGTAAGCGCCCGGGCCGAAGCGACGGACAGGGCGACGGGACATCATCTGAAAACCATCTACGTCTGTTCCGTCCTTGTCGCGAAGGGTGCCGAGCGTGGTGCCAACCGACGTAGAAGCGGTCTCGGCCTGGTTCAAGTGAACAGCGAGGTAGCCAGCAGAGGTGACGATGGGGCACTCATCCTTGTAGTGGTCGAGGCCCATGCATTCCGTGCACTCCATTGGGCGAGCCCTACTTGCGCGAGCAGGTTTGAAGGGGGTCGCACGACCACGGCAGTCCACAAGAAAGGTAAAGGACGGGGAGGTAAGTAGCTCCTTCCAAGCCTTGATGGCCTCGTCGTCGAGCGAGGGTGGGGGCATGTAAAGACGAACCGCATTTTGACGTTGCGCGACTGGGCCGCGGCGAGCCGGCATCCACACCTGATAAGAATAGTCAGGTATGTAAATTATGTATATGGTGAAGCTTCGCACACGACAGGCCTTAACTTCAGCATATTCTAGCATGATGCGAACAGCGAGGGGGATGTCGGGCACCTCGGGCATGCGGTCGTGGTGCTGCTGGATAAATTTGATTACTTCCCGGTCGGCAGCGAGCTTCTCGAAGAGTGCGGAAAGGAACTCGGCGCGCGTCAGGCGGTCCGAGAGTCCGATGTATGTCCCAATATACCAACTATGGTCAGGGAATGCAGGCAACAAATAAAACGTGAAGCCATCGGATTCGTCCTTGCGCCGGGTATGGATGATTGCCTAAGGAGGCGTCAGAAAGGCACAAATATGGATTTATCACTGACTTTGTTGGGGTCGGCCGCAATCTTGTCTTTAAGTTTGAGTGAGGTGCACACCACGAGGTTGGTGTGGGGAAGGATCGGCGTGTCCGGATCGCCTTCCTTCGGCGTTGCGGGAACAACCGTGAATTCATCCGCAGCGGCGAGGCCGACGTCAACAATGGCATCGGCGATGGCGTCAGCACCCATGGCTCGGTCAGCAGGGCGATCGTGGGCGATGATGATTGCAACCATGGAGGACACTTGGGATTTGTCGCGGTCAGGAGGCTAAATGTTCCATCGATATCGTTACGCACTAGGTTTGCCCTTAATTTTGTCTACGTTCTCGTCGAGGTGATTGAAGAGGATCGAGGAGCTCGTCCAGCCATGTACGGGGAGGATGTTGGTTTTAGGGCCAACGAGGTAGTCCTTGAGGTCGCGGGCCTGTCCGGCCTGGACAACCGGATTGTCGTTGCCATCAACGACGGTGTCAGGGATGTTAATATCCATGTCAGAAGGATAGGAAGGATCAGTATTGATGGAGAGGCAGTAGGCACTAGTATTTCGAGTTATATAAACAGCTTGTCGAGTGTTCGAGAACAATTTTGACGTCGAGTCATCAGTGGACTGTATTGGAGTCATCGTTTGGCGGCGAGGGCGGGGCCGCAAGTTTCGGGGCCAGATTCTCGGTAGCGGGCCAGTAGTGATACATGGCGAGGAGGTCGTGGGCAGCGACGGAGGGCGTTGCTGTTGGTGATAGGCGGTCGACGGTGGTGCAAAGTGGTGAAGAGTGACGGGTTGATGGCCGTGCGTGGAAGCCGGCCCGTTGCCAAACCCGGACCGTTTCAGTGGAGGTCAGCGGTGCTCCAGCGGAAGTCGTCCGTGTTTGAGAAGTGGGATACTCCATGGCTCGTTCCAGGAAGGCAGGGGGGACAGGGTTCCAGGCTTCGTATTGTGGTATAGTTCTCTCCGATTCGGATGAAAACATTGGAATCACGCTTTATATCGTGTTTTACAGTTCGGTGAAGTACCAAGGCAATTGCCATGAGGGACGGGGGGAAGTCATGGGCGTATGCCCGGGATTTAACACCCCTCCCGTCCAGATACTCATCCCCAAACCGTTCATCCATGAAATGGGTGTCCGAGATGGTGGCGGTTCCGGATCAAGGAGCCCCCCCTTTCGGATCTTCTCGCTACAGAGAACGAGTTATATTGGATCGGAAAATCTGCCCAACAGCAGTGAGAATCCGGGATGACCTCACGATTATACCAGATAAACAAACATGCCGGTTCCTTGGAGCTTGGGTCGGAAACAATATTCCCTATCTGACACCGTGGCCTGAAATAATTGAACGCATATCTAGGGATTTGAACCATTGGGACATCAAGAAGCCGACGCTCGAAGGGCGCAGACACATCATAAATATGGTTATTGGGGGCAAAACACAATACCTGACACGAGTGCAAGGGATGCCCCGTGAAATTGAGGAAAGACTGACCCGAATGCGAGATGATTTTCTCTGGGAAGGAAAGAAGCCGCGTATAGCTCACCAGACTATGTGCCTTCTGCTCAACGACGGCGGAATGCAGATCCTAGATGTACACTCCCGGAATGAGGCAATCAACCTATGGAATCTAAAAGAATTTCTACGAGAAGGAGATGAGCGAGCAAATTGGCCATTTTTTGCTGAACATACAATTATAAAATGCTGGGAGGCAAGCCAGCCCGTGAGTAACCAAGGATCAATGTACAACATTTTTTTACAAGGAATACACATCTCGTCTTGGAGAAATGACCCGTTACCAGATGATATCCGGTGCATGATCCGCGCAGCGAAGAAATATCAGCTCCGGTTCACGGCACTTTCTGTTTCAAAGGAAGTACAACTTCAAATGCCCATTTGGAACCACCTGGAACTTATTGAAGCCAGGTTTGAAAAAATCCGAAGGAAAGAGGCAGTTAAATGCTTACGGCAAAATCACCACACACGACTCGTGGCTGACGTCGTTACAATTGCAGGACGCAACACCATACTTGCAAGACACCCACATGTTGTCAACCAGTCCGGAATTAGACGTAGAAACTGTGGTTGCCCACTTTGCCGACGAGACCGCAATGAATATGGGTGCAAAAATCCAGGACAGTGCATAGAGGTTGCCAAACAGCTGTTAGAGTGCATTCAGCCAAAATGGAATCCCTTGATTGTCAATAATGATCTCTGTGAAGAGCTCGAGCTCTCCGACGCAGAAAGAGCCCGAAACGACGACAGTGGGAGAGAGACACTGACATTTGATCCGCTGTTCCGGCTGACAAATTTTTCGAACGGTTTCCGAATTTTCGCCTTTGAGGACCACACAACCGAACTTTCAACGAAGCGTTACTCAGTTCGAGACCCCGACACCGATCCTCTTGACATTTACCTTCATGCCAAGCTTAAATATCCTGGAGAGGCCCGCACAGAAATGATCGCGCTGGTATCAATTCAAGGGAAGGATATTGTCAAAAGAGAATTCTCTCTACTTCTCTCATTCCTTGACACGGTTGAATACCCATCATTTAACGCTGCAATACTGGGAGGCCTGTTCTATGTTCTCCAGGAATCCTCCCTTGAGACTTCGATCACTGTTCACTCTTCCTCAACCTTTCTGGGGAAAACTTTTGTCACTGATCGACTGAACAGTGAAAACAATCCCCTCATTCCAAATTTTCAACTAATAAAAGCCACCATTGCTGCCTTGCAAGAGAGAACTGGAAGGATCTACTTCAAGAAGGTGAACAGTAATCCAGCGAATGCACTCCAGGCGCTGTCATCTACTCCAACCCTCCTCGATACACAAGCTGATTTAATGTTCACAAACCCGGGAATACTCTTGAAGGAAGGCAACCAACACCTTTTCACCAAAATAATCAAATCCATGAGAGATAAACCTATGCGGAAATCAACATTTTCCAATCTCGATCGCATCCGCTGTTCCATTGCGGAAGTATTCGAATACGAACCAACCGACAGCGCCATTTGGACCTCTCTCAGGTCCAACAATATATCCAGACAATCCCGTAATTTCCTCTGGAAAAGTCTGCATGATATCTACCGTGTCGGGTTCTTCTGGGAGCACATGCCAAACCTGGAACATCTCGTCCAATGCCCAACTTGCGAAGTCCCCGAATCATTGGAACATATCATGCTGGAATGTGACGCACCCGGCCAGCACCAAGTATGGCAGCTTACAGAAAGATTTTGGAGGCTAAGATATCCCAGATGGCCCAAACTAAACTGGGGGCTACTTTTAGGATGCGGCCTAGCCAGATTCATCTCTAGCAAGGGTAAAATATTACCTGCTAAGAATCGTTTCTTCACAATTATTGTCTCAACATCAATGCATTTGATTTGGAATTTGAGGAATACGAGAGTCCTCCAGACACCTACACCTGCGTCGAATATTGAGATACATAATCGTTGGGTGTCACTAATGAACTCTGCTCTAAGGCGAGACCAATTACTCACAAACCGAACCAAGTTCGGTCCTCTCGCTCTCAAAAAGCAACTAGTGCTTAAAACTTGGAGTGGAACATTCCTTGACGAAGATTCCCTGCCGGATGACTGGATTAAATCAGAGGGGGTTTTAGTGGGTATACGGCCCAACACTCGAAGAAATGGAGTAGGATAACACCGAGTGGCCAGAGTCCCACACGAAGGCTTGAAACCTGTGCGTAATGGCATCTCCTCCTGGATTACTTCCCAGCTATACTGGAAACAGTTTTACCAGCGGATGCGCCTGGAATGCTTTGCAGACTGGGTAGCATTAATTTAAACGCTCCAAAAAAAAAAAAAAAAAAAAAAAAAATTCAAGGTCCACTATACTTCAGGTTTCTCTGCACCCCTTGCTGCCGTCACGCCACCACTTAAATATTCTCGCCAATTCGGGAACTCAACGCACATCGGTATTTGATCGGGTCATCACGTGATTGAACGCGTCCACCTTTCTTGGTCTCTTACGTGGTGAGTGCATCTTATTAACGCGTACTCCTGAGCCAAATACATGCATTCGTAATGCATATGTATGTAATATTTATCCCTGAGTCTCAACTGAGCTATCTACCTCCAGAGAAATGATTTCCGGTAGTCAGGAATAAATATTGTTAAAATTCCACAGTCAGTCAAGGCTCGGACACACTACATGTAAACCATGCCCGAGTCTCGTATAGTGTTCAGATTTTTTGCCTTTACCCTCTATCTGTATTTTGAAGACATTTTCCTTGGTCTTTCTTGGAGAATTGGCTGTCATTCTGCAACATGTTGAAGCCACCAGAGCTCTGAGAACAGAATCCTTCGGATTAGCCTGGTAGAGTAGATATCTCTAGTTTCCTCCAAACCGTCCCTAATGACACCCCCCATGTGCTACCATACAAACTCTCGGACCACCTGACCTTCAGGTAATTAACATTCGAATTAAATTTCTGAGCTATGAAAGCCATGCATCCTTTCGGCCCAATTAATGGAGACTCTGTGTGTGCTTTCATCTTCTTAACCTTTTCCGAGTGAATTTACCCGTCGAATTGAATCCCCATAACCCTCGGAAGTCTTAAGTCCATATTCTGCAGTATATGTATTAACAACGTACCAGCAAAAATTCGGCTGATGCGTTTGACATTCCCTTGTATCAACGGGTTCCCAGTAGTTCCTTGGGTCTAAATAAATATTTACAGAATTACTCATTGGACCCCCCATGTTTGGTACCAAATCCAATCTGTCGACTCGGGACCAGAGGGCCAAACTTGACTAAAAAATAGTTGATGTTCCCTGTGAGTTAACCCAACATGGCACACTATTCTAGGAGCCCAAGAGTGTCCTTTTAGTGTTCAAAAACGACTGGTAGTGTTTACAACCACTCATTTAACAGCCCAACAGAGCTAGGTTCTGAACTTGGTCCGAACATTGCAACCAATCTAACATCATTTCAAAACATCGGTACACCAGACATTCTATCAAGCCAAAAACGGTCAAATTGGGCTCACAAAATACATGGTATCGCTCTGTTGACAGACCAGCGGACTACTTATGCAAAGTGGGACAAGTGGAAATGTTTGTGACCTAGAGTATTATGAGTATTATGCAGACAAGAAATCACCCATCATCCTCCTCGTCTGACGTGTTGTGCTGCCCGCCCTCCGAAGGTTCCTTCGATTCCGGCTCAGCAGGTTTATCCACAAGCTCGAGATCTTCCAACTGGAGCTGCTCACAGAGCTTATTGCACTCGTGGCCATTCACAAAGCTCTCAATGCCCTCCATTCCAAAATCACCAAGCCCAGATCCTCTGGAAATCAATCAGATAAAACAACAAAGTGAGCCGAGCGAATAGCGTACCCATCGAGTGTGTGGGTCATTGGGTCAAATAAGATCAGCCCATCATTCCCGCGTACTGGTCCTGGCGTCCCTTGCAGATCAGCAAAGACGAGACTTCCCTCAGAATATTGAAAGACAAAGTGGGCAAATGTGTGTACTGTGTCGCTTTGCGAGTCGTCAGCACCACGAGCCTTGTGATCGAGAGTCGAGGTGAAGGAAATGACAACAGACGCCCGCTTGCCCTCCACAAGCCAGGTCATGCCATTGTGCATGGGGTGGAATGAATCCAGGCCCGACGCTACACTCGGAGGACGAGTGACTGCAACTGGTATCTCAGTAACCAGGAAACCCTGGGCAAACTTGATATCTGAAGTTCATGTTAGATTGAGTGATCAGAGCAACAGGAACAGCGCACTCTCGTAGACCTGAACTTTCGAGCTTCGGCAATAAGAATAGAACTCGCTGAGTATTTTCTCCCCGATGCCAAGTCGGATACACTCGGCCTCAAGCATGGTACGGTTCTCCACTAGGCTGATCATGTTGGAAGTGGAGTCAGGGTCATCGCTGGAGGTGCGATAGAGCCGTTTGGCAACAACACGCTCTTCCAGTCCATCCTCATAGAGGATAACCATCTGCATACAGACAAATGAGTGCGAGCCATGCAGGAGGTATCAAGAGTAGATTTACATCATGTGCAAGTTTCATCTGGCCTTTGGCAAAATGGCGATCCCAGATCAGGGCTCGTACCTCCCCCAGGCGTTTGACAAGTTCGGGCGTCAGATCAATTGAAACAATAAATTTCTCTAGCGAAACACTGGACTGGGTTTGCGGTTGCATGGGTACGAGACCAGCGCCCGAGCGAGAGCCAATTCTCGAGCCCAGAAGTGAGATCCCTGGAAATTGATTCAGTGTGAGGGTGCATGGTCATCAAGCAGTCAGCAAACCACTGGGCACGGAAGGACGCATGCGCTTTGGCAGTGCATCGGATCCCGAAGCACTAGAGGCGGTCCGCTTTCTCACTGTCGCACCAGTGACTGCTGGAGACATCTCCCGCTCCCTGTCCACACGATCACGATACTGGACAAAATTGAGTGCAGTGAAGGAATAAATGAGTCCGATGCACGCACCAAGTCCACATTAATGACAAATTCCAGGCACACCAGTTTCTCTTTGCCCCCGCGGGCCAACTTTGAGAACTGGGTGGGCACATTCTGAGGTTCCCTAAAACCCGACACCGCGACACGGTGGTTAGCTCCCATCAAGTGCGCCACAGCCCAGACAAAGCCGACACATGCAGCTAATTTCTTTCAACTCCGACACATTGCCAAGCTTGTATACCCTTCGTGTGAACTGATGCGATTGATGTGCAGATCACCGAGTACGCCGAGCGTGGTTCATAAGGCCTTGACCAGATTTACAGTGCACGAGGAATTGTTCCAATCACGGGTAGCCTACGGGGGTAATCGGTCAAACTACCCTTCGCATTGATAAAGGTACAAGTCTTCGGTTTTGCGTCTGCTTCTTTAAACTTGATTAATATCATTTCAGCTTCACATACTCATTGATTTCCAGTGGAGTATTCAAACTCGAGGCACATGTTGACGCGTGTACTATAAATGTACTCTGACATTAGCTTTCCGTAATCAGGATGATCCATCCAGCAAAAATTCAACTGGGTCAATCCTTTCAGTCCTTCCTCCGTTATTTCCCAAATTAGGCACCAACTGGTCTCAAACACTCTTCTCAGCTGGGCTTTTCCCTCCTTTCCTCACCCTTCGAGATCAATTATACTGCCGCTTTAGGACCCCCAAGCCCATTCTCTCTCGTTTGGGGGATCTTATTGTGCAAAACCTGTGTTTGTCCTGCTAAGCGCCCGGGATTCATCGAGATCTTTAGAGAACGCTGGAGATTTGTCGAGATCTTGAAGGATCCCAAACATTCTCTCGAGTGATCTCAGTACAAAAACTTGGTTCCAGACTTTCCACCAGTGTATCACCCTTTTCGAGATCTTGAGGGATCCTCAGGGATCCCAATACAACATCGGTCAACGGTCAACTGAGTCTCTCCACTGGCTAGCTCGAGATCAATCGAGATCTCATATTAAACACCTCAGTTTCTCACCTGGCTGGCTCGAGATCACTCGAGATCTCGTATCGAGCAGTGATAGACACCTTCTCACGTCCTCGCCGAGGATCCGCTGCATGACCACATTATTATTAGCTCTACACAAGGATATGAACACCCTTATCAGGATCCTCGCCCGAATTCCATTGATGCTTGGACGTCGGGTTCCGGTATTCCATTCATGAACATCAATGGGTATTAAATCTATGGCCACCCCGACCGCTCCCATGACTAGGAGATCGTAACCGATGAGCTGGCCTTCATAAGGCCTGGACGGCC